>CM060892.1:156904826-157504826 GCA_030762935.1 Hymenopus coronatus
TGGCACAGCTTATTTTTCTTCTATTACAAAAGTGCCTGTAGATGGTGGGTTTCAAGCACAGAGCGCTTCATTTTTAAAATCACTGTACCTGAGCTAATAGAGAAGGGAGATGCTCTCCAACTCCTGGGTGATAGATTCTCACATTTGCGAGCCTTGGCTTACAAACATGGAAGGCGAAAGATTCATTTACCTTTTATCTTCTGGGTGTGATGTGACAGTACTCCGAAAGCTTCTTGAGTGAATTTTTGCGGACTCTGGCATGTCTCTCTATTTACATGTTCCACCGCAACGACGCGTGAAAATTGTCTCTAGTGATGAAGTTGCTCGATCTGGAGCTGCTCCATTGACTATTGCTTCGTGTTTCGACACCAGAGCGATTGTTGTCAAACCTGGAGTGCGTATTATGCTGAAAGAGGTTAAGAATACTGTGAACTTGCAGGATATTGGTGTGGAGGTACAAAATCTACGGAAGACTCGTAGAAGGGGGCTGACAAAGTGGAACCGTTACGAAAAGCTATTAACTCCATTAAAGACATCGCTGAACGCTGTTCTCGGAGGAATGATATACTATTACATATTCACGACATTGATGCTATTACTACCACAACGGAGGTGCAGAATGCAATTTCACAGGTTTTGGAAGTGGATTCCAACGGCGTTCAGGTTACCTCGACGAGACCTACAGCTACCGATGGTCAGATTGCTACAATTGCATTAAGAGTAGACCTGGGCCTTCGACTACTGCATTTAGGCTCAGTCCACATCGGCTGGTGTTCCTGCAGAATTCAAGAATGAGTTTTTATTCCACGATGTTTTAACTATCAGGAGTTTGGACATCGTGCCCACAGGTGCAATGGACGTAATAGAAAACATGTTTGCCTGAACTGTGGCAAAGACGGGCATCTGACTGTGCAATGCACTTGTGAATCCTATTGTCTAACGTGTAAAACTCTGGGCCATAAACTTGGCACTAACCGTTGCCCTAGTTATCGTAAACTGGTCAGTGGAGCTAGAACTCAACGCCTCAACCACTCCCAATGGCAGTCTCCCATTTGAACTTGGGCCGACCGTTTATGTTAAGGATACTTCAAAGTAATATTAATTGAGGAAGAGCCACAATTGATCTCGTATACCAAACGGCCATGGAACATAAAGTTGATATGGTAATAATGGCTGAATCTACTGTCGCTAGGGTTCACAAGGAACAGTGGCTTGTAGATCAGAGCATAGATGTGGCTCTAAAAGTCATTACCTCCGATCTTCAGGTGGTTAGGACCGGAGCAGGGGCCGGATTCGTCTGGTTGGAGACTACTTTGGTGACTATATATGGCTGCTATATATCCCCAAATGTGGATTTCTCAATCTTTGTGGACTTTTTACGCGCATTCCACTTGTCTATGCGATGTCACGCAACTGATGTGCTTGTGGGAGGAGATTTTAATGCTAAGGATCTCCAGTTCAGTATGCTAGAGGAAAACTGTTGGCTGAGTGGCTGGCGGAAGAGGATCTGGTGGTCCATTGTTTTGGAACATCGCCGGCATTTGTCCGCCAAGAAAGCGCTTCATATATCGATGTTACTTTTAGTATGGCACCTTTAGCTCCGCGTGTGGCAAACTGGCAGGTCTTGGAGGAAGATACTCTCTGCTTTCATCGATATTTACTTTATGATTTCCTGACAGAGGCTCCTCCACGACACCGTCCACTTCCGCGGGGTTGGAGCGTGTGCCCCGAGATTCTGCCACGGCTGTCGGCGGAGGTAGGCCGTCTTCTTCACCTCCTGGACACAGAGTGTATCACGTTGCAACAGTTTTCACAAGTACTTCGGACCGCCTGTGATAATACTTTAACTAAAAAAGTGAAACGACACCCTCACAAACCGGCATATTGGTGGACCAATGATATTGCGATAACCAGGAAACATTTATTACAATGTAGAAGGGCATTGGTGCGTGCTCGCCGGTGAAGGATTGAGGAGCAGATCAACCTTGAGCAGTATCGGCGCTGTAGAACTCTACTTAAAATTGACATACTGAATGCTAAGCGCGCTGCTTGGCAAGCATTTCTTGAAGAAGTTGTTTTTGACATGTGGGGCAAGGGTTACCAGCTTGTGACTAAGAAACTTCACGCACCTTAGCGTCTCAATCTATTAGTCGTACGGCAGCTGGAAATTGCTACTACTCTATTTCTTGACCATGTCCCGATTGCATGGGCCAAGCGAAATTTGTCTCCTGATGAGGTGCGTTGCTTTACACTTGCAGAACTGCACACCGCTTTGGCCAAAATTAAAGATAAGCGATCACCTGGCCCCGATGGTCTGCTGCCTGTAATCATTAGGACGGTGTTACCACATTCTCAGATACCAGTCTGGCTGTGTTCAATCGTGCCGGAAAAAAGGCGTCTTTCCAACTAAGTAGAAGACTGATCGGCTAATTCTGCTGGAGAAGCAGAAGCCCATAGACGGAGTTGTATCCTATCGTCCTATCTGTTTACTTAATGTCTTGGGAAAGCTCCTGGATCATTTGATATTGGTCAGATTGAAAGAGGCTATTGAACACAATGGTGGTTTGTCCATTGCCCAACATGGCTTTAGAGAAGATCGGTCCACTTTGACAGCCCTACGGAGAATGCAGGAACTTGCCAAAAAGGCGAAATTAGTGTTTCGTGACAAACGACGATTGTGTGTGCTAATCACTTTAGATGTACAAAATGCCTTTAATTCTGCCCCATGGGGCGGAATTCTCAAAGAACTGTCGACTCTTAATGTTCCAGCATATACACACACAATATGCTCGCTAGCTATCTGGATGATCGTCTACTTCTTGTGGGTGAGAATGGCCACCTACGGATGACGCGCGGTGTACCGCAGGGTTCAGTCCTGAGTCCCATTTTGTGGAATAGATATTATGATGAAGTATTACAACTGCCCATGCCTCCGGGTGTCCAGCTTATTGCTTATGCTAATGACTTATTCATAGTTGTTACAGCTGAAGATGTTTTTACATTGGGGCAGAATGCTAACCATGCGTTGACTGCAGTCAACGACTGTTTGCTACGGAAGAAGCTGAAGTTGGCCCACCATAAAGCTGAGGCAATGCTGTTAATAGTTGGCCGGAAGGTCCGTACTATCCGTTGAAAGTAGGGGCTTTATCAGTCGTCAGCCAGGAGTCCCTGAAGTATTTGGGTGCTTATTTGGACCGCAACTTGTACATGGGATATCATGTACGCAAAACGGCAGAGAAGGCAGGACAGGCAATTGCTCACATTAGTCGTTTAATTCCCAATGTAAGCGGTCCAAGGGAGCACACACGGCGCATTCTATTCTCAGTGGTGCAATCTATTATTTTATATGGAGTACGAATATGGAGTAAGGCCTGACACGTAACATATATACTTCTAAGCTCCTGAGCGTCCAGCGGAAGGTGGCTATTCGCATCACTAGTGCATACAGAACCACATTCACTAAGGTTTTGCTGCTTATTGCCAGGACTCCTACAATTGTTCTGCTTGCTGAGGAACGATTTTTGTTGGAAGCACATACCATTGGAAGAGTGGAGGCTCGCACCCTATTGCTTGCCAAGTGGCAGGAACTTTGGGATGTTGATAACGGAACTGCCCATTGGACAAAGCGCTTGATTAGAGATGTCGCCATTTGGTATAACCGTAAACGTGAGAATATAAATTTCTATCTTACTCAATTGTTGACCGGACATGGCTGTTTTACCGCCTATCTACATCGTTTTGGTTTAAGTGCTACGTCCGAATGCTTTTATTGCGGTAAGCGTGACACAGCTGAACATACCTTCCTTCATTGTGTTCGGTGGCATCATCAACGTCATCAGGCCGAGAGCCAATTGGGAGTTTTGACGCCCGACAACCTTCTGTCTAAGATGCTTGCCTGTGCACGGAATTGGAGCATTGTTTGTAGATTGGCCCGTGACATTTTGCGCAGTAAACGTTTGGAGATGAATGACACCTGAGACCAGTACACATTTTCCTAGATGATATAGACCAATAATACTTACCACCTTGAATCGCTTCCCCATGAAGTTCCGAGGGGAACTTTTTACATTGATTCTTGCAGTGGTTTTTTTAGTTGGGGAGAATCCAAATCGCATAAGGCGTCTTTGTAAGAATTTTTCCCCTTTAAAAAAAAAACAAAACAAAACAAAAAACCTATTACTACTACTATTACTAATAAATATGGTAAATTTAATTTTACTAGAATACAAAGTCTGATATCATAACATTTGTAAGATAAGCTAGCATGATTTAGTAATTTCTGTCAATATTCTCAGCAATTAGCAACGTCATCAACATAATTCCGCACTTTTATAATGAATCATTAGGTGTGTTTTAAGTATAATTTTAATGAACGGAAGTTATCGGAGGAAGAAAATAGTGCACAAAAGTACTTTGCAAAGAATCGAAAGAAAACATTAAAAATAAATAAAGGAATATACGATAGGCGTGCCAAAAGATGTAGTATAGGAATAGAAACTGTAGACTCATAAATCAGGACCATTAAATTGGTTGTCCACGTAAATGTTTGGTTTAGCAGAGAAAATACTATATACTTTAGATCGCTTCCGTTTCAACCGAATGGCCAAGCTCGCTAAAGTGCCTCACTTTGGTGCTCCATGGCGCAGGGGATGGTACGTTCGAGTCCCGCTTTAGTCATGGGGTTTACGTGTTTATTAGAAACAAAAAGCAAATAAGTAATCAAATAGAAAAACAAAGGAAATGATAAGAAAATAGGGGAAAAAAGGGAAAAGTAAATGGTGCAAAAGAAAAAGAAATACAGTGCCGGAGTACTAACAAGGCTTCAAAGCTTTAAAAAAAGAAAACAAGAAAAAAAAAAAAAGAAAAAAAAAAACTAGTGAAGTACATATGGAATAATAGTGTTGTGTCCAAACTTGGTTTCGTTTCTAATCGGATTACCCTCCCCGTACCTGAAACACTCCAAGGACTTCTGAGCTAAGGCCGAGGGGTGAGAAGTCTGTCAAGGATCCAACGGCACGGAACCACAGAATGGAGAACCTATTACGAGGGGTCAGGCCATAGTCAAGCATAAACATGAGGAAGTGGATGCATTGAAATGTAAGCGAAGTTACTGATAGGCAAGGTGATGGAACAATTGGTGGAATGAGTGGCTAGGGAAACCGGAGGACCCAGAGAAAACCCGTCCAGATGCCGCTTCGTTGACCCCACATCCGGGCGCTTTGGATCGAATTCGGGCTGCCTAGATGGGAGGCTAATCAGTCAACTACAGCGCCACCTCGAAACCTAGTAATGTGTTTATATCATGATTAGGAGCACTCTTTGGGGCCCGATAGAGGGACGACCTACACGCTACGTACCTGCTGACTAGAGACAGACGTGCTGCATGTGAACAACGGTTATTAGTGTACGTGTCTGAGCCATGTAGCCGTGTTACGTAGTTTTTCCAATATAAGAATCATTTACGTTCCAGTCGGAAACGATTCACATTTGATTCGCTGAGAATGTATCATATTGGGCATTGTAATCTGCTTATCTGCAGAGTAAATGCAACTGAAAATATTGCTGATGACTTGACTTGAGGTTCTTTTACGTAAAATAAATCTGCGACACGGGACCACCGGCTTTACTTCCCTTCCCAAGGAAGTTATTCTAAGGATTCTTACGCCCGAAATAATGCATCAGCCTCCGCCGGGCATGAACCCATGATCTTGGGACCCTTAATGGTACGTGATGTGGCTAAAACCACGCCTGCCCCATCCGGAATGTTGGCTATAGTGGTCTGTGATAAGTATTTATCCAGAATCAATACATATTTTCAAGGTACATGTTATGATATAAAGACGGAGCTGTTATCCGGAAATTGAAAAAAAAGAAGAAAAGAATCTGATGTGTTCGATTTACATGGCTTTGTCTAAAAACTAGTACTATAACAAAATACTATTCCTTATCTATATCGTGGTAATCGAGATAAACATTAGCAGAAATGCTTGTATTAATTCCTTCTAAGAAGATTGGAAATGAGGTAATACACTAGGCTAAAGGGATAAGTCAAATCTTTTGAAAAACCGGTCGCTGTGTGAAACAATGATAATCGGTTCGCTTTGGACATCCAAGAGTAAAACTAAAGAGAGATGAAGATAAGTTTGACCTCCCGTTTGAGATCTACATTTCTTGTATTTAAAGTTTTTGTCTACTTCTTACAATTTATGAGTTATGCAAAATTCATCCAGGATGAAGAGACCTTTAGAGAGTATTTCAAGAAGATTCAAGACATACGTTTTATTTGTCATTTAATAATTTATACACGGTATTTTAATAACAATTGTTAGAGAAATTTTGAGAAAAATAAACTTGTCAAAACCTGTTCATATAAAAGTTAGTTTGAGGTGTGGGATTTTGTTAAAGATCTTTAAAACTCATCCTTGGAATATAAACTTAAATACCAAATGTGGTATTTAACCATGTTTTCGTTTTTCGGCTATGCTATCCACACACACACACACACACACACACACACACACACACACACACACACAGGCGCGCCTTTTTTCCGAAAATGCTTTTTTTTTAAATACAGGGGACCTTAAAACATATATTTGCGGTGAAATCTTGAGATCGAATTTTTCTCTGCCTACTATATGCATAGTACGTGTAGATAACGTAAAAATTCATCTAAAAAGGTGTTTTCCAATTATGTAAAGGAGAGCGCATCGTGGCCTGGTCCTTAGTGTTCTTGTAAAATATATTTATATAATATAGAAACTTTAATGGATATGGTTATCATATCATTCTGTACATTTCCAAACACCTGTAAATCACTTCTATTAGATGCGGTAGAACAGTTATTGAAAGAAGAAGCGGAATCACGTCTCTAATTTCCCAAATTGTGAAATTTACCAAATCTAGGGAGGAAAAGGAATGGTTGGTGTTGTTGGTTCCGTGTGAGAGAAGCAGGAATGAGAACATGCTGGCACTGAGAAACAAATCTTTCGTCCCGAGCTGGCGGCATGCAAAAAGCTCTTCAATCCTCCGCTGGTGCTGCTACCTACTGGCCATTTCAAGCACCCGGATGTTGAATTATTGGCACTTCATATTCAAGCTGGGTTCTATTTTTTCTTGTTGCACTTCTCGACTGCAAGACGTCCCAATTTCTACCCGGGTAGCTAGCGCTAGTATATGATATAGGAATTGCGACGTGTGTATGGAAGTTCCCCAGTTCGGGAGGGAACATATTGTGTGTGTGAGAGGGACGTATTGCAGGGGTAGCGCCAGCTACGAATTATAGCAACACTTTGCCAAAGAAAATGAAAATATCATTATTTCGAGAAAAGAGAATATTTGTTAAGGGAATGCCGGAAGAATGAGCTTGGCACCAGGTGCAAAGGGAGGTGTATGTCACCCAGCTCTGATCACGCGCTTTTCATTATTATACATTTCCTTTTCTTTTATACGGTTTCCTTTCTTCAAATGCAAGTCAAGTAGCAACACCTTGATACTCGCCTCTGTTGAAATATGTTGTATGTGCTTATAGATAACAATATTTAAATAATTTGTATAGTAGATAATACTAAAGGTTTATAAAGTAATGCCAGTGTCGAAATTACTTTTGGGTGTGCCGCATGGATCATGAGAGAGAGAAAAAAACGTAATGTTTCCCATTCTCATAGCTTTCTTTGTCTGTTCTGCATCAGATTATGTTTAAAATATCTGAGGTGTTCCATTCACATGACTTTCTCTACTTCTGTGTAACAAACTATTGTTAATAAGCTTATTCTTTTATTTACTTCATCTAATCGAAAAAAAATTAGCAGAAATAGCCTTAGTACTTGCTTCCTTGTAAGTAGAAGCGAAATATGAGAGTATCATAGGTTAAAGTGAAGTCAAAAGCTGGTTTCTAGGTGACTGAAGATCTTTGTTTGTATGGATACGAGTTGACAAATTCTTGAATAAGAAAATTACAAGTTTTTCAAAGCTGAAACCAAAAACAAGGAATATCTCAAAAACGATCAACTCCTCGAAAAAAAGTTATATAACATAAATTGTGTGTTTTAACGTGCTCTACATTTTTTGTGGGGTAAGCTTTTTACCTTTCTTACGGTTTAGCAGTTATGTAAAATTCACCCAAAATAAAGTTGTCTTCAGAGGCAATTCCCAGAAAATGCAAGATATACATATTATTTGTCAGGTAAATATCTGTAATATAAGATATTTTAATCAAAATCGCTAGAGCCATTTTTCAGAAAATCAAAATTTTCGAAAAAAGTTCCTTGTAAAGGGTAGTTGGGGTTGGGGGGATTTTCTTGAAAATATTCGTGTCGCATCCTTGAAAGATACTAAACCTAAATACCAAATTTGGTTTTTAACAGAC
This sequence comes from Hymenopus coronatus, assembly GCA_030762935.1. Taxonomy (NCBI): domain Eukaryota; kingdom Metazoa; phylum Arthropoda; class Insecta; order Mantodea; family Hymenopodidae; genus Hymenopus; species Hymenopus coronatus. The sequence goes on from CM060892.1 coordinate 156,913,195, forward strand.
TTTTCGTTTTTGAGCTATGCTGTCCACAGACACACAAACTCAAACACACACGGATCTTTTTGTAAAAATACTTTTTTTTTTATTTTGGGGGACCCAAAACATGTATTTCCGGTGAAATCTCGGTATCGAATTTTTGGGTGGAATACAATACCTTCTCTATACTCTATGTACATAGTTCGTATAGAGAAAGTAAAAAGAAATAACGGTGTATAGTTCTGGTTGAAATACTTTTCTGTATGTATGAAAATAAGTAACAGATAGTATAATCTTGTGCTAGGTGAATTATTTAGACGTTGCAGAGTAGTTCCAACATAAATTACGACTTCAAAAAAAAATTTGATGTGTTCCATTCACATGTCTTTCTCTACATCTCTGCAACAAATTATTGTTAAAAAGCTTATGTTTCTATTTAGTTATGCTAATTGAGAAAGCATTAGCAGAACTAGTCTTATTACTTGCTTCCTTAAGTAGATGCGAAATAAGGGAGTACCATAGGTTAAAGTGATAGTCAAAAGCTGGTTGCTATGTGACCGAAGTTCCTTTGTTTGAATGGACAGGAGTTGACAAATTCCTTTATGAGAAAAGTATGCTTTTCAAAGCTGAAACTAAAAACAAGGAATGTCTTAAAAACGATCAACTCCACGAAGAAAAATGCATATAACACATATTGTGTGTTTTAATGTGCTCTACATTTTTTGTGTGGTAAATTTTTGTCCATCTCAGCATTTTGCAAAAGTCCGTAAAATTCACCCAGAATGAAGTAGCTTTCAGAGGCCAGTCCCAGAAAATTCAAGATATACATTTTATTTGTCAAGTAAGTATCTTAAATATACGATATTTTAATCAAAATCGTTAGTCATTTTTTTCCATGTAAAGGGTTGTATGGGGTGGAGAATTTTCTTGAAAATCTTCGTGTCGCATCCTTGGAAGATACCAAACTTAAATGCCAAATTTGGTTTTTAAGGGTCTTTTCATTTTTGAGCTATGCTGCCCACATACACACACAGACACAGGCAGACAAACAAACAGACAGACAGACACACAAATGGACATTTTTCTAAAAATGTTTTTTTTGGATTCAGGGGGTCTTAAAACATATATTTTCGGTGAAATCTCGGTATCAAAATTTTGGGTGCAATACAATACCTTCTCTATATACTATGTACATAGTAGGTATAGAGAAAGTAAAAAAGTTGTTATGGCGAAAGGTGACGCCTTTATAAAATAATGTCATAACTGTTCCATATGAGAAAATAATTGCTACACAAGGCGCGAAAACCTTTTTCATGGTCTGAACCGGAGTCATAGTATTTCATTAATCTTTGTAGATAGAAAGTCTCCTAAGAAGATTGCGTTATGTCCCTTTCACCTGGTACAAAATATTTTGGATATCACTTAGTGAGCCTAAATTAATGATCAAATCTGATATGTTTTATTCACATGACTGTCTCTACTCTCTATCGTTTATTAGTGAGATATATAAGCTATTATTATGGAAGTTTATATATTTTTATTTATTTCATTTTAATCGAGATCAATTTATGCAGAAATAACCACAGTACACAGTTCGTAATCAGTAAAAGGTATTTAATAATAGTCAAATATTTAAGAGCTGGAATTTATATGCTGACCTTAAAATTCGATGCCAGAAACAGCTGAATGTCGAAAGGACTTTAGAAGAATGATCAAGTATTGATATTCCAATCTCGGCTGGCCCTGTATCTCAGATGGTAGAGCCCCTACCTGCTGTGCGGAGGGGTTCCCGTTTTTGATTCGCGGCTGGAAGGTTAAGAATTTTTCTCTAACCCAGATTATTCCCTATCCTGAAGTGTGAATGTGTGTTCCTTTCAATAAAATTAAAGAAAATAGAAACCTAACGATAACAAACAGTATACGTGTTATCACCATTGCCAACAGACAATATGTTCCACAGGGAAATGCATAGGATCACGCAGTTAAATAGGGATATAAATGGAACAATAAAAATAATTATAACCCGAGTTCGATTCCCGGTTGGGGGAAGGGGTAGGAATTTGCTCTTGCAAAAATTATTGGTTATCCTTCCCAGAGTCAAGAAATATGAATGAGAGCCTGAATGTGTGTGATCTAATAAATAAATAAAATAAAAATAAGTAGATACCACACAACAAAAACAGTACAGCAGTTAACACAATTACTAATGGGCAATATTTTCCACTGGAAAATGCCGACCGCAATAGGATCATACAGTTAAAGACGGGTATAAATGGAACAATACAAGAATGTTCAACCACTAATAGTGGTAGCTCGGAAATGGCTCACGTTTACTTCGACTATTGCTTAACAGTTACCGTTAAAGTTTCTTCCGAATGAAGGGCACTTATAGCTTTTCTCAGAACATTTGAAATATACCTTTTGTTTGTCATTTAATATTTCAATACATCTTCGACATTTCGGTCAAATCATTTTGAGAAAATCTAAAATTTCAATGAATCTTCTTTGTTGAAAACGGGTTGCATCTTTGGAAGAAGAAATTAAATATCATGTTTAATATTTATCCCACTTTTCATTTTTGAATTAGGCTGTTCAGAGTCACTAAGAGAGAAAGACACACGGATACATATATACACCCTAGTCTTTTCCTAGTTTTAATTTTTCTATCACGTATGTACAAGTACATAGTAGACAGAGAAGGTTTTTATTCCACCACAAATTCAACGTCGAGATTTCACCGGGAATACAAGGGCTAGGGGCCCCTGAATCCAAAGAATTTTTTTTTAGAAAAACATCAGCGTCTCTGTGTATGTAGGGGGATGTTTGTCGACAGCATAACTCAAAAATGAAAGTCCGTTAATTACCAAACTTGGTGTGTGTGTGTGTGTGTGTTTAATATCTCTCAAAGATGCAGCAAGAAGATTTCTAAGAAAATCCTACCATCTCTAACTACTCTATACATGGAAATTTCTTGAAAATTTTATTTTTTCCCCAAAAAAGGGCTATAATGATTTGGTTAAAATATACTATATCAGAGATGTTTACATGAAAAATAAAATGTATATCTTGAACTTTTTGGAAATAGCCTCTGAAGACCTCCTTATTCTGGATGGATTTTGCATAATTGGTAAACAGTATAATATAGACAAAAACTTACCATACAAAAACCTGATGTACTCCATTCACATGACTTTCTCTATATCTTTGTAAATAATTATTGTTAAAAAGCTTATTCTTCTATCTACTTCATGCTAACCGAAATACACATTAGCAAAAACGGTGTTATTACTTAGTTCTTTATACGTAGGAGGGAAATCAGGAAATACACCAGGCTAAACCGATAATCAAATGTTTTAAAATGTCATTGAAATCAGTTTATTTACGTGGCCAGGAGTTGACAAGTTCCTGTATGCGAAAAGTTTAAATATTTTAAGACTGAAACTAATAACAAAGAATATCTCGAAAACGTTCAACTCCACAAAAATGTATATGACATAAATTGTGTGTTTTAAGGAGATCTACATTTTTTGTGTAGGTAGAGGCTACTTCCAGAAAATTAAAGGTATATATTTTATTTGTTATGCAAATATCTTAAATATAAGAGATTCTAATCAAATCATTGGAGGCATTTTTGAAAAAATACAAATTTTCGAAATTTTTTCCATGTGAAGGGAGTTGGGGTGGGGGATTTTCTTGAAAATTTTCGTGTCGCATCCCTGTAAGACACTAAACTTACATATCTAGTTTAGTATTTAAAGGACCTTTCGTTTTTGAGCTACGCTGCCCAAAGACACATACGCAAGCACGCACGCACACACAGACACACGGATATTTTTTATAAAAATGCTTTTTCTGTATTCAGGGTTTTCAAAACATGTATTTCCGGTGAAATCTCGGTATCGAATTTTTGGGTGCCATACAATATCTTCTCTATACACTATGTACAAAAGGTACAAAAAGAAACCGGCACTGTCTTGTTTCGTGCACCGCATTCCTTACCGTTTGAAAGGTACTTTATTACGTCATGTGTTTATTTTACTGGCTGATATTGTCACCTTGCAGGTGCCTGTTCTATATCGAATCAATAGAGCATACCTATGCTAGGTTTGTCAACTCATTCGCTAATAGGTATAGCCACCTTACTCAATTGCAAGTGAGATTAGGTAAGGTGTACTACAAAAGTAAGCTACAACCCCTCTTCCTTCCCCAATTAGAGTGACAGAGGGGCCAGCGGATATCCGAAGACGGCCGGTCCCCATGGCCACGCTCGCTAAAGCGTCTCGCTTTGGTTCTTCGTGGGCAGGGGATCGTGGGTTCGAGTCCCGCCTTGGGCATGGATGTTATATGTTTGTGCAATGTGTATATGTCTGTAAAAGAAACAGTAAACCAGTAATCAGTAAAACCTACGGGGGGAAATGTAAATAGGGATACAGTACCGGAGTCCTGATCAGACTCAGTTACTGTTTTTATTAAAAAAAAAAAAAAAAAAAAAAAAAAAAAAAAAAAAGACGCGCCCTATAAATGCCTCTACAGACAATCAGAAATTCGATGTCTAATACTATTCGTGCTCTGTGTACATGGTATGTGTAGACAAAATAAAAAGGTACACTTCAATAAGACACACATAGTATGTCTATACAGTTCTCTCTCTCTTTTTTTTTTTTTTTTTTTTTTTTTTTTTTTTTTTTTTTTTTTGTATTCCTTGTTATTGGTTTCAATTTTAAAATAAAACTTATCTCAAGCGGAAGCCAACTTTCTATTCATGCCCTTTGTTTTGCTCCCGGGAGTGCAAAAGAGAACCGAATTTCAATTCTTTCACACAGCGATAGCTTTTAAAATATTTAACTATCATCTTAATCTACTATAGTACCTTATTTCCCTTTTACTTAAAAGGAAGCAAGCTATACGAGATCAATTCTAATAATGTTTATCTCGATTAGCACGATGTAAATGAATGAATAATCTTTTGTAAGAAAGTTTGTGCGCAGCTAGAAAATATCATGTGAATGGAATATATATTTTTTTATTTTGTTTCAGGGGACTTTCCATGAAATCTCGGTATTGTAATGTTTAATAGAATGCCACTTTTTCTCTAAATACTCTCTGGGTTTAACCATAGAGTTTCTAACAGATTGCTATTTGGAAACGTCGTCAGAGTGAAATTTAAGAAACATCCAGATAATTTTAAAAGCCCTGTCGTACAATGTTGCATCATTAGCCTAAATATCATAAAATTAATTCATTTCAGAGTAAACATGTGCACCAGCTCCTGAGACGACGCCTGGAAAGTTCCGCTGGCTCTTAAAATAAATCGAGAAGCCGTGTTTCGTAACACTGAACAATGCCACAAGCGGATATTGATGGACCATCAGAGATGCATTGTGGGACAGTGATGAAACAGAGGTGATTAGTGACAGCGACAGTGATGGACCACCAGGATATCACCGACAAAGGCGACAGGTCCAAACTCGCCTTGAAGTGAACCGGCGGCCATGATCACTTCGGACGCTAATGAGAGAGGTCCTGGTCACATCTGACTGTCGCTAAGCGCTTCATCTCGTTAACTATTGGAATTATACACATGCGCCTCGCGTTCCACTTTATAATAATAGGCCTCGTGGTATTTAAAGCACGAGTTTAGGTTCAGTGCTCCCCAAACCCTTTCAAATATTCACATGTGTTATTTTGGTGAATCAATTTTTACTTTTTTTATCTTTTTTATATTCGCATTATGTACATAATAGATATATAGAAAAGGTATTACATTCTACCCAAAAATTAATTCGATGTCGAGATTTCACCGAAAATATATTTTATAAGGTCCCCTGAGTCCGAAAAAATCCTATAGAATACGTACGGTTCCTAGGTGTCTGTAGACAGTACATATAGCTCAAAAATGAAACGACCGTTAAAAAGCAAACTTGGTATTTATGTTAAGATTCTTCCAGGTTGCGACATAAAGATTTTCAAAAAGGTCCCCCATCACAAACTACAATTTACATGGAAAAATGTTTGAAAATGTTGTTTTTCTCAAAAAGGCTATAACGACTTTGATTTAACTATCGTATGTTAAAGATATTTACATATAAATGAAATATAATCTTGAATTTTCAGGGAATAGCCTTTTTTGAAAAATCAAAATTGTCGAAAAAATTACCGGGTAAAGGAAGCTACTTATATTAATTTCAACTTCAATATGACTGATTTCTTCACGAAGACTAGTCCTATGAAACTTAATTTTTAATAAAGGTCATGAAGAATTTAATCTGCTAAATATGAAGTTGAAAAACAAGTTTGGTATTTAGCAGGCTTTTAATTTTTAAGCTTTGCTGTTCTTAGGTACATGCTCGGACACCCGGACACTCAAACACACACACCCATTCACACAGACACATACACGCACACACAAACACACACCTTTTTCTAAATGTCTCTTTTGTTCGGATTCAGGTGACCCTAAAACAAGCATTACCGGTGAAGTCTGGATATCGAATTTTTGGGTGGAATGCAATATGATGTGTTCCTTTCACATGACTTTCTCTACATCTCTTAAGAAATTATTGTTAAAAAGCTGTCGACTTCATGCTAATCGAGATAAACATTGACAGAATTTGACTTTATTACTTGTTTCCTTGTAAATAGAAGGGAGATAAGGGATTACAATAGGCTAATACATTAGAGAAATTTTTAAAAGCTGGTTACTATGTGATTGAAACTCCTTTGGCTAGGAGTTGACAAATTCCCGCATGAGAAAAGTATATGTATTTTAAAACTAAATCAAATAACAAGGAATATATCAGATACGGTCAGCTCTACAATAAACTATATGACATAAATTATGCGTTTAAATGGGATCTACATTTCATGTGTCGTATAATTTTGTCTATCTCTTACTTTTACTAGTAAGTAAAATTTAACAAACTTCATCCAGAATAAAGATGTCTTCAGAGATTACTCCCAGAAAATTCAAAACATGCATTTAATTTGTGATGCAAATATCTTTAATATATGATATTATAATAAAAATCGTTAGATCAGTTTTTCAGAAGAACCAAATGTTTTAAAGATATTTCCATGTAAAGGGTAGTTTGTGGTGCGGCAATTTTCTTGAAAATCTTCGTCTCGTATCCATGGATAATACTAAAGATGAATATCAAGTTTGGTATTTAACGGTCTTTTTGTTTTGAGCTGTACTGTTCACAGGCACACGACACACACACTCACTTGAACCCTTTTCGGACTCAGGGGACCTCAAAACATCTTCCCCGTAAAATTTCGGTATCGAATTTTTTGGTGAAATGTAATAACTTCTTTATACACGATGTACATTCTACGTATAGAGAAAGTAAAACTACTTTCATCACTTTCATGTCCCCTTAAGGAACCCTGGGACTGAAATTTTGATTACAATTGGTTAAAGAATAAAAAATGCTATCTTATAGCAAGTAGTATTTGGAATCTTTGGGCGTCTATAGAAAATCAATGTTAACTATCCTTCCCTTTCTTCGGGCTCTATAGGCATTTAATAATCGTACGGTACACATGTTACCTAGCTTACTGCTTCTTAAATAGCGTTTTTTCTCAAAATTAGATTTTCACACTTCAAAAACTTCCACGGTTTTGTTTAAATACAACTAAAATTTCCCAGAATGTGCAAAAGTATTTACTGTAATGTTATAAAGGAGAACATTTTCCTAACAGCAATCGTAGGTCTCCAAAATATACATTTTTATGAAACAACCATTAATCTTATAGATCGAAATTTCTGAAGCTTTAAAAAGTTATATTAATTCAGTAAAGAAAGTTATTGAAAAGTTCCAATTTAAAGTTTTTGTTCATAGTTCAAAGCTCCAATTCAGAAAATTTCAAGAATTTTTCTCAAATTTTGAGGCGCATGGGACATTTTAGGTTTGTAATATATTTACATAAGCAATTTATGGAATAATTTATATCTTGCACAGCATGTATCTAATTTTAATGAAATTTGGTATTCATATTAACATAACCACAATGCAATCACATTAAAGCTATCAAAATTTTGATATGTTCCATTCACATGAATTTCTCTTCATTTCTGCACCACTAAATTATTCTTAAAAAGCCTATTCTTCTATCTAGTCATGCTAATAGAGATAAACATAAGTAGAATCAGCCTTATTACTTCCTTCCTTGTAAGCAGAAGGGAAATACATTCGGCTACAGCAATAGTCAAATCCTTTAAAAGCTGGTCGCTTACTATGGTCCTGTATGAGAAAAGTTAACTTGTTTAAAATTGAAACTAATAACAAAGAATATCTGGAAAACGGTCAGTTCTGCAAGAAAAACATATATGACATAAATTATGTTTTTAATGAGATTTTCATTTTTATATAGTGACCTTTTGCCTATCTCTTACAGTTCAACCGTTATGCAAATTTCTGCTACACTCATCCAGAAAAAAGAGGTCTTCAGAGGCTATTCTCAGAAAATTCAAAATACACATTTATGTAAATATCTTAATATACGGTATATTAATCAAACCATTTTGAGCAATTTTTGAGAAAAACAAAAATTTTAAAATTTCTCCAGGTAAAGGGTAATCTGTGGTGGATAGATGTGTCGCATCCTTGAAAGATACCAATATCCGTTTGGTATTTAACGGTCTTTTTGTTTTTAACATATGCTGCCCACAGGCACATACAGACACACACTTTTCTCTATCTGTTGTGTAAACCACTTATCCTTACAAACGATTATCCTTCTATCTACGTCATGCTAAACGAGATAAACATTAAGACAATTGGCCTTAATACTTAGTTCCTTATAAGCAGATTGGAAATAAGGCAATATATCAGGCTAAAGCATAGTCAAATCTTTTAAAAGCCGATCGATATGTAAACAACTGAAGTACGCGTGACTTTGCATTTCCAGACAAACAAAAGAGAAATAAAAGGAAGGGTGTTCTCGTCTGATAAGATGTGCAATTTAAAATGAAACCAATATAAAGGAATATCTCGGAAACGGTCACTTCTGCTACAAACATGTATATGACATAAATTGTGTGTTTTAAAGACACCTACATTTTTATGTAGTAAGTTTTGGTGTATCATTTACGGTTTGCTAGTTATGCAAAATGCATCCTGAAACCAACATATCTTCAGAAGATATTCCCAGAAATTTCCAGATATACATTTTATTTCGAACGTAATTTATATACTATATTTTAACCAAAATTGTCAGAGCCGTTGTTAAGAAAAACACAATTTTCAAATATTTTTCCATGCAAATGTTAGTTTTGGTGAGGAGATTTTCTTGAATATCTTCATCGGATCCTTGGAAGATACCAAACGTAAATAGCAAGTTTGATATTTAATGGTGTTTTACATTTTAAGTTATGGTGTCCACACACACACAAGGACCTTTTTCTAAAAATGCTTTTGTTGGACGTAGGGAACTTCAAAACTTATATTTCCGGTGAAATCTCGGTATCGAATTTTGTGTGGAATACAATGCTTTCTCTATTCATTATGCACATAGTACGTGTAGAGAAATTATAAACTTTTTTGGGCTTAGAGGATGTCAAAACGTATATTTCCGGTGAAATCTCGACATGAAAGTTTTTATGGGAACGTAATACCTTCTCTAGCTACTATGTACATTATATGTACACACATGCTAGAGAGAGTAATTAGCTCTTCCCTCCCTGTGCTGCCATGGATGGAGCACCTTCCAGGAAGAGTCAAATGTAAAGCATTTTAGGTAGACTCTTGCATAAAATAGAATAAATGTTAACAGCATATATTGTATGCGTTTTCATTGTGAGACATGGTGTGCAAAGTCAGCAGCGTTGGAACAGTAATGCCAATAGTTACGCGAATTTTGAATACATAGGGCGCATTGACATTATTCCACCATTCCTTGTTAGTTGTCTAAGTAAGGACAAGGCTGCGTTAGACCACTCGCCTTTCACCAAAGGTTCGATTGTGACTACCCGACTACCGACTGAATGTGGGTTTGTGGTGGACAAAGCGGAGTAGGGTGGGTTTTCTCTGGGTTGTCCGGTCTTTGGTAAGAATAGAATGCCCGCCTAGGTAGTGAGGGGAAGCATGTCTGCCTCACATTCAACAGGGCGCGTGTTCCAATCTCGCTGAGGGTGAGCTACACGGGTAAGATTTTTTTTTTATTTTTTGGATTTCCCTTATCCTGAGAAGACAATGTCGAGTGACTTTAAGCTCCATGGACCCTGAATCATTTGAACTTCATTTCTATAATTACATACATCGTCCGGTATGACCAACCCGGTTAAAGGACGTTAAGCAATAATATTTCGAATATTCGAGCAATTTGGTGTGCACTCCTTGGGTTGTAAGTTACCCTTTAAATTATCCAGCATCTTTTCACAAAACAGATCATTTTGTCTCCACCATACTTATCCGCATGTGCATTTATGAAATGCCTCCTATTATTATAACGTGAAGGATATATAGTTAATCATAAATCAAGGATAGAATAGGATAGAATACGGGCGAATGGGACTCTGCCCGAACCTGATTTTATTGGGGGCAGGGATGAGATGAAAGGATACACCGGGTGGCAGGGACCAGGAGCGACAACATAGCAGTGACAGGGACTCTACAGTTTTCAGGTTGAAGTACTCGAGGGTCGGGCAGGCAGACGAGACCCCCTCTACACATAGGGTCCAACGCTGCCGCCCGAGACAGCTCTCATCCTGGCAACCAGCTGAAGTCGGGGACCAAGATAGTCATTTAGAATATTGTTTTTCCTTGTCACGCCACACCAAGCGCCATTATCGACACTTCCATCCTTAAAAAAAGCCAACGGGATTGACGAATGAAGTGGCAATGGAAACGACATGGAGATACAGAAAATTCGGAGCACAGCATTCCCCTGGTGCCCCGCGGAAACCCCCGAAAAAAACCCATGGGTCAGGTAGGTTGACTACGAGAAGCGTGACCTCCCTAATGCGCGCCATAGACAAAGCCACCTGAACCATCTGCTTGGTCCATAAACCAAACCACTTGACATTATTGCGTGTGTGTATGTGTGGATATGTGTGTGTGTGTGTGTGTGTCCTTGCCTGTAAATATGATGACTGAAAAGCTAAAAGACGGTTAAATACCGAACTTGATATTTAAGTTCTGCATCTTCCAAAAAGACTTTCAAAAAAATTTCCCCACACCAAACTACCTTTTACGTAGAAAAAGTTAGAAAATATCAGTTTTCAAAATGTTTCTAACGATTATGATACAAATACCACATATTAAATATACCGTATTATAAATAACATGCTATCTAGAATTTTCTGGATTATAGGCTCAAAAGTCTCCTTCGTTTTGAATGCATTTTTCAGAACTGTCAATCCGTAAGAGATAGACGGAAAATTAGTATACAAAAAACATAGATCTCTTAGAACACATAATTTATATTATATACCTCTTTTATAGAGTTAACGATTTCGGATATACACCTTTTATTGATTTCAATTTTAGAATAGTTATACTTTTCTGAAACAGGAAGCTATTATCCGTTTTTCATTTATTCTTCTCCTGATCATGCAAAGAGAACCAAATTTCAATGCCAATTGCAGAGCAACAGCTTTTAAAAATCTAACTATCATTTAAACTAATGTGTTTATCTCCCCTCTGCTTATAAGATACTAAGTGATAAGTCCACTTCTGTTAATGTTCATCTTGATTAGCGTGAAATAGACAGGAGAAGAATCTTTTTTAAGAATAGTTTGTTTGCCGAACAAGTAGAGGAAATCATCTGAATGGAATTCAACAGAATTTTTTTTCCACTTGTCTACGGCTTGCAAAATCTAAGTTATATCGGCGGCTTTGGAAAAATTGGTCATTGACAATGGTGCTTATTCATGTTAATCCATTTAGGTTTGTGTACTTTGGATTTTCTAATTAAAACATTAATTTCTCACATATATTTACACTCTTAGTCATACTTCTAAACTGTACATGGGGAACTGGTTCTCATCGAGAATGTTAGTTACAATTTTCAAGTGGAATGGAAAGGCTGAATGTTTATTGTTTACTAAACAGTTGTGTTACGCAAAACAATTATAATATCTGGCGAATTTTAATTATGCACATACTAATCATCATTAAAAAGCTAAACTTTCAAGTATAATTATAAAAAAATATAATAAACTGAGTTTGAAACACGGTCCAGTTTAAAAGAATTACCCTTCTATTAATACTGCGGCTCATTGTGTCCACCATTAAGCCTGCCATTTATAACTTTGTGTTGAGAAAAGGTGTCAGCGTTTACTATATGCTCTGAGAAGATTTGTAATGAAATATTTTGGTGCCCGGTCATACGCCTTTAAATTGGCTAACTGCGCACTGTTTTACTTTACATGCCGAGCAACAGTATTAATAACAGCTCCAGATAGATCGGGTAGTCTTCACCCTTCTCCTCCGTTTACCAAGCTGTTCTCCCAAGCTGTTCTAGACTCTAGGAAGGATGGGGAGTAATCCTGGTTAAAGAAAACATCATCTACTCCAGCCGGGAATTGAACCAAGGATCTTTGAATTTATAAGTTAACACGTTAACTACAGATATAGAGGTAGTCTGCTATTTTAAACATTATATTGGATATTTCATTATCATTATCTTTTCTCTCATGTTTTCTTAAGAACGATAGCTATGCCGATAACATATTTTGAAAGCAGTTTAAAAAAAAGTTTAGGCTCTAGCGTCTGTTTCACTAGTGGGAGCTTCGAGCTTCAATTCCCATTGAATCGAGCTTCGTGACCTTGGTTTTGTGATGATTTACAAGATAAAATGAGCTAATGCTCTATTGGATTTTGAATCCACTGCCATGAATTTCCTTGCTGCTCCTTTTCTTAATGTCTTCCTCTTTTTCTTTTTCAAATTGATCTCCCCATGTTTTGTTGTCCCCCTAATGCATTTTATTCTTTGGTTCCTCTAGCTATTCGTAGAGTTGGCTTTCTATTTACAGGACAGTAAATGTGTATGTACATCTATGTATAGAATAGTGAATTTGTGCGACAGAGAACCCTCCACCCCCATACAGCTGGGCTTAGCAAATCAGCGCCTCATTCCCACTTTGCTGTGGGAGACAGTATACATTCTGGGTGTTCACAAAAGTTTGAGAGTCCGAATAACCTTAGAAATGCGCTCCTTAATAGTTGTGATTACCAACAAAGACGACGATGATACTTAAGCATAAGTTGTCTGACGAAAGAGAGGATAGTTCTGTAGCTATTTGTCTTAGGACAAGAAAGAAGTAATATGGAAATTAAATTGCAGCTAAGAATATGGATAGTCTGAAATATGCGGTTACGCGTAGATGTACTTTACCTATTTCTGCAAAAGTGGAAAAGAGACAGGATTACCACCCTATTGCAGTCACTGCACTGTATTCAGAAATGCATTGACATTGCTGCCCTCTAGCGACCTTGATTTCTACAGTAGTGAGCTACCGTCTAGTACCAATAATGTTAAAATGTGGTGATAGAGCTCAAGAAAAGAAATTTAGTCATTCGAGTGTACTTTGCAGTGTGCACGCAGCATATGTATTTGACCCATAAGGCAATTACGTCATATCAGTTGCGCATGGGCATAAGCTATTTAAAACGTACGCAGCTCGAGATGACTGGATTGACTGGATTCCAAATTCCATCGAGCTGAGAGCAGTAGCACGGTAGATTTAAACACATATATTTTAAATCACCGCATATTCGTTACGTTTAACAGTATTCAAAGAAAACATATCCAATAAATCCACAAGTTGTCAAAAGTTAGGGTGATGACGTGCTTTTATCTCTTATGTAGCAGCCACTGCAAGGCAATGAAACTTTGTAACTGGTGGGTGAAAACGCTTCTAGAAAGAGGGCATGATGGCAGTAGATTTGATTTGACCACACAGTCAAATACTGATGAAATACACTAGGCTAAAGCGATAGTCAAATCTTTTAGAAGCTGGTTGCCATGGTTGAAATCCGTTTTTTACATGACCAGGAATTGACAAATTCCCGAATCAGAAAGATTTAGACATTTAAAAATTGAAACTAATAACAAGGAATTCCAATAATAAGGGATTTTTCGGAAATGGTTAACTCCACAAGAAAATTGTATATGACATAAATTGTATGTTTTAACGAGCTCTACATTATTTGTGTATGGATCGGTTAGTCAGGGAAAACAAAACAAAGGGTTTTCCTTCTAAAACAGAACAATTCTGCCCAAGTTTCGATTTATAAAGGAATTTTAAAACTTGGTTCCATTACAATACTTTTGGTATATTTTTCATACTGTAAACATTTCATTTTTTAAACTTTTTATTTATTTCAGGTCTGGGTAACCGTTATACTGTGTGCGCGTGTGTGTGTGCGAGTGCGTGTGTATGAGAGTGTGTGTGTATGTGTGTCTCAGGGCGAGTGGGGGATGAATGCACAGAATATCTTTAGTGACGTACCATCCACAATGAGTGAAAAACATCCTTATCCGACTTTTAATCCTGAATAGAAAGAATATCTAGTCACGTCCGTATGTCCTTTACTTGGAAAATAATTCGAATATTTTGTTTTTCTCAAAAATGGCTCTAACGGTTTAGATTAAAATACTGTACATTAAAGATACTTACATGAAAAATAAAATGTATATGTTGAACTATCTGGGAATAGCCTCTGAAGACCTCTTTTTTCTGGATTGAATTTTGCACAACTGATAAACTGCAAGGAATAGATAAAAAACTTACTATACAAAAATGTGGATCTCGTTAAAACACACAGTTTATATAATACTTTTTTCTTGCAGTTGACACTTTTTAGATGTGGCTTGTTATTGGTTTCAGTTTTAAAAAACTTCAAGTTTTCTCATATGAGAATTTGTCAACTTCAGGCAATGCACAGAAACGGATTTCAGCCACAAGGCAACCAGCTTTTAAGACATGTTGATATCCTTTTAGCCTAGTGTATTCTCTTATTTCGGTTTTCCTTGCAAGGAAGTAAGTAAGAAGACAATTTCTGCTAATGTTCATCTCGATTAGCTTTAAGTAGATAGACGAATAGACTTTTTAACAATAATTTGTCTCACAGACGTAGGGAAAGTCATGTGAATGAAACACTTCAGATTTTTCGACAAAGGTCCATGTGTCCGTGTATCTGTGAACACGATAACTCGACAACACGAAGATGGTGAAATACCAAACCTGGTATTTAAATTCAGTATCTTCCAAGGATGCGACACGAAGATTTTGAAGAAGATCCGCTCCAACTCATACTGGAAAACATTTCGAATATTTCTATTTTCTAAATATTGGCTCTAACGATTTTGATTCAACTATCGTATACTAAGAACATTCACATAAAAATTAAAATGTATATCTTCACTTTCTGGATGTCCCTGCCGTTTCCGAGTGGTTAGACTACTCGCCTCTCACCAAGGTTTCGATCCCAGGCGACCGTATGTGGGATTTGTGATGGACAAAGTGGCGCAGGGGCTGGTTTTCTCCGGGATATCCGTTTTTCGCGACCATTGCATTCCACCGGTGCTCCATTTACATTACATGTATCAGCAATGCCATTGTCTGATGTGCCATACGTAGAAAAAACGGGTGTTAAACACTAAACTAAAAAGTTTGAATTTTCTGGGAATAGCCTCTTCATTCCAAATGACTTTTATTTACATAACTGTCAAACCGTAAGAGATAGAGACATAAATCTTACTACATAAAAATTTTAGATCTTGTTAAAACTCACAATTAATGTCATATACATTTTGCTTTTGTCGCGGAGTTGATAATTTCCGAAATATTCTTTGTCATAGTTTAAATTTTAAAATAGTTAAACTTTTCTCAATCGGGCATTTGTCAACTCCTGGCCATCTAAAGAAGAAATTTCAATCACATAGCAATAGCTTTTAAAATATTTGAGTATCGATTTAGTCTAGTGTACACCCTTATCTCCGTTCTGCTTACAAGGAAATAATTACACGATCCAGAATTATTTTTGCCCCAGCAATTTATTTCCAGGAAAATCTCCGTATCGAATTTTTGGTTGGAATGTGATACCTTCTCTATTAAATGTGTACTATGTACGAAGAAGAGAAAGGAAAAAATAGGTTAAGATATCATATACTGCTTTTCTTCAAGATTCAAGAATCATACACGGCAACCCAATTCTCAAAGAAAGTTTCCCTGACTTGCAGAGTTTTGTAAGAAGAGCCTTCGCATTGTCTGTTCTTTTATATTTTCATTTTCAGAAAAGCTAAAGAAAATATTGGAGGAGTTGTGCAGTGTGTATACATATCCATTGGCGCTGGCTGCTCCCTGTTTGTAATATTGAAGTTGGTTGATGACTTTCAGTAACGGCAGTTTATGCGAGCAAGTTCGCAGAGTGACGGGGAGCAAAGATTTCCTTCCATTTCTGTCTTGCCTCTTATACCTACTACTCGCTTCCTAACTGAACTGCTGAGTTGTGTTGGATTAATGACATTTCTCTCTTTCTCTGCCCTTTTCTGTTCCTCTCCTATTTCCCTTTTGTTTAATTTAATTAATTTATTGCATTTCCTTTCTACCTTCTCCTCTGACGCTACTTCTACTATAGACGAAAAGTCTGTCAACACTATCACCATAAAAATCAATTACGTGACAAGATGCGAGTCTTACCTGTTTTTGCTTTATTTACCACGAACTCACCAAGCGGAAAGCTCAGGCGGTTTCGTTTGTGGCCTGCATTTGGGAGGTCGCGGGTTCACTAGCCGTTGCCGGGCTACCATTCCCATTAATTTTTCTCGGGGTCGCAAGGCGAATGCTGGACAGGTTTCTTCCATTCCCCGAATTTCTTGTCCCCCCATGTCGTTTCCATTGTCATTTAATTAATCCTTCATTCCGTAGGTATGTTTTAAGATTGGGAGAGTCAGCGATGGAGCTTGGTGCGAAGGGGCAGTGAAAATGATGCCCAAAGTGACTATCTTCGTTGCCTGACTTCGGTTGGCTGCCGGAATGAGGACTGCTCCTGTCGAGGGCGTTGGATTCTATTTGGGATGGGCACACCGGTCTGCCTGTCCGATTGTCGGGGTCCTTTAATCTGGAAATATATGGTATTTTAATCGAAATCTTCAGAGCCATTTTAATATAATCACCTTTTCGAAAAATGTTCCATGTAAAAGTGTATTTGGGAGTGTGGAATTTTTCTGAAAATCTAGGTATCGCATCTTTGGAGGATGATTCACTTAAATACCAGCTTGGTATTCAACACACTTTTCGTTTTTGAGTTATGCTGGCCAGACACACACACGCACGCACACACCCGCACACACACAAACACTTTCACAAAAATATCCCATTTCTACTACCCTATACATGGAAAACATTTCAAAAGTTTTGGTATTCTGAAAAATGCCTATAACGATTTTGATTAAAATATCATATGTTTAAGGTACTTTCATGACAAATGAAATGTATCCTAAATTTCTTGGAAATTCTGATAAGACCTGTTCATTCTGGAGGACTTTTGTATTACTGGTAAACCGTGAGAGGTAAAAAATGTAGACCTGGTGGAAATATTTAATACCTTTCTCAAACGGAAGGATGTCATTCGTTTCTTCTCCTTTTGCTTTATTCTTGCAAAGAGAACAGAATCTCATTTGCATGACACAGCGCCCAGCTTTTAAAAGATTCGACATCGTTTTACGCTAATGTATTCCCTTATTTCCCTTCCACTTACATGGAACCATGTAATAAGACCATTTCTGCTAATGTTTATATCGATTAGCTTAATGTAGAATAAAATAATAACTGTTGTAAGAATACTTTATTTGCAGAACAGTTAGAGAAAGCCAAATGAATGGAACACATCCGTTTTTTTGTTTTTTTTGTTGTTTTTTTTGTTGTTTTTTTGTTTTTGGGTTAACCTTTTCACACGGAGACACGCACGATCGCACACATACACATACAAAATTCTTTAAAATTGTAACCAATATTCAGGACAGACTATCCTACTCCTCCAATTTTTAATTTATCAATTTTGGTTCCTTTATCTCGGAAACTAACCCATCAGACTGCAATTTTTACAGGATGCAAATTTAAGTTTCCTGAGGTTAATTTTAATAATAATGCTATTTATTACAGAAGCTTTGGTTTCCTTAAATACATTTTGATTAACATTTCCATCAATTAATGTTTAAAACACAATATACAAAGTTATTAATAGTAAAGAAAATCTGTAATACCATTGAGATACTGGTTTAATCACATACAGTGTTAATTTATCTATCTTAAATCTTTCCTGAGAAAATGCGTTAGTATATCAGGAAATGCCATTCAAATGCTGTTCAAACTAAAAATTACAGAAAAAAATCTGATACGTCCATTAACATGACTTTCTGTACCTCTCTGTAACAAATTATTGTTATTAAGCTTATTATTCTATCTACGAAATAAAAATTGGCAGAAAGTGTCATTATTTTGTTCCTTGTAGGTAGAAGGAAAGAATCTGATGTGTTGTATTCATATGTTCTGCAACTGTTCAGAACAGTTTTATTTAACACATTAATCTTTTACCTACACTATGGTAATGAAGATAAACATAAGCAGAACTTATCCTATTGGTCCTATTGCTTGTAAGTTAAACGGAAATAAGGAAATGCACAGGTTAAAGCCATAGCCTCGTCCTTTAAAAGCCGGTCGCTATCTGAAACAGTTGAAATTCCATTATCTTTGTTTGCCAGGAGTAGACAAAGGAGAATCGAGAAAAATATGTTTTCCCGTTTGAGAAAAGCTTAATTGGCTTAAAATTGAAACCAATAAAGCGGAATATCTCGAAAACGGTTAACTCTAAAAAAAAATGTATATGGAATAAATTATGCGTTTTAATGCGATCTACATTTTTTGCGTAGTAAGATGTTGTCTATCTCTTACAGTTTTCCAGCTATACAAAAATGTTATATGCTATCAAGAATGAAGAGATCTTCTGAGGCTATTCCCAGCAAATTCAGCCTATACATTTTATTGTCATAAAAGTATCTTAAACATACTGTATTTTAATCAAAATCATTAGAGATATTTTTTGGAAAATCAACATTTTTCCAAAATGTTCTATGAAAAGGGTAGTTTGGGGTGGGGGATTTTCTTGGAAATATTCGAGTCGCATTCTTGGAAGATACTCAACTTAAACACCAAGTTTGGTATTTAACCCACTTTTCGTTTTTGACCTATACTGGCCAGAGACACACACGCGCAAACACACGTACACACAGAGACACACAGGCAGACACATAACTGGATCATTTTCTAAAAATGCTTTTTCTAAATTAAGGGGTCTCAAAACATGTATTTCGGGTGAAATCTCGGTAACGAATGTTTATACTCTATGTGCATAGTACGTGTAGGGAAACTAATAACATTACATTTATTTACAAAGCAAACCTAACATTACTTGAACAAATAGAAGCTGTAGAAGTACCAATTTGTAAAGAAATTTTTCCCCTAAAAGTTGGGCTAAAATATATTTTTACCCAAAAGAGTATACAATTTTTAAAATGTATACAAAGAAAATAAATTTTATTGCGCTTAAAGTGATAAAATATATCAAATTATCAAATTAAACAGTACCTTTCAGGGCACAGAAACCAAAACTGCATTTTTTTTTTTGCAACTCTTGTCATGTATTCTATCCTTAATTACTTTCTCTACCGTACTTAGTAGATAGAGAAATTGCATTCCAACCACAAATTTGATATCGCTATTTAACCTGATGTAAATATTTTGAGGTCTTCTGAATCCATAAGAAACAATTTTGGAAATTGCTCTGGTGTGTAAGTGTGTCTGAGCGAACAGAATAACTCAAAAATGAAAAAGCTGTTTAACACCAAACTTCATATTTAAGTTCAGCATCTTCCAAAAATGCGATACGACGATTTTCAAGAAAATCCCCCAACCCTAAGCTGCTATTTACATGGAAAATGAAAATTTTTATTTTCTCATAAATGGCTCGATTTGATTAAAATACCATAAGCTTAAGATAGTTTTATAACACATTAAATGTATATGTTGCATATTCCAGAAATAGCCTCCGAAGTCCTCTTCGTTCAGCATTACTTTTGCTAGAATCCCAACTTTTGTATGTGCATTTGTCTGTATAGTGTTAACCATATATGAGGTATTCCTTGTTATTGTTTTCAGTTTCAATATATTTATAATTTTCTAAAATTGGAAGTCATCATTTGTTTTTCTCTTATAGTTCCTGGTCTTGGAAAAGGAAGGACATTTCAAAGTCATTACATAAGAAACAGCTTTTAAAATACTTGATAAGTAAAATTTCGTTTATCTCGATTAGCAGTTTGAATAATATGCTTCTGTAGGAATGGTGTTGTAAAATAGGTGGATAAATGTATGTGTGTGGAACGAATCAGATACTTTTTTTCATTAGAACATAGATTTCATCTACCTTCCCTTGATAAGTAACTGGAAACATGTACTGTATACATAGTAGCTACAGAAGGTGTTGTATTCCACCCAAAGTTAGATACATTGATTTCACCGTAAATACTTCCTCTGTTTTGAGGCTCCCTGAAAAAAAAACAATTGAGTAAGTCCGCGTGTGTATGTGTGTGAGGCTGTCTGTCTGTCTGTCTATCTGTCTGACTGTGTGTCTGTGAACAGCATTGCTCAAAAACAGGTGTCGGTTACAGCAAACTTGGTATTTAAGTTCAGTATCTCCCAAGGATGAATTTTTTCTGAAAATTTCCCCCCTTGCTATCCCTACATGGAGAAATTTTCGATTATATTGATTTACTCAAAAATGTCTCTAAAATGTTGATTAAAATACCATATGTTTAAGGTAATCTCAAGGCAAGCGAGATGTATATGTTGATGTTTCTGGGAATAGCCTCTGAAAATGTGTACATTCTTAATGCATAACTGGTAAACTGTAAGAGATGGACAAAACTTACTAATCAGAAAATGTAGATTTCGTCTAAACATAGACCTTAAGTACTCATCTTTGTTGCTGAGCTATTTGGGAAACATGCCTTGTTATTATTTTCAATTTTAAAATACCCACACTTTTCTTAAACAAGAAGTCTCCGAGCAAATTTCAATGGCAATCGCATAGCGGCAAATCGCTTTAGCCTAGCGTGTGCCTTAATTCTCTTCTACTTATAAGAACCAAGTAATAAAACCATTTTGCTAATGTTCATCTCGATTGACATAGTAGAAAAAGAATAATGTCATGTAAGAATACCATTTTGCTAATGTTCATCTCGATTGACATAGTAGAAAAAGAATAATGTCATGTAAGAATAGTTTGTGTGCAGAGCAGATGGAGAAACCCATGTGAGAGAACACACCAGATTCGTTGTTATTAGTTTCTTATTCAACTACTTAAACTTTCCTCAAATGGGAAATCATCTTTCGTTTCATATACAGGCTCTTTTTTACTCCTGGGTATGCAAAAAGAACCGAAACATAGAGACCCATTTTTAAAGGGTTAGACTGTCAGTTTAGCCTAGTGTATTCCCTAATTTCCCTTCTACTTATAAGAAAACAAGTAATGAAAATTTATACTAATGCTTATTTCAGTTAACAACTGTACCAAAGAAAAATATTTTGTAAGAATTATATATGTAGGAGCAACTAGTGAAAGTCACGTGAATAGAAACATAGGATTTTTTACTCATGATTTTGTAAAAAGATGAAATTTCAAAGCCATCACATAGCATCAGCTTTAGCTTTTTTGTTGCCTTATTTGCGTTGTAGCAGCAATAAAATTGGTAGAAAGAGTCTATTTTTGCTCACATTTTTCTCGATTAGTCTAAGATAGATGAATTAGCTTTATGGGAAAAGTTTGTTGCAGAATAGGTATAAAAACTCACAGAAATGGAAAACATCGTATATTTTTTATAAAATATAACTTTTCTATCTGCGCTAAATAAATCGGATAGCAAATAATTATATTAGATTTATTTTTAGAGACCATTCATCCTTGGTAGCAGCTTTTGTTTGTGAAAGGAACGTATTTAGTCAAATTCACCAAATTGCTACCCAAAACATTTAATTATAAACCAATTAATTTGACGCTGAAAATGTTAAATGTCAAAAGTAATGAGGACGGAGGCCAAGATTTGCTTAAGAAGTGTTTGGAGCAAGGAAAGCAGCCATAGCGGGTTGAGAGGGAGATGGAGAAAGATGAAGGCTTTTGTCAATAGCAGTAGCAGCAGCAGCAGTCCGAACAGCTCCCAGCAGCAGAGTGGAGGAAGCTATAAAGACCACTCGTGTCATTCTGGAATGACGAAACTTTTGCTCCATTTCTAGATGGCAACTTTCTTCCAGCACATTCTCTCTCTCGCTCACAACAGCTCACTTGGAAAGGGTGGCAATTCCACGCCGTCACCTTCTGCGTCCAACAGTCACATCTTCAGCTAGGACCCCACCCACCCGACACTTCAGGCCTCCACATATTCCGGTCACTGCTTGCTTGCGCGGGAAAGGGGGGGGAGGTTCCTCTTCAAGAAGTCGCCACCAGAACAGAGATCTTCCCATCAACAAAGAAGAACAAGGGAAAATATATATAAAAGAAAACAATGAGAGAAGTATCGAGAAACAAAAGATAGACGAGTGAGGATTGAAAGGGGGGAGATTGGAAGATGCTTCTATCTCTGGATGACCACAAAAGAAGACAATAATGGAAGAAGAGGGTGCCAACAGAAGTGTCCAGGCGAGCACACTTGCTACCTCTGCGGCACATGACGTCTTACTCCCCAACCACGTAGTTATCTTTCTTTTGTTTCTCTTTTATGAAAAATCGCTGAAACGATGCTTCCAAGTTTTACTTAGTTCTCTGAGCTTTCCTGATGAAAAACCAGAGAAATATGCCCATATAACTTAGTGGCCTGGATCCGTAACTCACTACTGCCCGTATACAAGGAGAGTCTGATAATGGAGTTTGAAAACATATCAAAGGTTCAAAAAAGATGAGTATAAACGAGAAGAGTTCCATTCTTGAATACTGTCACTCAAGAAAATTGAAAATTTTCTTACTAGTGCATACACCAGCCTGTTTGGTACATGCTTGTAGCTATTGCCCTCTTTTTAAATATTGTTTAGATCCTTAAGTCTCCTTAGAAGTCATAAGGATCAAGACTCCGCTAACGTATCAAGAAGCGGCAACAAGAAAGGAACAGAAGCAGAAAGAGATAGATACCGAAATCTTCGGTACGGATACCATGATAAAGAGACAGTGGACGAACAGCAACGAGACACATAATCGTAGGACTTACGATGCACGGCTTCCACCATTTAATATGTACAAATAAAAAATACTATAAAGTTCAAGAACAATATGTTTGCAAATTACGTAGGCAAAATTTGAAGTATATCACTTCAACAAGTGTAAAAGTTTGAAAATGTAGTCTAAATGAACATATAAAAGCGAGTAAATAGTAAAAACTCTGAATTTGTATTCTGTATGCTCATTCGAGCGGACTTTGATTTTTAAAAAAAATTAGAGTTTTAATTCTGGCAGAGTGTAACTCAGAATCGGTGCTGAAAAAGACCAACCTTGATTAGGGGGAAGAGAAATTTAAGGGGCCAATCTGTGAAACTTATAAATATTTTTTTCTTAACTAATGAGCTTTTATTACCAGATAGCAGATGGCGCAACTGCCCTTTATTTGCCTTTTTCCCGTTTTTTTCTTTTTATTGTTCTTTCATTTTTTGGATAGTTTTAAAACCCTCTTTTACTACTTATGGTAATTCGACGACACTGATAATACGTGGCACGAAGATGGAGCACCGGTGGAATACGATGGCGGAGAAAACCCGCTCCTGCGCCGCTACATCACAAATTCTACATGCGATCGCGGGAGCGAATTCTCTGCCTTGGTGAGAGGCGAGTGGTATATATTTCACTGTGCAAATATCTCTTCGTGTGCTAAAAGAGCTGCAGAACCCAATGGGGCTATTTCAATTAAAACCCCGCCAGTGTGGGACTTTTTATTTGCCCCTCTCTATGAGCGAAGGTCGATCTACACTGTCGTTTTTAACTTGAAGCAACTGCAACTGTTTTAACACACAAAGGGATATCTACACACATCATATACGGGGCAATTTGGCCACCTGTTATTTTTGACAGAATATAAAGACTTCTAAATTTGCAGATAACATTCCTCGAGTAATACCTGAAAGAAGTTCGGATGTATTCCATAAAACGACTTTCAGTACTTGTTCTATAAGCAATCTTCTTACTCTTTCTTTATTTCTTTCTGCTCCATGCTAATCGAAATAAGTATTAGCAGAATTGATTTATTACTTAGCTCCTTAAAGTATCTCAACAGGGAACTAAGGGACTACACTCTGGTCAAATGTTTTAAAAACTGTCACTGGGCGATTGTCATTCAAATTCGTTTACATGGCCAGAAGTAAAACGAAAAAAACACGGACGAGTTCTGTTTAAAAAAATATAAGTACGAGCCTTTAAAAAATTGAAACCAATAGCTAGAATATCTCGAAAAATGTTAGCTCCACAGTAAAAATGTAAAGGACATAAATTGTATGTTTACCAGTTATGGAAAAGTCATTCACAATGAAGAGGACTTCAAGGACTATTCCCAGAAAATTCAAGATATACACTTTATTTATAAAGTAAATACCTTTAATGCACGGTATTTTAAACAAAATCTTTTTGAAAAATGTTTCCTGTAAGGGTAGTTTGGGTTGAGTTAATTTTCTTGAAAATCTACACATAGAAAAGACACACACAGTGACCTTTATACTTTTGCTACCTACGCTGCATGTTGTACATACCAGGTATAGACGGTAAAATTGATTTTTCGATGACGTGTACGAAAATGTTTTTCAATACGCGGAACAAATTTCAGCATTAGAGGTATATTTTAATCTATGAGTACTTAATGATTTACTTATAATGTTCAAAATCTTCATTGTGTAATGGATGTAAAACCGTAAATAAGATTTTTAATGTGGTCGCTATAAGACCTTGTAGTTCTGCGACCTAAAAAAAAAAAAAAATCAGCTTTTTCTTCCAAGCAAAATATGTATCACATATCTGATAACAATTAACTTTAGAGAGCAACTCAAATGCTTAATAAAATTCGGGTAGGCCTATATGTGGACACGCTTAAGATAAAATTATAGGTCATCAAAATGGATTATTGATATAGCGCACTCATGAAATATTTGTTATAAAGGGTATTATCATATAGCATACACTGGAATAAACATATGGATTTCCCTTCACACTTTGAAATTTTTAAGCTTAGAACTAGCAAAATAGTGTCAAAACATGCCACTAATATGTCTTTATGTATATCGTTGTAGCAAATTATTGTTAAAAAGCATATTATTCTATTTAATTTCTTATAATCGAGGTAAACATTAGCAAAAATATTCTTAAGCACTTGCTTCTTTTAGGTAGAAGAAAAGTAAGGGAATACAGTAGATTAAACCAAATGTCACATCTCTTAAAAGCAGATTGCCCTGTGGTTGAAATCCGTTTCTATATAGGGCTAGACTTTACAACTTTCCGTGCGCGAAAATTCAGATTTTAAATCTGAAAAAAAAAAAATAACAAGGAATATCTCAGAAATGGTCAATTCCACGAAAAAGTGCGTATGACATAATACGTGTGTTTTAACGCGATCTACATTTTCTATGTAGTAAGGTTCTGTCTAACTCTTGCGGTTTACCAGTTCAGTAAAATTCATTTAGAACAAAGAGATCTTTAGAGGTTATTTCCTGACAATTCCACATATACATATTATAATTATATATACGGCATTTTAATCAAAATCTTTAGAGCCATTTTTGAGAAAATCACAATTTTCCAAAGTTTTTCCATGTGGTTTAGGATGGGGGGATTTTTCTCAAAATCTGCGTGCCATATCCATGGAAAATACTAAACTTAAATACCAAGTTTGGTATTTTACCGACTTTTCGTTTTTGAGTTATCGTGTTCACAATCATACGGACACACGGACATACACACATAAACACGCACACAAAAATGTATAATTTCACTAAGATACTCATGACTCCTAAGATGTTTGCGACTTTTGATTGTTTTTCTTGCTAGCTTTTGGATTCGATTGTTATGTATACCTCTGCTTGGATACTTTTAAAACGTCAATAAACAGGAGTATATTTGGATATGAATATATTCCACTACTAGTCCAACTGTAGCGATAACTGAACTTCTTAAATGGGATCCGATGTTAAGGTTTGCTGTAACAAAACCTATGACATGTTGCGTAAACATGGAATGACCTGACATTGTAGCAGTGTACGCAATATGACTATGTGACCGCGAGGTTCAAAATAACCGTTTCTGCTATGTGATCATTAGATGCGGTCAATGTGCACAACGTGTCCTACCAGTAAAATTCCAATGATTTACAAAGAGATGTACTTCTCATTTTAATGTTCTTAACAATTTCCGGCAATAACCTAATACTAATTGGTGACACTTTCACAGTAATTGGCAGAAATTTGTACCGCAGGGAAAATTTTGGGTGATAATACTAAACAAAAATTTGATGTGTTCCATTCACATTACTTTCTCTACATATCTGCAACAAATTATTGTTAAAATGCTTCTGCTTTTATTTACTTCATATACTTATTGAGAAACATTAGCAGAAATAATCTTATTGCTGGCTTCCTTGTATGTAGAAGTGAATAGGGAGTACCATAGGTAAAAGTGATAGTCAAAACCTGGTTGCTATGTGACTGAAGTTACTTTGTTTGTATGGGCAGAAGTTGACAAATTACTGTATGAGAAAAGCATTCGTTTTTTAAAAGCTGAAACTAAAAGCAATGAATTCTCAAAAACGATAAAATCCACAAAAAATGTATATGACATAAATTATGAGTTTTAACGCGCTCTATATTGTTTGTGTAGTAAGTTTTTGTCTATCTCTTACGGCTTACCAGTTATGCAAAATGAAATAAAAATCATCCAGAATAAAGAGGTATTCAGAGGCTATTCCCAGAAAATTCAAGATATACATTTTATTTGGGATCTAAATAATTTTGATGTACGGGATTTTACTCAAAATCGTTAGTCATTTTTAAGAAAAAAGTTTGGAAATTCTTCCATGTAAAAATAGTTTTTGGTGGGGGAATATTCTGGAAAATCTTCGTGTCGCATCCTAGAAAGATACCAAACCTAAATACTAAGTTTCTACTTAAACTTAACGGTATTTTCGTTTTTGAGTTATCATATTCACAGACACACGGACATACATGGACACACACGACTTTTTTGTAAAAATATTTTGTTTTTTTGTTTTTTTGTTAATACAGAGGACCCTAAAACGTAAATTTCCGTTGAAATCTCGTTATAGATTTTTTCGGTGGAATGTAATATCTTCTCTACATCGCTCGAACAAATTTTTGTTAAAAAGCATATTCTTCTATTCTACTATATGGTACATAATTGCGATAAACATTCACAGAAATTGTCTTGATTACTTGCTTCCTTGTAAGTAGAAGGTAAATAAATAAGTGAATACGCTCGGCTAAAACGATAGTCAAATCTCTTAAAAACTGGATGAAATCCATTTCTATGCAGGGCCAAGAGTTTGCAACTTTCCGTGGGGGAAAAGTATTTTAAATATGAAAACAATAACAAGGAATATCTCAGAAATGGTCTATTCTACGAAAAAACATATGATATAATGGCAACCTGCTTTTAAAAATTGTAATATCGTTTTAGCCTAGAGCCTTATTTTCCTCCTACTTACAAGGAAACAAGTAATTAAGAACATTTCTGCTAATGTTTATCTCAATTAACTTAAAGTAGATGGACGAATATGCTTTTTAGTAATAACTTGTTACAGCTATGTAGAGAAAGTCATGTGAATGGAAGATATCAGATTTCTACTTTCTCTACACTATAGGGTACAGAGAAGATATTGCACTCCACCCAAAAATTCGCTATCGAGATTTCAACGGAAATATACGTATTAGGGTCCCCTGTATCTAAAAAGTATTTTTGGAAAAAGGTCTATGTTTTGTATGTGTTTGTGTGTGTGTCTATGTGTCCGTGTGTCTGTGTGTCTGTGAACACCATAACTCAAAAACGAAAAGTTCATAAAATACCAAACTTGGTATTTAAGTTTAATATCTTCTAAGGATGCAACACGAAGATTTAAGAAAAATTCTCCCATACCAAACTACCCTTTAAATGGAAAAAAATTGCGAAAAGTTTGATTTTCTCAAAAATGGCTCTAACGATTTTAATTAAAATAAATATATTTTATGTATCAAATAAAATGAATATCTGAATTTTATGAGAATAATTTCTAAAGACCTCTTTGTTTTGAATGACTTTTGCTGAGATTTGTGTAACTGGTAAACCGTAAGAGACAAAAAATTACTATAAAAAAGGTAGATCATATTGAAACACACACTTTACGAG
Source organism: Hymenopus coronatus (assembly GCA_030762935.1). Taxonomy (NCBI): domain Eukaryota; kingdom Metazoa; phylum Arthropoda; class Insecta; order Mantodea; family Hymenopodidae; genus Hymenopus; species Hymenopus coronatus. Next base: position 156,941,586 of record CM060892.1, read on the forward strand.
GGCTGTTCTTTTTTTCAACCTCCGATAGGCTATAAATAAAGGACAAGTTCATAGAAAACAATTGTTTTCTTACTAAAAGTTTTGTATACCTTTGGTTACTTTTCAACATAATCACCGAAAAGATTGAGACATTTATCGTACCTGTGTACAAGCTTTGCAATATTTGCTTCAAAAATGTTGCTGCAAATGCTTTCAAATAACTATTGACATTGTTTTGAAAATCTTTGTACTTTACGATGTTTGCGGAGAGCCTTTCAAAAACAACGAACAAGAATGCTAACTTCAAGAGCTGTGTTGATCCATGACAACGCTCGTCTACACACTGCTGTCACAACCCATCGGCTCCTTGAACAATTTCAATTGGACATTTTCGATCATCCGCCGTACAATCCTGACCTGGCTCCCAGCGACTTTCACCTTTTGCCTGAACTGGCTAGGAGGGCAGCACTTTGAAACCAACGAAAATCTTCAAAACAACGTCAATGCAGCTTTCCGTGTGAGCAAATTTTAAGTAAATCTGAAACAAATAACATGGAATATCTCAGAAATAGTCAATTATAGAAAAAAATACCTATATGAAATAAATTGAGCGTTTTAATGTGATCTACATTTTTTGTGTAGCACGCACAAACACGCACACACACATGGATCGTTTTCCAAAAATGCTTTTATTTTTTTAACACTGGGACCCTAAAACGGGTATTTTCGGTACCAAATTTTTGGGTGGAATGCAATACGTTCTCTGTAAACGTACATAGTACGTACAGAGAAAGTACAATTGAGTGCACACGACTTTCCGTACGACCCTCGTATATTTAAAATTGCGAATATTTCAGTATTGCACTTTGAAAAAATGAATGACAAACTTCTATTTTCTAAAACGCAAGATATCAGAGGCGGCTCTATGAGAGAGTAGCAAGTTAGTATTACCCCCAAAAATATTGTAACCAGCGGTGTATCTAATAACCATGGGTCTCCAGAAATCCTTTAAAAGTCGTTTGTATGTCTATATGTTCATCGTAGCAATGCCTCTGGTACTGCGATGTGGAACCTCGAGAGGCCGGTGCGGAGGGAACAATTTTGGAGTCGTGGCTTCGTTAACATTGAGCTGTGTAAGGTGTATACATTCAGTGGAAATGGCGTGGAAACAATATTTTCGCCCAAGAGCTGTTAGCTGCTTTTTTGATAGTTTTCACTCCCTTGTCAATATCTTCTTTTAATAAATGTCTTTAATGCTTATATTTTTGGATTTCCGTATATTCAAAGGTTTTCAACAATTGAAATAAAACTTGCAAATTTTAATCTCATCTGAAAGTTTATCGTTCCCTGTAAACAGTTTTCTTTTTCGAACGACTTGGGCAGATGATTATTATGGAGTGTCCATGACTATTCACAATGAATTCATCCCTCATGTTGAACACGTTCTGGTATGGATAAATCATTTTTATTTACCAATATGATTTCTGTTCATCCATACTATGCTTTTGCTTACATTTTAGTACAACTTCGAGTTTGGTATTGAGAGCTGCCAATTTAATTTTAATATTTTATGTTAATTTCTGCATTATATCTTTATTTGTCTCTGTGTTCGATTTCATGCAACTCGTTCAACATCGACGCCTGATTGATAAAATACTACCAGAAACAATACGCAAATAGATTTTCTCTTCAAATAGGTGAGCACGTATGTACAATTTACATAGAAGGTAGAGAAAGTACTGTATTCCAAACAATAGTTCGATACCGACATTTCACCGAAAATACACATTTAAAAAGCTCCTGAATAAAAATGGATTTTTTAGAAAATGGTCAGTGTGTCTGTGTCTGTATGTGTGTGCGCGCACGCATGTGTGTATGTGTGTGTGTGTGTGTGTGTGTGAGAGAGTATGTGTCTGTGGACAGCATAACTCAGGAACGAAAAGTCCGTTAAATACCAAATCTGGTATTGAAGTTTAGCATCTTCCAAGGAAGCGATACAAAGAATTTCAGAAATATCCCCTCCCACCAGTCTCAAACTACCCTTTACATGGGACATCCTTTTAAAGTTAAGATTTTCTAAAAGTGCCTCTAACAATTTTGATTAAAATGCCGTATAGTAGATGTTAACGTGGAAAATAAAATATATATCCTGAATATCTTCGCAAAGGCCTCTGAAGTCCTCTGCATAACTGGTAAACCGTAAGAGCGAGACGAAAACTTACTTCATAAAACATGTAGAGCTCATATTACAAACAATTTATGTAATATACATTTTTTGTAGAGTTAACCGATTCAGAGATATTCACTGTTATTGGTTTTAATTTAAAAATACTTTTCTCAAATGGGAATCCCTCATAGGTTTCATATCTCTTTTATTTTATTCCAGGCCATAAAAAGAAAATCGAATTTCAATTGTTTCACATAGCAACCACCTTTGAAATGATTTGATTATCGTTTTAGGCTGGAGTAAGCCCTTACTTATTTGCTACTTACAACTAGGAAGTAATAAGATCATTTCTATTTTCTCAATTAGCTTGATGTAGATAAACTAATCTTTAGTAAGAATATTTCGTTTGCAGAACAGGTAGAGAAATTCAAATGAATGGAGCACATAATTTTTATTTTTAAATGAAAATAATTTGGTATTGTAATTCTTAGATAGTCAATCGTGAATTATGGGAATTTAGTGTAGTGTTCGGCATGAATACATCTACCTGCAACATTTGTAGTCACCAGCCGCCACTGTAAGAGCTACCATACATTGCTTTACAAATAGTTGACTGACTTGACAGCCCTCCACGTGTAACAAAGTTATCAAACTTCTGTGTAGATATCAATCCTAACATGAAAAATCTGATGTCTTTTATTCACACGACTTTCTCTACATCTCTGTAACAAGTTATTTTAAAAAGCTTATTCTTCCATCTACTTCATGCTAATCGAGATAAGCATTAGCAGAAATGCTATTATTATTATTATTATTATTATTATTATTTTCTTCCTTGTATAAGAAGCGAAATAAGGAAATACGCTAGGCTAAAGCGATAGTCAAATATTTTAAATCCTGGTCGCTAGGTGATTAAACTCTGCTAATTTGCAATGCCAGGAGTTGAAAAATTCCTCTATGAGAAAAGTTTAATTATTTTAAAATGATACAAATAATAAGGAATATCTCAAAAAAGGCAACTCCACAAAAAATGTGTGTTTTAACGAGATCTACGTTTTTTGTAGTAATTTTTATCCTTTACGGTTTACTAGTTATGCAAAATTCAGCAAAATTCTTTTGGAATAAAGAGGTCTTCAGAGGCTATTCTCAGATAATTCAAGATACACATTTAGTTTGTTCATGAAATATATTTAAAATATTATATTTTAATATAAATCTTTAGTAATGTTTGAGAAAATCAAATTTTCGGAAAATGTTCCGAGTAAAGGGTAGTGGGGTGTGTTGGGATTTTGTTGAAAATCTTCGTGTCGCATCCTTGGAAGATACTGAATTTTAATACCAAGTCTGGTATTTAACCGACTTTTCCTTTTTGAGCTATGCTGCCCACAGACAGACACACACACATACACAAACACGCCGATATACACACTGACATGTTTATAAACATGCTGATTTTTGGATTTATGGGGTCTAAAACATGTATTTCGGTGAAACCTTGGTATCGAATTTTTAGATGGAATACAATACTTTCTCAATTCACTATGTACATTGTCAATACGGGTTAAAGAAAGTAAAAAGGAGGAAAGGCAAAACTCCGTGGAATGAACTTGTGGTGTTTTGTATCTAGACGCCTGAACTACAAATCATACTCACTGATGTCATAGAACGAAGAGTAAGGGCGAAACTTGTGGTATAATGAAGATTGTCCCTCTGTATTGATTGACAAAGCACGTGAGCTGCCAGAAATGCTGAATAGTACAGTTATTAAATTTGAATTAAGCGCACATCATAGCTTTAGTGACGGCTTTATGACGCATTGCCATAATGCAATCGGTTTCGGTGAATGTAATGCAAAACACAGCAAAAGTTGTCCTTCAATTCCTCTTCCTCCACTTTTTATTCAAATTGAGGGACAAATAAGTGTAATTTAATTTTTGCACTTCATATTTTGTATGAATTTTACAAATTTAGCATCTGTAGCGGTTGACAAATTTTTGTAATAACGACCATATTAACCGTAAGAGAATGGAACATCAGTTTAAAATAGGAATTAATTCACAGGCACAAAGTGTATAAATCAAATTATTTTAAAAGCACAATGTTGTGTTTTTTGTTGTTTCCTTTTTACTTTCTTTCTCTCTCTTCTATGTACAAAGATAGAGAAGGCATTTACTTACTCCACTTAAAAATTCAGAACCGAGATTTCCTTGGAAGTGCATGTTGAAGACGCCTGAATAAAAAAAAGAACATTTTCAGAAAACGTTCCGTGTGCGTAAGTGTGTGTGTGTGGGTGTGTGTTTGTGTGTGTGTGTGTGTGTGTGTGAGTGTGTGCGCGCGAGTCTGAGCACAGCGTAACTCAACGACGTAAAACCTGTTAAATACCAAAATTAGAATTGAAGTACAGTATCTTCTAAGGATGCGATACGAAAGTTATCATAAAAATCCACCACCTCAAACTGAGTTTGCGTGGAATATACTATCAAATTTTCGATTTTCCTAAAAGAATAGCTTTAAGGGTTTTGACAAAAATATTGGTTAAATATATTTACGAGATAATAAAATGTATATCCTGAATTTCTTGGGAATGGTTCTTGAAAACTTCTTCATTTTGACTAATTGGTAAACCGTAAGCAATAGACAAGAACTTATTACAGAAAGCACACAATTTATGTAATTCTTTTAAACACTTTTCGAGATATTTCCCGTCATTGGTTTCAATTTTAAATATACTTACACATTTTCCCTTATCTGTTTTATAGCTCTTTTGTTATACTTCCGGCCATGGGCAGAAAACCGGATTTCAATGACAATGTTGCTTTAGCCTAGTGTATTCGTTTATTCCCGTTTACTTTAAGGAACTAAGTAATAACACCATTTTTGGTAATGTTTATTTTTATTAGTATTAAGTATATAATGTGCTTTGTAAGAATAATTAGAGAAACTCATGTGAATGGTGCACATCAGTATTTTTATTTTGGTCAAGCAAAAAGAAATAATTTCCACATCAAAATATAACGACTAGCTGTTAAAATTTTGACTATTGCTTTAGCTTGTTATTAATTTCCCTAACACATATGTGCTTAAAGTGTGAATAGTTGCTGAAGAAGGTATTGCATTTCATCCAAAAATTTGATTACGAGATTTTACCTGAAATATATATTTTGAGGCCCCCTGAAACAGAAAGGTTTTAGAAAAAGGTCCGTATGTGTGTGTTTGTCCGTGGGCAGCATAACTCGAAAACGAAAATACTAAACTTGGCATTTATCCTTGTTATTTTCCAAGTACGCGACACGAAGATTTCCAAGAAAATCCTTCCACCCGAAAATACCATTTACATGAAAAAATGTTGAAAATTTTGTTTTTCTTAAAATTGCTCTAATGATTTTGATTAAAATGTCTTCTATACCTATACTTACATGACAATTAAAATGTATATTTAGATTTTCTCGAAATAGCCTCTAAAGACCTCTTTATTCTGGATGAATTTTGCTGAATTTTGCATAACTAGTAAGCCATAAGAGAAGACAAAATCTTACTCCTCAAAAAATGTATATCTCATTAAAACACATATTTTATGTCATATACGGTTTTTTCTGTGGAGTAGAACTTTTACGAGGTATTGTTTTTGGTTTCAGTGTTTAAGTTTGCAGCTTCTCAAACTGGAAATCGTCTTTCATTTCATATTTCTTGTTTTGTTGCTGAACATGAAAAACGCACAAAAACTTTAGTTGTTTCACATAGGGATCAACTTTTAAAAGATTTGACTATCACTTTAGCCTAATGTGCTCTCTTACTTCCCTTTTATTTCCAGGGAAGCAAGTAGTAAGACTATTTCTGCTAATATCTCGATTAGCATGAAGTAGATAAGCTTTTTAACACTAATTTGTTACGGATATGTAGAGAAAGTCACATGAATGAAAACCATCAGCTTTTTTTTTTTTTTATTGTAATTTCAGCTACAAACGAACCAAAGAGAAACAAAACCTCTCTGACGGTGGTTTAAAACCTCATACAAATTGAACTTCAAGGCACGTGTTTCCGCATCAAGTTTGCCAACATTAGAAACCGGAAGTAGCCGCATACCTTCGCGACTAGTAAAGAAACGACGGTCGCACCCTCTGAACGATCATAATCTAACTGGTAAGAGACAAAAGAAGAGCGATATCAGCATTTACATACCGCGATAATGTGTTTCGTTATGGAATATCACGAACGTTTAGTTCAGCATCTAGTCTGCAGTTTCCCTGTCCGAGGAGTAGGAGGAGGGTTGAAGATCGTAATTCTTGGCTAACTCTGCCCCTCTCACTCTCGCATTATTGTCAGCCCTGTTTTTGCTATGCTATTCTGGTGGTAGTGATGTGTGTGAGAGATTGGGAAGAGTTATTAGTGCAGAGAATCCTCGCTCGCTCCCAAGTCGCAGACTCACCTAAATTATAATGAAATGGACGTGCATGGATATTAAGGGCTAGGGAAGGAAGAGCCCTGACTGCCGTTCATCATTTTGATTGATGCTTCTTACTTTGTAATTAAAACTAGATGGGGTTATTATGAAGACGATTGTTATTTCGCGTATATATATTTACGTCCTTATTTATATCCTTTCTTTCGCCCCTTACATCGTCCTTTCTTTTGATGTGAAACCAGTTCTCTTCTAATTTGCACATGTATAGAAACTAGACAGAATTATAGCTTCGTCTGTCTGAACTTGTACCCTGCTACCGTTCATAATATCAACCCAAACTCAAAGAGGTTTTTCTGAAACCAACAGCATTTTTGATAAAGGTGACATGCAGCTGTTTCTGAAAAACATTATATGACACAGTCACATGACCTTCCAGCAGAACGTGCTCCTTATGTATAAAATGTTTTTATAATACTTCATATTTTTAGAATGAGATTTTAAACCACGTGAGGTTTTCATAGTGGGTGATAACATTTATTCCTTTCTCTAGCACGTATGTAAAATGTACAGTGTGGATATAGAAGGTATTTATTATATTCCCCAAAAATGTGATGTATTTGCCCATTTAGTTCCTCAAGAGGCACCAGGAACTTTAATACCCTTTATAGTGTATATTGACAATTAGCAACATTATTCGGCCGGGATTTTACCAGAAATTCGTGTATTGAGAATCCCAGAATTAATAAAAGTCTTGTAAGAAAAAGGTCAGTGTGTGTGTGTGTGTTTGTTTGTGACTCAAAAACAAAAAACGCCTTCCAAGAATGCGACACAAAGATTTTCAATAAGATACCCCACCCCAAACTACCCATTATATTTAAAACATTTTGAAAGGTTTATTTTTATCAAAATTGGTCTAAGATTTTGATTAAAGATTTTGATATATATACTTTAAATTTTAAAGCTTATTAAAACTAATTACATCACAAATAAAATGAAGGTATACTATGTCCTGTGAATAGTCTATGAAGACCTCTTGGATGGCCGCTAAATTCTAAGACATACACAAAAAATGTAGATCTCGGCTTTTGTAGAGTTAAGCATTTGTGGGACATTTCTTGTTAGTGATTTCAATTTTAAACTACTTCAAACTTTTCTCAAAAATACATTAAACACATGATATTTTAATCAATATCGTTAGAGCTATTTTTGTAAAAATCAAAACTTTCGAAAAAGTTCCAGCTGAAAATGGGGAACTTTCCTAAAAATCTTCGTGTCACTCTAGCAAGTTTGATATTTAACCAAGTTTTCGTTTTTGAGTTATGCACACACAGGTTTCTTTTATTAAAATACTTTCTTTGGATTCATATTTACAATTTGATGTAATAAAATATATTCTTTCCCTACTATGTACATTCTACACATGTGATAGAGAAAGCAAAATGCATTTTTATAAAAAAGTCTATATGTAACTCTGTGTGCTTTTGTGTATGTGCATGAGAAAAGCATGCCTCAAAAACTAAAAGTCAGTTAAATACAGAACTTCTTGGTTTTGAAGTTGTCCATTTTCCTAGATGCAACACGAAGAATTTAAAGAATATCCCCATTCCGTACTTAACATGAAATATTTTCTCAAATTGTATTTTTATCAAAAAGGTTCTAATTATTTTAATTAAAATATCTAATGTATTTTAACAAACCGAATTTAAATGAAAAGTATTTTTATAAAATGATTTAAAGAAAATCCCATAATACATTTTCTCAAATCTGATTTTAATAAAAAACGGCTCATAAGACTTATAATAAAGCACCGAATTTTTATCAATTAAATGAATAGCATTTGTATAAAACTAATTTACCCTTCCATTCCAAAGTTGAGGTGATAGATTTTCTTAAATTATGATTTTATTAAAACTGGCTCTAAAGATTATGATTAAAGCTTCATATGTATTTTAATCAATATAATTTGAATGCAAATTATTTTTATAAAATACATTTAAAGAAAACCTCCCATTCTGAGCTTTACGTGATACATTTTCTCAAATTGTGATTTTATCAAATATGGCTCTAATGATTTTGATTATAAACCATATATTTTAATCATTAGTATTTAAATGAAAACTATTAGAATGAAATTAATTTCGAAGCACCCTGGTTGCGTAGCATTAGAATTTAAAGAAACTGCTACGTTAAAATGAAAATCTATGCAATCAAAAACATTTCGAGTTAATGTTGGTATTGTGGACTAGGTTTCTGTTACGTCGGAGATTTTTATCACTGTTGGGATAACGGGTTTCCAAATCCAATCCAGAATATGAATGCCCTCTCCAGCACTTGTTCCAATTCACAGTAGTACTATCGTGTTTAGACAGTGTGTCGTATATAATGGCACCCACTTTTAACTATATTGACATCAATAGAACGTCATTTCCAGCAGATGAGTCAGATTACAGACATGGCTCGTCCAACTGCGAGTGGTCCACAGTCATATAACTAATTAAAAGCCATTATTTTCGGGCTCAGTGTTCGGGAAGGGAGGGGAAAGGGATAACGGGTAAAATGATTCAGCTTTTCTTCATTACAAGACCTCGTCTATATGCCAGATGCGCATCCGGTTTTTATCGACATGGACTTCAGTGCTCGCTTTCTTTATGGTTCCAGCAAATCACACGACACTGCAGAGAGCTTGTAGTCTTGCTGTAAACTCGGGGTTACAGATACACAAAACAAGAAGTGTCCTTTCCACCACTATTTCAAACCTTAAACAATCTGATGTGTTCCATTCACATGATTTTCTTTTTTGTTCAGCATAAAAACGTTTCTTACCAATGATCCTTTATTTAAATGAGATAAACATTAGCAGAAATTATCTTATTACTTGCTTCCTTATAAGCTGAAGGGTTAAGGGAAAACTCTAGCCTTTTTTCTATATCGTGCTGATCGAGGAAAAAAGTGTTTAAATGGTTATATAACTTCCTTCTAAGGGGAAGCGAAATGGTGTGATACACTAGGGTAAACCAATGGTCAAAACTTCTAAAACGCCGGTCGCTAAATGAAACAACTGAACCTTAATTCTCTTTGCTAGCTCAGGAGTAAAACAAAGCAGACATGAAACTAAAGGTGACTTTTCGTTTGAGAAAGCTTTAAGTAGTTTTTGATTGAATACAATAGCAAGAACTCTGAAACGGTTAACTCTACAATAAATGTGTATGACAATTAATTGTGTGTTTTAAGGAGTTCTATATTTTTTTATATAATAAATTTGTATCTGATGGTTACGATTTACTAGTTATATAAAAGTTATCCAGACTTCAGAGACTATTCCCAGAAAATTCAAAATATTCATTTTCTTTGCTTTGAAAGAATCTTAAATATATGGTACTTTAATACAAATCATTAAAGTCATCTTTTTTTACTATGTACAGTGTACGTACGAGCCAGATTTGTGCAGATTTCCGATTTTAATAACTTAGGATGCGACATAAGTGTAGATCGAAAAAAATATGATAGAATATAAAATAGATATATTCCAACAAAGTTTTGGAATAATAAATAGTTTTAAAATATAAGATACGAAAGATAACATCGCTGAAATGTCATAAAAATGTGAAAAATATCATTACCACATTTATTATTTAGTGACAATTCATGGGTCTTAAAACAGCGGGATGAAAGTAATACAGAAAGCGCATATATATATGTGTGTGTGTGAAACGGATGAGGACCTCCTGTGCAACAAATGTTTTAAAGTATTTTAAAATTAAACATTAACATTTGAATATCTCGAAAATTGTTAAAAAATAGTAGGTATATGAACATAAATTGTCTGTCTCTTATTGTTTATGAAAGAAATCATTCTGAATGAAGAGGATTTCAGAGGCTATCCCCAGAAAATTTAAGATATACATGTTATTTATCTAAATATCTTTAATATATGGTATTCTTTTTAAATTCGTTATTGCCATTTTTGAGAAAATCAAAATTTTCGAACATTTAACATGTAGAGTATAGTTTAGGGAGGGATTCTCTTGAAATCTTCGTGACGCAATCTTGGATATCAAGTTTGATAACCATTTTAGCTTTTTCTTCAAGTACTATACACATAGTGTATAGAGAAGATATTGCATTCTACGCAAAAATTCGATACCGAGATTTAATCGGATATACACGTTTTAGGGTCATCTGTATCCAAAGAAGAAATTTTTGAATAAAGGTCCGTCTGTGTGTGTGTGTGTGTGTGTGTTTGTGTCCCTGTGTCTGTGAACACGATAACTGAAATCCGAAAAGTCGGTAAAATACCAAACCTGGTATTTAAGTTCAGTATCTTCCGGGGATGCGACTCGTAAATTTTGAGGAAAATCCCCCCAACCTAGAAAAAACATGGAAAAAATTTGGAAAATTTTTATTTTCTCAAAAATGGCTCTATTTTGATTAAAAGGCGTATATTAAAATATTTATATCTTGAATTTTCTAGGAATAACCTCTAAAGACCTCGTTATTCTGAATGAATTCTGCTGAATTTTGCGTAAATGATAAACCGCAAGAGATAGTAATTACTACACAAAAATGTAGATTACGTTAAAACGCACAATTTATGTCTTCTGAGTTTTTTCGTGGAATTTACCATTTCTGAGATATTCCTTGTTATTTGTTTTTTCTTACAAGGAAAGTTGTAAACTCCTGGCCCTACATAGAAACGGATTTCAACCACATGGCAACCAGCTTTTAAGAGATTTGACTATCGTTTTAGCCTAGTGTATTACCTTATTTTCCTTCTACTTACAAGGAAGCGAGTAATTAAGAAATTTCTGCCAATGATTATCTTGATTATCATAAATTAGACGGAAGAATAAGTTGTTTAAGAATAATTTGTTACAGCGATGTAGAGAAAGTCATGTGATTGGAAAACATCAGAATTTTTTTACTTATCTTGTTCATAGACACTCACACATACACATTTTTGACACCGGGGATATGGGCATCAAACTTTCGGAGGGAGTATGATTCCCTCTATCGAGCGGGATGATGAGGTAACGTTTGTGGCCTACATTTGAGAAGTTTTGGGTTCAAATCCCATGGGCCAACCAATCTGGCTGGGGTCACCAAGGGATATACAGATTAGAATACTTAACGTCACGACCAAAAGTTACATCTTCAGTCTAAAACAATAGCAAAATTGAAAAATCTGATGTGCTCCATTCACATGACTTTCTCTAAATCTCTGTAACTAATGTTATTGTTACTAACCTTATTGTTATATTTAATGGCAAACCATTGGCAGAAACGGTGTTATTACTTAGTGCCTTATAAGTAGAAGGGATGTAAGTGAATACACTAGGCTAAACCTCAGTCGAATGTTTTCAAATGTGACTGCTATAGAATTGAAATCCTCTTCTTTGCGTGGCCAAACGTTAACAGTTTCCCGTATGAGAAAAGTTGAAGTATTTTAAAACTGAAATCAATAACAAGGAATATCTCGAAAAAGGCTAACTCCACGAAAAAAATGTACATGACATAAATTGTGTGTTTTAAAGAGATCTACATTTTTGTGTTTTAATTTTTTGTCTGACTTTTACGGTTAACCAGTTATGCAAAATTCAATAAAACTCATCCAAACTAAAGACACATTCAATGCTGTTCCAAGAAAATTCAAGATATGCATTTTATTTGTAATGTAAACATCTTAAATATAAGACATTTTAATCAAAATCATTAGAGGCATTTTGAGAAAGTAAAAATGTTCGAAATTGTTTCCATGTAAAGGATAGTTTGGGGTGAAGGATTTTCTTGAAAATTTTCGTGTAGCATCCTTAGAAGATACTGAACTTAAATATCAAGTTTGGTGTTTACGGACTTTTTGTTTTTGAGTTATGCTGCCCAAAGACACACACACACACATACATATACACAGACAGACGCACACACACACGTTCATGTTCTATTCAGGTGTCCCAAAGCTTATATTTCTGTTGAAATCTTGGTGTAGAGCTTTTGTGTGCAATACAATACCTTCTCTATACACTATGTACGCAGTACGTGTAGAGAAAGTAAAAATGATGGTAATTATAATTGCTCTGCCATGTATCCACAGTCATGTAATTAGTAGATTAGATTGCACCTCTAATCCATTCCGATTGTCTCGAAACGAGTAGTATAGTATATAGGGATGTGACCTCGAAGTTATCATCTGACAACGGATGGCGGAGCCAGCTGAAGTCTGGCTTGGTTGAACATGCCATTCTGACTACAGGTGGTGAAAGCACTCAGACTGGGACACCTATCGCCATCTGTTTGCCACAAAACGAAAGGTTGCTGCTCACAACATACTATCAACAAGGTATCCTAGGAACTGTCGCGATATGACATAGAAGTTTAAGCGACTTAAAATAAAATAGATTAAAAAAAGTCTTATGTGTTACATTCGCATGACCTTCTCCAGCTGCTCTTACATAAGATTATTCTTATTTTTACACGATGCTAATCGAGATAAACGGGCCGCGCCGTGGCCGAGTGGTTAGACCACTAGCCTCTCACCTAGACGGCCGGGGTTCGATCCCAAGCGACCGCATGTGAGATTTGTGGTGGACAAAGCGGCGCTGGGGCGGGTTTTCTCCGGGTACTCCGGTTTCCCCCGCCATCGCATTCCACCGATGCTCCATCATCATTCATGTATCATCAGTGCCACCGCCTGCGGTGCCATTAGTAGTTAAAGCGGGCGTTAAACACTACCAAAAAAAAAAAAAAATCGAGATAAACATTAGCAGAATGTTTTTGTCACTTAGTTCCTTATAAATAAAAGAAAACTAAAGGAATGCGCTATGCTAAAGTGGTAGTCAAATTTTTAAACTGTCGTTAAGGGGACTGTCATTGCAAATCGCTTCTTTGCTTGGCCAGGAGTAGAACAAAAGAAAAACGGACACCAATAACAAGGAACATTTCGGAAACGGTTACCTCCACAACAAAAACGTAAAGGACATAAATTGCATGCTTTGACGAGATCTACATTTTTGTGTGATAAGTTTTTCTCTATCTCTTACTTTAGCAGTTAAGCAAGATTCTGTACGATTCATCCAGAATAAAGAGGTCTTTAGAGACTATTCCAAGAAATTTCAAGATATACATTTTATTTGAAATGTGAATATCTTTAATATACGGGATCTTAATCAAAAACGAGTAATTTTTTAGAAATACAAAATTTTCGAATTTTTTTCCTTGTAAAGGGTAGTTTGGGGTGGGGTTTTTCTCAAAAGCTTCGTGTCGCATCCCTAAACGATACTAAACTTAAATACCAAGTTTGGTATTTTACCGACTTTTCGTTTTTGAGTTATCGTGTTCACAGACACGCGGACATACAAACACACTGACACACAGATTTCGGACACGCACAAATACACACAGACGAAGCTTTTTCCAAAAATACTTTTTCTTTTGGATACAGGGGACCCTAAAATTATATTTCCGGTAAATATTTCATTTTTGTGTGGAATGCAATATCTTTTCTATATACTATGTACATAGTACGTGTAGAGAAAGTAAAGACATATCTTCTCTACCTACTATGTGCATAGTATCTACGTGTAGAGAAAGCAATCAATCTGGTGAGATACATCAGTGTCTCTGTCTGTAGCTGGAATTTGAACCACGGAACTTCCGGTTTCTGTCCGCTTGCTCTTCCCAACTGAGCTACCAAGTCAACATACCAACACGTCATTAAATTCCCCATATCAGATAGAAACATCATTCCCGGGATTTGAATCGGGAATCTCCGGTCTCCATTCGGTAGCTCTAACCATTTTATTATCATGGCAACATGGTAAATATCCACCCAGACTGAGAAATTCAATGATTTGAACCATGGAGCTTCGGTTTCGGTTCGGTTCCTCTAACAGCTTTACTACCTTGACAATATACCAACACAAACTGGACAATTCAGTGGTATTGCCGAGTTCCGGTTTATGTCCGGTTTCTCTACCCATTTTACTGCCATGGCAACATGTCGACCAACATTAAATCCTCAACGCAGACTGAAAAATTCAATGCATTGCCGGGATTTGAACCACAGACCTTCCGGTTTATTGCGCTTTTTCTAACCATTTTATTGCCATGGTAACATGCCAACCAGCATTAAATCCCCAACGCAGACTGAGAAATTCAACGCTATAGCGGGAATTTGAGCCACGACTTTCCGGTTGCTCTAAATATTTTATTACCTTAGCAACATGCCGACACAATATTTAATCCCCAACACAGACGGGGAAATTCAAGGCCATAGCCGGGATTTGATTCATAGACCTTGTGGTTTATGTCCGGTTTCACTATCCATTTTACTGACATGGCAACATGCCGACCAATCCCCTGTGCTATAGCAGGAATTTGAACCACGGCTTTTCGGTTGATCTAACCATTATACTACCTTTGCAACGTGCCAACAAAACATTAAATCCCCACTCAGACTGGGAAATTGAATGCCATAGCTGGGATTTGAACCAAAGAACTTCCGGGTTAATTCTGGTTTTTCTAACCATTTTACTGCCATGGCAACAGGCCGACCAACATTAAATCCCCAACTCAGACTACGAAATTCAATGCCATAGCCAGGATTTGAACCACGGACCTTCCGGTTCCACCCGGTTGTTCTAACTAGGTTATAGCCATGGAAACTTGCCCATACAACATTAAATGTGCAGCTCAGATTGGAAAATTCAGTGGCATAGCCGGGATTTGAACCAGGAAACTTCTGGTTTCCGTCCTGTTGCTTAAACCATTTTACTGTCACGGCAACATGCTGACGCAAACTTAAATCTCCAACACAGACAGAAACTCAATGCCATAGCCGAGATTTGAAACCACGGATCTCCCGGATGTTATATCGGCATGTTGCTACTGATTTTCAGTACTTTTATATGAGTACATACATATTTTCATAGTTTTATAGTAATAGATAGTCGTAACATACATAACTGTAAAACAAAGTGACAATTGTTAAAGAATTAACCTAATAAAAGAACAAGCTCCTTAACTTTGTTAATGTCACTGTAACACCATTCTATCGCCAACAGTATGAGAACTAATTTGTAAAGAAAAACTTTCACATTTATAGCAATGAATATGAACAGCCATATTGGTAAGTAATTGGGATCGAATACAGTTCGAAAGAAACGTTCTTCTTTTTCGTATGGGATGACGATAAAATTGAGTTTTCTGAGTACTGAACTTTACCGCAAATTTAACACTTATTCCGCTACTTTCCATAAATAAGTAAGATGCCTCTTAAGAACAAGCGTAGGAGTCGATGGCTTGCTTGTTGGATTGCTTTCTTTTCCCGGCATTATAAACTGACAAATAACAGATTATACAAGGAAAGAGACAGTCCCTGCTGTCACGTGTTTACCTACTGAATGACGAAGCAAGCAACTGCGACACAGAATCAAGCGTATTGGTGATGCCTGGGTTAGAGCAATTGGATGCACCCGGTAGATTCGTGAATCAAGTCTTGTTATGGTACTGAATTTTTCAGTGCGATTCTACCTTTCCAGCTTCTTATTAATCTTAATTTTAACACTTTCTTCTGTCCATTTACTTTCTCTATCATGTATGTACAATGTACATAGTGGATAGAGAAGGTATTGTATTTCACCTAAAAATTAGTTACTGAGATTTCACCGGAAATACATTTTTGAGGATCCCTGAATAAAAAATATTTTTTTATAAATAGCTCCATGTGTATTGTGTGCCTCTGTGTGTGTTCGGACAGCATAATTCGAAAACGAAAAGTCAGGTAAATGCCAAACTTGGTAGTTAAGTTTAGTAGCTAACAAGGGAGCAACACGAAGACTTTCAGGAAAATACTGCCACCCACCCTTTATATGCAGATTTTTTTGGAAATTTTTATTTTTTCAAAAATATCTCCGATTTTGTTTAAAATACCATATGTTTATATGTGCCTTTATTACAAACGAAATGCATAATTGCATTTTCTGGAAATCGTCTCTGAACACTTCTTCATTCTGGATGATTTTTGTATAACTCGTTAGCCGTAAGAGATAGACAAAAACTTATTTCCATTTTAAAATACTTACACTTTTCTCAAAAAAGAAGTCGTCCGTTTTACTCCTGGCCATGCAAAGTGGCGAATTGAAGGACAATCGCAAAGCAAACAACTTTTGAAACATTTGACTAATGTTTTAGTTGTGCCTTACCTTATTTCGATTAAAATGGGTTAGAAAGAAAACAAATCTGATGTGTTCCATTTACATGACTTTCCCTACATCTCTGCAACAAATTATTGTTAAAAAGTTTATACCTCTATTTACTTCATGTTAATCGAGAAAAAAATAGCAGAAATAGTCTTATCACTTGCTTCCTGGTAAGAAGAAGTGAAATAAGGGAGTACCATAGGTTAAAGTGATAGTCAAAAGCTGGTTGCTATGTGACTGAAGTTCGTTTGTTGTATGGACAGGAGTTTACAAATTCCCGTTTCAGAAAAGTTTAAGTATTTTATAGTTGAAACCAATAACAAGAAATATTCTAAAGAAAAAACAACTTCACGAAATATATATATGTATATACATATAAGACATAAATTGTGTGTTTTAACGAGTTCTACCTTTTCTAATAACTAAGTTTTTGTCCATCTCTTACGGTTTACCAGTAATGCAAAATTCCGCAAAAATTCATCCAGAAGAAAGATATCTTCAGAGGCCCTTCTCAGAAAATTCAAGATATACATTTTATTTGTCAGGTCTTTAATATACAACACTTTAATCAAAACCGTTAGAGCCAAAATTTTCGATAATTTTTCCATGTAAAGGGCAGTAGGGGTGGGAGGATTTTCTTGAAAATCTTCGTGTTGCATCCTGGAAGATAATGGACTTAAATACTAAGTTTGGTATTTAACGGACTTTTCGTTTTTGAGCTATGCTCTCACATACACACAGACACACTCATATATACTGACAGATAGACTGACAGACACACGGATATTTTTCTAAAAATGCTTTTCTTTGGATTCAGGAGGTCTCAAAACATGTATTTCCGGTGAAGTCTTGGTATCGAATTTTTGGGTGCAATACAATACCTTCTCTATACACTATGTAGATAGTATGTATAGAGAAAGTAATAATTTGTTGTAAGAAGCCTTTGGAGAAAGTCATGTGAATGGAACCAATCCGATTTTTAACATAGTTTTGCTCTGGTTTTGTAACATATTCCTGGATTTAGTAAGTTTGGCATTAATTTAATTTTGCTGTGCTGTAAAGTCAACTTTTTAAAAGTGTTAACACAGTGTGTCCGTGCAACTGACGTGAAAGTTGCTGGAGATATATACTTGAAGAGGTAACCATTGTGCAGACATCTGACAGAAGATGCTGCGGTGAATGTCATTGTAGAGAAGGTACAAAGTACCGAACAAGTCGCATTATCATTCTGGGGCTGACTCTTTTTTACGCCCCAAACTGGTTCTGCACGCCTCCCCGCTAATAAAACTGAAATGTCTCCCCCTTTTTTATTGTGCCCCATCATGCAGATCTATGGCGGTGACCTCTTTTTATCGACCTGAACTTTGAGGTCATTGTCATATTCATGGATGTTATTCCCATATCGGGGCGCAAATACAGCTCCGTAACAGGTCTTCGAAAGATCAGGACTCGTGTAGATCTTTATCTATAAAATTCAGTTGGAAGAAAACGTCCTCTCTGGGTTTCGCCTCCGAATAAATAAAACGTGTTTGGATATCTTAGTGCCCTTCTATCTGTAGATATTGCTCGTCATTCTTCAGTGTCGCTAAATACTCGAAGGAAAAAGCTTACAACCTGAAACATTTAAATCTTATTCAAGCAGTACCTGTCATTCCTTGAAACACTTACCTTCTACGTAAGCAGGGGAAGTACTGTACTCTACCCAAAACTTCTATGCCAAGATTTTACCGGAAAGTTTTGATACCCCCTGAACCTCCAAAAAATACATTTTACTTTTTCTAGCACGATTGTAGAATTTACCCATACAAAGTACATACATGCTAGTCTCTAAAGCACGAGGTTTGCTGGTTCAAACCTGGCGGAGGGTGATGATTTTTTCGAAAACTCCTTAACTTCAGAAGGGAAACAAAGATAGTGGCCCAGTGTAATGAATATTTTCATGTGAAAGAACCCCATACCTCGAAAGAAGAAGGTTCCTGGGGATATTCCGCAAGTCATGATTTCGTGTCGTACAGTGCCATCTGTGGGCGTCGAGCTAATTCCTCGTCATAGCGGCCAACTCACGAACTAGAAATTCAAATCCGAACAAGGAAACACCGTAACGATGTCCTTTGCTCAACTTGGAAGCTAAAGGAAATTAACTAACATATTAAATACAGAAGGTATTGTATTCGACTCAAAAATTCTGTGGTAACATTTTACAGGAAATACATATTTTGAAACCCCTGAATAAAAAAAAAAGATTGTTAGAAAAAGGCTGTGAACACCATGGCTCAAATTCAAAAAGTCAGTTAATTGCCAAACTTGGTATTACGCTAAGGAAAGATTTAAAAAAAAAATCCCCACCCCAAACCACCCTTTACATGCAACATTTTACGATAATTCTATGTTTTTAAAACGCCTCTGACGACTTTAATTAAAACTACATATTAAAGATATTTACATCGCAATTAAAATTTATATCAAATTTTTTTTGGGATCCGCCCCTGAAATCCTCTTTATGCTGAATTATTTTTGCATAAGATAGACAAAAACTTACTATACAAAATATGTAGATCTCGTTAATATCATCTCGTTTATGTCATATACATTTTTTGTTGAGCTAATCATTTCCCAGCCTTTGTTTTATTGGCTTCAGTTTTAATGTACTTAAAATGTTCTCAAACGGAAAGCATCTTTCGTTTCACATCCCTTTAGTTTTTCTCCTGGCCATGATAATCGCATAGGAGTAACTTTTAAAACATTTGACTATCGCTTTAGGATAGTGTATTCTCTTATTTCCCTTATACTTGTAAGGCACTAAGTAATTTCTGCTGATTTTGTTTAACATTATGTAGATATATGAAAGAATAATCTTGTTAAAATAGCTTGTTGCAGAAAAGATAGAGAAAGTCTTGAGAATGAAACGCATTCCACTTTTAGAAGAAAAAAAAAACGTCTGTTAGTGCGTTTGTGAACAACATAACTTTAATGCGAAATATAAACTTGGCATTAAAGTTCAATATCTTTCAAGGATACAACACAACAAATTTACAACATTTTGTATTTTTCAGAAATGGCTCTAACGATTTTTATTAAAACATTATATGATCAAGACATTTTAATTTATTTATTTCTCTTTACCTTTTTGTTTACCTACCTCATTTAGGGCTTACCCCGCCAATACTTAAAGCCTACGCCTGGAATCAGACGTCTTTTGAGAAGCAGAGACTTTGAATTCGAGAAAAGCCAGGATGGCTATCAGTCCGATTCCTGGTATGAAAGTGAAGAAACTGATGATATGAAATGAGTGAAATGGATGACAGGGAAGTGAATTATTGACCCATTTGGTAGAATGAATGCCGAGAGAAACTGGAGAATCTTCAGAAAAGCCATCCAAACGCCGCTTCACCCAGCGCAAATCTAACATGCGATCCGACATCATTTTCGGTAGATTTGTTTTTCAACATAATCTACTTTTAGCTCGATACACTTTTCTCAGCGTTTCTCCAACTGTTTTAAGCCCTCCAAAAGGTAGAATTTCGGAAGGTCCTCAAAATAGCATCTATTTGGGAGATGACATGACATGAAACGTTTTCCGCCGAGTCACTTTTTCAAGTTTGGAAACAAAAAATGTCACTGGGGGCCAAATCTGGTGAATACTGTGAATGTTTTAGTAATTCGAACCTTTAGTCTACAAGTATCGCCATCGACACTGCGCAGGTGTGCATCCTTGCATTGTCTTGATGGAAGAGAATAATTTTCTTTCACAGATGCGAGCGTTTTTTCTTGATTTCTCCGTTCAATCGGTGCAATAACGATGCATAATGCTCTAGATTTATCGTTCTTCCTTTCTGCAAGTTATCAAAGTAGACGATTCCGCCTGCATCCCAAAAATCCGAACCCATCACTTTGTCTGCAGATTTCACCAACTTTGCCTTCTTTGGAGCTGGTTTCCTTTAAAAACCCACTGTTTCGGCTGTGGATTTGTCCCTACGGTGGTAGGGTATCCATGTACCATCCACAGTTATGTATCAACACAGAAACTCGTCAGGATTGCGACGGAGAAGTGCCGAAACCTCTTCCGAATCGATCACACGATTACGTTTATTCTCCATTGAGAGCAAGCGCGGCACCCATGTTGCCGAGACCTTGGTACAACATTTGGTGCAAAATTGAAAACACTGTGCCTTGTGATATGCCTGTGGTCTTATATTATTTCACGAACTTTAATTCGTCGATCACTCAAAACCATATTCTGGATTTTGTCAATTATTTCGGAGAAAATCACTTCTACTGGACGTTCAGAACGATGTTCATCATTTGTGGATGTATGGCCACATTTAAATTAATTTATCCAATTGTAAATCGTCACAAACTCAGGAGCAGATGTACCATGAACTTCATTCAAGGCTTTTATCTCTATCTCTATCTTTTTTTAAATAGAAATGCATAATCACCGCACGAAACTGTTGTTCCTATCTTTCTGAAGAAGCACAAGCTTGTTGGTTGTATCGCCGATGGCGACAAAACCACATGTTGTATACAGCTGAAACTTTAAATATCATCTATGAAGAAACGACGGTTACTAAACACAAACTTTTTTCGATGCTACGAGTGTAATTTCTTGGATTTTCTAAGGACTAATTGAACGCCCCTAGCAATCGAGATAAACAATAGCTGAATGTCTTATTAGTTAGTTCCTTATAAGCAAAAAAGAAACTAAGGGCAAGCACTAGGCAGAAATGATAGTCAGATGTTTTAAAACATGTCGTTATGCGATTGTTATTGAAATTCACTTCTTTGCATGGCAAGGAGTAAAACAGCAGAAACACGTACAATTTCCTGTTTGAGGAAAGTATAAGTGTTTTAAAACTGAAGCAAATAATAGGACTATCTCGGAAATTGTTAACTCCACAACAAAAGTGAATAGCATATAAAGTTTGGTCAAGATCCGTTTATTTATTTATTATTATTTTTTTTTTTTTTTTTTTTTTTTTGCAAGAGGTCGTTATGTATCTCTTAAGGTTTACCAGTTCCACAAAAGTCGTCCAGAATGAAGAGGTCTTCAGAGGCTATTCCCAGAAAGTTCAAGATATACATTTCGTTTATCATGAAATGATAAATGATGTAGTTGTGAGTTGAGTGTTGAGAAACTTGAATATTCCGTATTCCAGACAACAATGCGTATATTGTCGTTTACATTTGTGTTTGACACATTTCTACACTATGACCCACAAACATGCTTAATACTAGGTACCTATAGCTAAATGGAATAGACTATTCATTATGTGTTTTATACTATTTATTATTATTATTATTATTATTATTATTATTATTATTATTATTATGCCAGTATTTAATGTATAATTATAATAGCGGTATGGGCAGATAAAATTGATGAAGTAAATATTGATTACACAAAACGCTTTCATCGTAATTAATTTTATTTGAATATCGGTGAGACACCACGAATGTACTTTGAATAATATGCTCACAGGCTGAAATATTCTATTCATGGTGTTGAGCTTTGTAAAATTTTGTGAAACCAGGAAAACGTAACAGATACCCAGAAATTTACTCAGAACATTTAGACAAAATTAGAATGCAAGATTTGATATACTTTTTTTTTTTTTTTTTTTCATGTCCTTAGCCTTTTCGTAATATTTCATACTGTTTATTTGTATATTACCAACAATTTTAATTTATTACAAAAGAAACATTCAACATTTTTGTATGCTGAATGTAATCAAGTAAGCGCTCCTTAGTTTGAAATCATTTCTAGGAGAAGGTGTATGGTAAAAGAATAACGTGGAGAGAAGAATAACTACTTTTATGAACACTTTAATTTATTTAAGCAGTCCATAGGGAAACCATAATATGATGGTCATAATTCATTCCGACTTATGAAAATAGTTTTCAAAGACAAAAAAGCTTTAGGTTATATATTCCTTTATTACTTTTTTTCACTTTGAAAGTTTTTGCAGTTATGCTTTTCATCCTGTGGAAGTAGATACGTACTTGGACAACCGAGCAATCTTAAAATCCCCCCCCACTTCAAATTGGTCTGGCTTTTCTAGCATTTGTCATTCACTAGATTGACTTTTTAACTCACTTCACTTCACTTCACTTCACTCGTTGGCCCCTTATACAGTCCGTAGCCGGCTTCAAAAGTTCCAGTCTTAAAAATTACGGGAACATTACGTTTTGTCCATTAAAAAGAAATTGCTCTGAAAGAATAATGCTCTGTGCCTGGGAGTACAGAAAATCCGAGAAGTCTTGCAAGAAAACACACAATGTTTACATAATTATTGTCTCCATTCCCTCTATTGGTAGACCATTCAGTGGTCGCTCAGGCTCGTGCGCCGCCGTTACATTATCAAGTATGGGATACCCAAATAAAATGTAGGGCTCAACTTTTATATTTGAATAAAGCCACTGCCAGAGAAGCTGATGAATTAACTTTGCGTCTAGCGGTAAGCAGAACTAAACTCGGAGGTGTTGCTGATTTGAGTATACTTTTGACCATAATGGGATCTATAAAAGCCCCTTTGCAGGAAATTTGGAAAGGAAAATGAAACTCACAAAATATACCATAAGAGTGCAAAGCTTTTTCATACACAGATAGACGGTACTTAGGCTCTTTTTCTTGAAACCTGAGGGTGTAGAAGGGCAAATATCAAGGCCTTAGGCCATTTTATCCGCAGCAATGGATTTGACTGAAAGAGCTATGTGCAGGCTTTAAAAGAGACCACTAAGCATCATTGCCATCATCTTTGTTGGTAGACATTGCAAATAGCCATTAGGGTATGTCATTTCAAATTAATGTGTGGTCTCCTTGCGGCTTACCGGGAAAATATCAAGTTAGATGGGGAATTTAGTAGCGTGTTGACATGTTGCAATGGTAGCTCAGTGCTTGGAATAACTGGACGAATTTCAGGAAATCCCAAGTCCAAATTCCAGCTATTAAATTCTATTTTTCAGGGTGACCCTAAGTTTCCAACTCCTATTCTACGTAGGCTGATGTTTAAGAAACAATTAATTGATATAGATATATTTTTATAGTTGGCTTTTTAGAGTGTATTTATCACTAACCGTTACCTTAAGATTGTTATTCTCATCTCTCTTAATTCCTTTTGGTTGTGTATTCATTATAAAAATAATTCTTGAATTTAGGGATAGAATAAGTTAGGTTAGGAAGGAACTCATCACTGTTCCAATGGGTACATTATACCTATGCCCTCGAAGGGGCGTACATGGGAGGGCTGAGATGAGCAGAAACACTGAGTATTCGGAACCACAAGTAACACCGCAGCAATACAAGTCATTGTACTTTCTAGACTGAAACTTCCTGGTAATTGAACAGGCAGATTCAGGATCCCCATTCCACTAGAGGATCCAACAATCCTCTCAAGAGGGAGGTTCGTTTACCTCGGCAGTCAGTCGAAGGCCGAGGGACGGAGACATTTCTATAGAGAGCATACTTTTTCCTTGCAACACTGTACCGAAACACCCTCGGTGAAAGATTTAACGCTGAAGCACGCCAAATGGGGTGGAAAAACAGATGAAATAATCCCCCCCTAAAAAAAACATGGTTCAGGGTGGGCGGACACCGGGAGTCAAACACGGGACCTTCCGAATGCAAGACGCACGTTTACTGCTACGCCACCTCGATGCATATCTTGGAATTAGATTTGTAAGTCAAACTCTTTCGACGGTAAAATTCATTCATTCCATTCCATCACGCATATCGGACTATTTTACAGTAATGTTATGATCAAGAAATTTCTATATCTTAGGTTCGCCACTATGTTTACATGGTGACGAGAGTTGAACTGATCACCCACAGATGACACCATAGGACGAAGTCACTTCTTGCGAAAACATTAATTAAATATTAAGTATCGTACAGTTATATCATTTCCGAGTGATGCAAAACTTATAGACTTATACAATGTCTCAGAATTCAACCACACAAATTAGCAGGATTGTACAAGGGTCTTATATAAACAGTTTGAGATAGAGAACCTATTGTGCCATTTGCCAAATGCCAAAATATGACTCGTGTTCTAGATCGTGCACCAGTGGTCATAAATTAAAAGAACGTGGACGTGGGGTCCCATTTAAACTCAGAGCGCCTCGTTGGTATGCCAGCAGTCGAAAGAATGCAGTTTTTGTGCATACTCAATAAGATATTTAAAATTACCGGACTTCCAATTTTGGCAAAATTGCCTGTTCTTTTTTTTTTTTTTTTATTTTTTTTAAAAACAGTAACGGAGTCTGATCAGGACTCCGG
Organism: Hymenopus coronatus; assembly: GCA_030762935.1. Taxonomy (NCBI): domain Eukaryota; kingdom Metazoa; phylum Arthropoda; class Insecta; order Mantodea; family Hymenopodidae; genus Hymenopus; species Hymenopus coronatus. The sequence goes on from CM060892.1 coordinate 156,966,602, forward strand.
TACTGTATCCCTATTTACATTTCCCCCCATAGGTTTTACTGATTACTGGTTTTACTGTTTCTGTTACAAACATATACACATTGCACAAACGTATAACACCCATGCCCAAGGCGGGACTCGAACCCACGATCCCCTGCCCACGAAGCACCAAAGCGAGACGCTTTAGCGAGCGCGGCCATGGGGACCGGCATTCTTTGAGGGCGTTCAGGCCACTGACAACCTTTGGTTGATTTCAGATCATACAGCGTTCTGTTAGCTCATACTGGTGGACGAGTCAGTAGAGTTGGCCAACGAATAATCCGCGTCTAAGTCCACACTGCTCTCTGAAGTTCCATTTGTTACTTTTTTTAATTATCTTGTTTTTCTCAAAAAGGTACACAATTTGACCAGCAATAATACGCTTAGTTTACATTTTTTATTTCAGGACGATAAACTCTCCGCCATAAATTACTTCCAAAAGATAGTAAATGAAATCTACGTAGGGTTCAATATTAAATGCTTATCAATGAACTTGAATAGATTATTGTGTTAAAAATTAGGTTTGTTGAAAACATTTATGTAATGCGTGCTTTGAAACGTAGAAACTGAACCATAATTTAGCGGCGGAATAAAAGAAAAATATCTGATGTATTCCTTTCATATGACATTCTCTACATCTCTGCAACAAATTATTGCTGAAAAGTTTATTCTTCTATTTACTTTATGCTAATTCAGCAAAAATTAGCAAAAATGGTTTTATCACTTGCTTTCTTGAAAGTATGTAAATGCTTTTAATACTTCATATTTTAAGCAAACCTTTTAGTGCCGTTTTTGAAAACATCTAAAATTTCGAACATTTTTCTTTGTAAAGAGTAGTTGGGGGTGGAGGGAATTTCTTGAAAATCTTTGTGTTGCATCCTTGGAAGATACTGAACTTAAATACCAAGTTAAGTATTTAAGGGACATTAGTTTTTGGGCTAAGCTGCCTACATGGACATTTTTCTAAATATGCTTTTTTGGATTCAGGGGGGTCCCAAATGTATTTCTAGGGAAACCTCGGTATGGAATTTTTGGCTAAATTACAATATCTTCTCTATACACTATGTGCGTGTAGAGAAAATAAAAATCAGCTATTGCTAGGATTGCAACAGCATACTTTGGTTTTGTCTGCTGTTGTGTCGTTCTAACTACTTAAGCTATTGTGGTCCTACAGGTTGTGGTTCTGAAAATATTGTCTAATGGCTACACGCGACTTCTGTGAGAACCATAAATTGCAAAACATTGTGTTTATGTTGTAAAACCATATTAATTATGTGTAAGGATATAAATTGTATCAATGGTGCAAAACGGAGAGGATATGCACTGAAATCCTAAGAAAATCTCTACGAACTTCTCAGTTGATGGGTTCTTTGGTGCCACGTGGTACCATTGCGCATGCATAAGATACCCATAGCATCAGCCTAAGTGACTAAGGGCCTGTTTAACGACTTTGTGCATCATTATATAAGTCACAACTGTAGTGTATACGTATATAACCGTCAATGCGTGATACACTTTATTTTAGAAACTCCTTCGAGAAAGTACCTCTTCAGGGGTTTAATGCAATTGTTTCTGAAACGTTCTCCATTGCACAGTCATGCCAATCGTACATTACATACATCTTAATTGTCAATAGAAATAAACCATATTGAACAGAACAGCAAAATATGAACGGTTCATTATAGAATGCAAAGAAAGGAGACAATATAAAAATAAAGTACATATGGAAGCTTGAATCTTCAACTCTCGCAACATCTCAAGCCCGCTGCCCTCATGTTAGAAACAGCGCTAAACATGCCACTAGTCTGCACTCTCTAATATGGCATTGAATTTTTTAGTCTGACTCTACCTATCCAACTCCTGTCCTACACACGGTTTGAGTGAGAAAACAATTAAAATTTTATCACAATTGTCCATAATAGTTGGCTGAAACTGTGCTCCTAGGACTTAAAAGTATTTACAACACTGTAGGTTGCCATTGGGGTTGTCATTTCAAAATAATTTGAGATCACCTTATGGCTTACCGGGAAACATGCGAGTCAGTTCAGAAATTCAATGCTATGCCGGTATGCTGCCATGGTAGCTCAGTGGTAGAGCAACCGGCTAAAGACCTGAAGATCCGTGGTTCAAATCCTGGCTATGGCATTGAATTTTTCAGTCTGACTCTACCTATCCAATATAAAGCCTGTTTATGTGCCAATAGGAGACGATTCACATATGAGACGTTATAAATGCAATTGTAATCTATGTATCTTGAAAGAAAATGAAACAGGAGTAAAGCCAAGGACTTTTTGCACAAAAGCAACATATGTAAATATTAAAATTGTTGGTTCCCTTAAATCAGTGGTATTTATGCTTTCCACCCACCCAAACTCAATCGCCTTCCACTGCTAGTGAAAACATTACACTCTAGCTAACAAACAATGCCCCATTTTCCTCCTATTAGTTCTAATACGTACACACTGCATTGTCAACACATCGGAACTATATACCATGCTGCGCTAAGTACGATTATGTCCCGCTATCTTCCCCAAGATGCTATCCCTAATAATCATGTTGTACGGGATGTCTACAAACTATTGGAGGATTTCATAAGACTGTATTTTCATCAATGCTTAGCATAAATAAATTGCCATACCAACATTTAAGAAGGAAAGTTTGAAGTTTTGTGATGTACATTTTCATTTGTCTTCAAGTGAGAAACGTGCACTTTGTGTTGTCTTGGAGGTGCAACGTCGCAACAACACCTTCTGCACATGGCCACCACGTTTACCTGACCTTACAGAGTGTGTAATTTCTTCTTATGAGGTTACATCAAGGATAGTGTTTATATCCCTCTGCTTCCAGCGTCTTTGACGGAATTGAGAACACCACACAAGACGTACTTGAGCGGATGTGACATGAATGGGATCACCGGCTGGACGTCTGCCGTATTACACTTGGTGCTCACATCGAGTGCATCTAAGGTGAAAACAAAACTTCAAACTTCCCCCTTTCAAGTGATGGTATGGTGGTTTATTTATATTCAGTATTCGTGAAAATATAGCCTTATAAAATCGTCCAAAATTTTGAAGACACCGTGTACAATGGAGGGATGAAAAGTTTTTCAGTTTTATTTTTCCATTACCTGCTCATGACTTGGTGGCATGTAATTTTGGTTAATCGTCTTTCCGGATTGTCCACGAAAGTACATGCTTTTGAAACATTACTCATCTGCTGAAAACTACCTTGCTTTCACACCGCTAATACGGTCCTTTTGTAGTAGGGTATAAAATCAATAAAATGGGGAAATTCTATAACTATCTGTATCTAAAGAAGACATTGTAATACTGGTTAATATTCCGTGAAGTACCACATACAAATCTTTCAGTATTAAAGAATAATTTTACTTTTTATACTAACGTACAATTCACATATAGCGTAGAGAAACCATTGTGTACCACTCAGAAACTCTGTTTCACCGTAAATGTATGTTTTTAGCTCCCTTAACTTAAAACATTTAATGAAAGGTCCATGTGTGTCTGTGAAAAATATAACTCAAAAACAAGTCCTTTAAATACCAAACTGACATTTAAATTTTGATTAAAATACACTCTGGTTAAGTTATTTTCAACACAAATAAAACGTTAATCTTAAATTTTCAGGGGATAGCCTATAAAGCTCTCTTCATTGCATTATTGGTAAACCATAAGGGACAAAATCTTACTACTCAAAACATTAGCCATTGTTAAACCACACAGTTTATGGCAGAAACATTTTTACTTTGTCTAACCATATACACACAATACACATAGTAAATTGAGAAGGTATTATATTCCACTTAAAATTTTAATATCGAAATTTCACCAAAATATGTTTTTGGGGTTTCTTGAATCCCAAAATGCCTTTTTAGAAATAGGTCCATGTGTGTCTATGGACAGTATAGCTCAAAAACGAAAAGACCGTTAAATACCAAACTTAGTATTTATGCTAGTAATTTCCAAGGGAGAGACACGAAGGTTTTCAGGATAATTCTCCCATCACAAACTACCCTTTGCAAGGAAAAGTATCGAAAATTTTTATTTTCTCAAAAATGGCTGTAATAATTTTGATTAAAATACAGACAATTAAAGATATAAACGTAACAAATAAAAGGTATATTTTAAATTTTTTGGAAATAGCCTCCGAACACCTGTTTATTCTGAATGAATTTTGTATAACTGTATAACGTAAGAGGTAGACAGAAACTCATTACACAAAAATACAGATGTTAAAACAAATAATTTATGTCATTTACTTTTTCTTGTAGAGTTGGCCGTTTTGAAGATATTCCTTGTTGTTGGTTTCAATTTTAAACTACTTTTCTTTTCTTAAACGGAAAGCCACTTTTCGTTTCATTTCTCGTTTTACTGCTGCCAGTGCAAAGCGAACCTCAATTGTTTCACATAGTGATCAGCTTTTAAGATATTGGACTATCACTTAGCCTAGTGCATTCCCTTATTTCGCTTCTACTTACAGAAAAGGTAGAAAAAGTTATGTGAATGCAACACAAAAGAGTTTTAATCCACTAAAACATTCATTACAATATACATTTTCGTAGTCGGTTTACCCTACCCATATTTATGACTGACATCCCCCTAGGACTTACAAGTGGATGCCTAGGGTCATTACAATATATAGGAGAAACATTGTTTGGGCAACAGCAAATTAATTATGGTAGGCATTTGATAATCAAAATTCAATACGAGGTGTCTTTAAATTCAAAGATTGTCTATATGCTTGATATTTACCAGACATTTGTAAAAGTCCTTAAAATAGGTCATTTTATATATATTCCATATAAGTTACTTTCAATTTAAATAAATTTAAGGGGATATGTCACTGAAAATATTTTTAAGCAGATGAATGATCATATTCCACCCAAAAACTCAGTATCGAAATATATTTTTGAATACCTATTGAACCCCTCCTTCACTAAAAATAACTTAGAGGTTTTGTGTGTGTATCCATGTGTCTGTCAACAGTATAACTCAAAAACGAAGAGTTGGCTAAATACAAAACTTGATATTTAAGTTCAGCATATATCATGAATGCAACATGGAACATCCTGACTCCAAACCACGCTTTACAAAGAAAATTTTGATTTACTAAGAAATGGCTCTAACGATTTTGATTTAGGTGCCATATGCTTAGACATTTTTAAATCAAATAAAATTTTCACGGGGTGTTAGGGGTACAAGTACAACTTTTTTGATAAATGGTATCCACATCGAATGACTTGTTTTTTCTCTTCGTCTAACTGTTTTTTCAAAAACCAATCATATAATTTATTAACCGATCTGTTTTCAATGACCTTAACTGCGACGCTAATTGAACAACACCTGTCTGCGTTTTGCTTCCATGTGTTCTAATATCAGTTTGTGACCTCTGTTCTAGATAGGATGAAGTAATTGGCCTTACAGAAAGATTCAAATACAGTTCCGACACAGCATTCGTAACAGCTAGACCCGGGTTTTCAAGGTTAGGCCTTCCGACTCGCGGTCTTAGGGAAAATAAAAGCTTATGTCTGGTGTATACAGGAGGCTCTAAAACTATTTTCGATGAAATCTCGACATTGAATTGGATTACAATACCTTCTCTACCTATGTGCTTTGTACTAAATACAGGAAGTAAAAATGAATATGCAGATTGTCTCTGCATCGAGTGGTCAGCGTTCTGGATTAGCTTCATTTCTGCGGGGGGGGGGGGGGAGTGAAACTTTCTTTAACTATAATCATTCCCTGTCGCCTTTGGAAGAGAGTATCATGTCAGAATGAATGCGAGTTTTAATAGTGCCATACTGAAAAATCTGATGTGTTCCATTCACATGACCTTCATTATATCTCTGTAACAAATTATTGTTAATAAACTTAATGTTCTATTTCATGTCAATTAAGATAAACATTAGCAGAAACGGTCTTATTATTTAGTTCCCTATAAGAAGAAGGGAAAGAAGGGAATACTCTAGCTAAACCGACAGTCACATGCTTTAAAATGTGTTTCTATGGCGTTGAAATCCTTTTCTCTGCGTGACCAGCGGTTGATAAGTTCCCGTATGAGAAAAGTTTAACTATTTTAAAACTGAAATTAATAAAAAGGAATATCTCGAAAACGGCCAACTTCACGACAGTGAATGTAACATAGATTGTATGTTTAATCGAGATCTACACTTTTTGTGTAATAAGTTTTTATATATCTCTTAAGGTTTACCAGTTATGCTAAATTCCGCAAAATTTATCCAGAATAAAGAGGTCTTCATAGGCTATTCCCAGAAAATTCAAGATATACATGTTAATTGTATGTAAATATCTTTATTATACGGCATTTTAATGAATATCCTTGGAGCCGTTTTTGAGAAAATCAAAATTTTCGAAATTTTTTCCATGTAAAGGGTAGTTGGAGGTGGGGGATTTCTTGAAAACCTTCGTGTCGCATCCTTGAAAGATACTGAACTTAAATACCAAATTTGGTATTGAACGGACTTTTCCTTTTAGAGCTATGCTGCCCATAGACACACACACACATACACACACGCAGATACACAGACAGACACTCACACGGACATTTTTCTAAAAATGCTATTTTTGGTTTCAGGGGGTCATAAAACACGTATTTTCGGTGAAATCTCGGCATCGAATTTTTAGGTGCATTACAATACCTTCTCTATACATTATGTACATTGTATGTGTAGAGAAAGTAGAAAACGAATATACACAAAGTATTTGTTAACGATATTTATTTAGTGTCTTTTGAAAATTTTTACTTTATCAAAAATAACTCATAACTATTTTGCTTAAAATACCGTGTATTAAACATATTTACATGACAAATTAAATGTATAGGTTGAATTTTATTGAAATAGCCTTTGAAGATATTTTCATTGGATGACTTTTACTTACCAGGTAAACCGTAAGAGGTAGACAAAAGCTTACTACAAAGAAAATGTTGATCTTGTTAAAACACACAATTTATCATATACATTTTTGTGGAGTTAACCATTTCTGAGATGCTCCTTGTTATTGATTTCAATTTTAAAATTATTTAACCTTTCTCAAACGGGAATTTGTTATTCCTGTTTCATTTGTTTTACATCTACTCATGTAAAAGGAACAGAATTTCAGATAACAACCAGCTTTTTAAGATTTTACTATCGCTTAGCCCATGCATACCATTACTTCCCTCCTACTAATAAGAAACTAAGTAATAAGATCATCTGGATTACCATAAACAAAATAGAAGATTAAGCTTTTTAAGAACAGCTTGATACAGATTAGGTAAATTATATGAATGTATAACAGTTAGCTTTTTTAAATATTAGATTAAAAGATTTATTAGTTCTTTGGTATAAAAGTTCAGGTGATGTCTAAAATGTATTTTGATCTTCCAAATACATGAAACTCAAAAAACAGGTGCTGCACAGGAATGCACAGAAGTAACAGTCTGGAACACTGAATTTAAATCGTTCGAAATATGATTTAAGTTTACCATGCCGGAATAGACAATTGGTTATGTACAAACCTTAGCAAAAATGTTACTCTGGAGAAGATGCTGGATCTCAGGAAAAACTAGTTTTATTTTCTCTACACATACTATGTACATATTGTATAGAGAAGGCATTGTATTGCACCCAAAATCCAATACCGAGATTTTATCGGAAATATATGTTTTGAGACCCATGAATACAAAAAAAGGAATTTCTAGAAAAAGGTCCGTGTGTCTGTGGACAGCATAGCTCAAAAACGTATTGAAGTTCAGCATCTTCCAAGGATGCGACACGTTGATTTTCAAGAAAATCCCCCCACCCCCTACTACTCTTTTATGGAAAAATTTTAGAAAATTTTGATTCTCTCAAAAATGGCTCTAACGATTTTGATTAAAATATCGAGTATTAAAGATATTTACATGACAAAACAAATGTATATCTTGAATTTTCTGGGAATAGCCTCTGAAGACATCTTTATTCTGAATGAATTTTGCGAAATTTTGCATAGCAAGTAAACCGTAAGAGGGACAAAACTTACTGCACAAAACATGTAGAGCTCGTTAAAACACAATGTTTTATATGCATTTTCTTGCTTGAGTTGACCGTTTTTTTAGATAATTGTCCTTGATATTGATTTCAGTTTTAAAAAAAATATTTTTTTCATGCGAGAACATATCAGTATCTGGCTACGAAATGAATCGGATTTCTATACCATAGCAACCACATTTTAAAGCATTTGACTGTTGGTTTTGAAATGCCATTTGCTTTCCTGACTAGGAGAAAGAAAAATGAATAATTACATCCCACTTGAGGAAAGTGCAAGTACTATAAAACTGAATACGAAAAGCGAAGAATATCTTGGAAATGGTTAACTCCACAGATAAAAAAAAAAAAAAAAGGTATATGACATAAATTGTGTGATTTAACATCTACATATTTTTAAAATAAGTGTTTATCCATTTCTTACGGCTTATTAGTTATGCAAACTATATCCAAAATTAAAAGGTTGCTATTCCAGAAAATTCTAGTTTTATGCTTCATTTGTCACGAGAGAAAATATCTCCAAAGGGCATCCTGCATTCATATAAGGGAGGCCATGAATATTCAGCCTACTTGAAAAGTTTTAATAATACATACATTTATTAAATGTTAATGTCTAATGCTCATAACGTTTAAATATTAATTTTATAATAACTTTAAAAAATAATATTTAGATTATTGGGCAGCTACCCAGTGACTTATATTTATTTTATTTTTAACAGTTTAATTCAGTTATGTAGCATTATACAAACGATTGTGATTATATCTTAAAAATCCTTAGAGCCATATTTGAAAAATTTCAAAATTTTGAAAAATGTTTTGTGTAAGGTGTAGTTGCGGTGGGGGAATTTTGTTGAAAATTTTTGTATCATACTCTTGGTAGATATTTAATTAAACAAGTTTTGTATCTAACAAAGAGGTATTTTGAATCAATTTATGGCGGTATTTTTGATGAATTTGTGAGGAATGTGTTGAATTAAAAAGACAAACAAACAAAGGGGTTACCTCGAATAAAAATCCCAAAATTCGATTCCTAAAAATGTTTCAAAACATTTAATAATACCTTTAGTATATTTTCATGTTATACAGATTCCATTCTTAATTTAGTCATGCTGTTTTCAGACACAAGAACACACTGATCTCTATTTTTATTTTAATTTTGTTTATTTGAACATTGGTCTACAAGTAAATTTATGTATTAAAATTAAAACTATGGCTGGTAAAACTGTTCATGTAATTTCTAAATATTGACTATTGTACATAATTATTATTATTATTATTATTATTATTGCTGCACTGATTACCTTTCAATTTCTTAGTTTTAAACAGAGAATTTGAATTAATTTGGTTTTAAATTTACTTAAGTAGTTTAATTGTAGAAGCGAGTAGAGAAAGTCATGAGAATGAAACATAGATTTCTATTGTGTTTTGGATGTCATGCAGCATGCTGAAGACTGAGAAATAAAAGGACGAGAAAAGAGTAATCAGGAACAAATTTTGTAGCTCTTTGTGTTTTCCTGTGTTGTGGTATTTAATTTTGTAATTTTGAGTGTGGTGCAAATTAGTGGACAAAGAGCAGATGTGCTGACCGTTATCTGTGATGCGGATTTGTCAGATGGCCACATTTTTGCGCCATTATCTAGTGAGGGCAGCCGTTGCGGAGGACGAAACCGCTGACGGGGCTCAGCCGAAGTTGCTACGGGCAGACCCCTGATAACGTTTATTTATTGCCTCACCTGGCCTTGGTCACTCAGTGTCCGGACTGTATGTAGGATGTGACGGATCAGAAGCCGAGATTAGCGCCCTCCGTTTCTTCTTCCCCTCCCCACCAACCCCTTCTCGTTCGTCTTTTGTCGCCGCCGCCGAGTATGACAGTCGTGAACCACTAAATCAATTTTCAATTATACCTTTTCTAGAGGGTAAGTTTTACAGTGGTGGTGGGACATTATTATGCTTTGCAGTCATATTTATAAATCAGCAATACGTTGAGGAGGAAGAAGACAGTAGGAGGGACGGCGGTGTTTGCAATTTATGGTTTCTCTCTTATGGAAAGTGCATGGCCATACAAACTGCTCCCGCTGGTTGCTGCCTATATGAGCTTAGGTCGACATTTTCCGAGCTCTACAGTAATAAATCTGCACGGTGGTGGCGGTGCTGTACCTCCCCTCGCCATTCTCTTCCCCTTACCGTAGAGAAGTCTTTTGAAGGCTTCTAGTTGTGGACGTCCTGAAAGGAAACCCGAGATAGATGGATAGACAAGCATGTGAGAACTGCGCGTCAGAAAAACCACTGAGGTTCTTGAGACGCAGGAGCTATAAGGGGCTCATCCCCTCTCCAATTTTAATAATAATAAAAAAAAAAGAAAAAAAAAAGGAATGGCGAACATAAGTCAGGGCTAGGCATTGTTAGGCTAAGATTTATTCCTAATCACGAACAATTCAGAAATACAGAGATTTATGGAGTAAAATTCGGAAGTGACAAAAGAACGGGAGCGTGTGAAAAGATCGCCGTTAAGGATGACATTTGAATGCCTTTGGACATTTAGATTTACAAAGCTGTTTGAAGAATGTCAGGAAAGCAAACATAAAATGCCAAAAATATATGTCGCCTCAGGCATTGCACGTTTCTTTACACAAATCTAAGCCATTTACTAAATCACTTACTTTCATTCTATAAAGCTTGAGGAGATAAACAAGACAGAGTTTATTCTCATTTTGTTACTTTCTCTAGCAGTATGTACACTGTCAAAAGTAAGTAGAGAAAATATTCTATTCCACCCAAAAGTTCGATACCGAAATTTCATTGAGAATATATGTTTTGAGACTACCTCAATCCTAAAAAGCATTTTTAAAAAAACATCTGTGTGTATGCGTGTCTGGGACAGCATAACTAATAAACGAAAAGCCAGTTAAATACCAGATTTCGGATATAAGTTTAGTACCTCCCAAGGAAGCGACACAAAGATTTTCAAGAATATCCCCACTCCAAAACTATTCTTTATATGGAAAAATGTTCGAAAGTTTTGATTTTTTTAAAAAATGGCTCTAACTATTTTGATTAAAATATGGATAATATAATGTATATCTTGAATTTCCGGGTACAGCCTCTGAAGTCCTCTTCATTCTCTACAAAAAGAAAAAGAAAAACAATTATGCTATGTTCCATTCACATGAATTTCTCTATCTGAGCTGCAAATATACTATCCTTATAAAAGCCAATTCTTTTATTTAAATCATGCTAATTGGGTAAACATTTGGATAAATAATTTTATTATTTACTTCTTTATAAGTACAAGGGAAATACAGCTATGCACTAGGACAAAGCGAAAGTTAAATATTTTAAAGCTGATTGCTATGTGATTGAAATTCGGTTCTCTTTGCATGGACAGGAGTAAAATAAAGAAACCGGTACGATAAATTACCGCTTGAAAAAAGTTTAAGAGTTTTAAAATTGAAACAATAACAAGAAATACATAGAAATTGTTTCATTTCACAAAAAATACCTATATGATATAAACTGTGTTTTCACGAGATCTACATTTTTTGTAGTAAGTTATAATCTTATAATGCTTTTCCGTCATTATTTTGTTGCGCTGTAAGTGTGTATATGCCTATCTCTCCTAAGTGTATTTTTTACTGTAATAGGACACATTAATGCATCGGAATACGATTTCGCTTATTATGTGTTGTAAATTTAAGATGCAATATTTGAATATGTTGGTCTTTTTGTTTCTGTATTCACACCCTTAATGTTTTGTTTTTAATATTGCTTATTCTTTTTGAATTATACAAAAGCATGCACGGTCTGAGGATTGATGAAGATCGGTGTGTGTATACTGGTGTTTAAATAAAAACCCTCATTCATATAAGGAGACGATTCTTCGGCGTGGTATAGCAATCCGAGAAACAAGCGTTTTTGTTTTTTGTTTTAATAGTATAGGCCCTTTAATTTCTATGGTCATTTCGGGGCTCTGAATTGTGAAACAACTCACCTGATCACAGTAGGTTATTATCATTAGGTTTATCATTTTATATCATTAAACACATGCACTCTCACATGCATACTTCCAGACGCTGTGGGGGGATAGGGAATGATTCCCGCTACAGCTGTGAAACGAACCCGGGACCTTCGGTTGAGAAGTCAGCTCGCTGACCACTCTACCACGGAGGCAGTCGACGCATTGGTGTACGTGCATTAGTAATGTATAATATTGCGAGTTAGCTCATGGAAACTGTCAGGGTTTATCGGAGCAATCAGTTCTATTACAATTTAGTCTATAAACGATAAATAAGTGGTTTAAAAGTGAAATAGTCTTCTAATTATATCTAAAGAGGCAATAAGCACTCCCTACTTCCGGGGCCGCACTGGATCAGTAAAGAAGATTCTTCACTACTTTCGACTGCTGCTTACCTATAGCAAATAGTAGGGCTACACAATGTTATATCAGTTAGTTACAAATAACCACACAAAATATTCAAATTTGATTAAAACATCATGTTCACTTTTTACTAGATTACAAAATTTAGTATATACCAAAACATTTCTAAAAATTATATTTCAAAAGCTTCTGAAATCAATTCACTGATTTAGATACACCACTAGCTGCATAAAGCATTACTTGTATCAAAAATAATTTTTGATGTGTTCCATTCACATTACTTTTTCTGGCTCTTCCGCAAACTTTCCTTACAAGACTATTCTTCTAACTGCATAATGCTAATCGAAAAGACATTAGCAGAAATGGTCTTATTACTTGCTTCCTTGAAGTAGAAGAGAAATAAGAGAATATACTAGGTTAAATCGATGATCAAATATTTTAAAAGTTCACTGAAACAAGTGAAATCGGTTCTCTTTTGCATTCCCGGAAGTGAAACAAGAGAGATGAAACGAAAGTACACTTAGATTTATATTGTTTGTGTTGTAAGCTTCCGTCTAACTCTTACGGTTTATCAGTTATACAAAAGACATTAAAAATGAAGTCTTCAGAGGCTATTCCCAGAAAATTCAAGTTATACATTTCGTTTCACATGAAAATGTGTTAAACAAGAGCTATTTTAATCAAAACCGTTAGAGCTATTTTTGAGAAAATACAACTTTTAGAAACATGTTCCGTGTAAAGTGTAGTTGAAGGCGGGGGATTTTTCTGAAAATCTTTGTGTCGCATCCTTGGCGAATACTGAATTTAAACACATAGTTTGATGTTTAACGACTTTTTGTTTCTGAGCTATGCCGCCCACAAACAGACAGACAGACATAAACACACACAACATGGAGATAATTTCTGATCTTTTTGCATTCAGGGGTTCTCAAAACACGTATTTCCGGTGAAATCTTGGTATCAAATTTATGGATTATAGTACCTACATATTATGAATTTATAATATCTTCTCTATCTACTATGTACATTGTGCATACATGCTGCAGAAAATAACATTTCAATGAGGTATGTTGGTTAATTGCAGTGTAAAGTGTGTTATGAATTTCATAAACTGAACATAGCCAAACTAATTTTCACTTAAGTGAACACAGACCCAAATATTGGCAGAAACATCATAATGAATTATTTTACTCATTCTTTGGAAGCTTATAAAATCACAATATTACCAATGTTTACTTTCTCTACAAAAATGAGCAACATATATTGCATATATTGAATTTCAATAAAAAAATTTAATTTCGAGATGCATTGGAAACAATTATTTGGGATTTTACTGGTTCTTAACAACGGATTTTTCTATTAAAATTCTCAGAATATATATTGCTCCCACAAAAGCTTATTTTTCTCTCCACCTCTTTTTATCGAGATTTGCATCAAATAATCACATTACACATTTTGTTATACCAGTGGCCCAGCTACCTCGTATTTGGCGAGTGCAGATCTCCCATGGTGAGTTAAAAGAGCTGCAGAAAACAACGGGGATATCTCAAGTTAAAATCCGGTAGTGGCGAACTGGGAATAGCGACTTTTGCTTTACCTTTTCAATGAGCAGGACCCAGTGACCGTCTCCGCAGAGAAGCAAGATAGGAAAAGCGAAGGTCACCATCGACAGTCCTCGTGTTGAAATAGGTCCGTCATGCTCTTTTAACGCAAAAAGGGGTATCTGCTCTCGTAAAATATGGGGCAGTTGGGCCACCTGGTACATACAAAGAGAAATGACGATACTCAAGTACTGGACGGTTAATAATTTCATACTAACTCCATGCAGTTACAAGAAACAACAGAATATCGACAGGATTTTGAAAGAATGACAAACTGCTAAAATTCAAATCATTAATAGTGAACTTCGGAAACGGGTTATGTCACCTAAAAGATTATTTGAAATAAATGCTGTGTTTTAAAGAGAACTGCATTTTGTGCACAGCGCTTAAGGTCTAAACGTACACATTTTTAAAAATTACTTTAGAATGAAGTTAACTTAGCATGCTATTCGCAGAAAAATTTAGATATACATTGCATTTATCATGTCCATTTCTTTAATATGTACTCATTTGGGACAATTTAACAATTCTACAAATTATTCATGTAAAGGGTAGTTGAGTGTGGGGAGGTTCTCCTAAAAATGTTCGTGTCTCAACCTTAAAAGTTATCGGCTGCGGTGCCATACGCAGTAAAAGCGGTCGTTAAACACAATAAAAAAATCTGATGTGTACTATTCACATGACTTTCTCTACATCTTGTGGGCGTATGGAGCTGGTGATGGTGGACGTACCTGGTGGGGCTGGGCTGCGCAGCGACGACTGGTCCTCTCTCCGGCGTTGCAGCTGTTAAAGTCGATTTTCGATACTCCAAGGCTATTGGTGGGCTCAGCGACGAGCAATTGAGACCTATTTATATCTAGCTTTGGTATTTAGCTACGGTGATCTCCAGGGAGTGGTACGGGAATTAACTTAAATAACGTCGGCACTTTTCGTTCAATCAAGGTTTATTTCTCTTTTTCAAGCGTTCCCGAGAATGTTCCTGGCGCGGTTGAATTTCGATATTTTCCCTCGAACAAGAGTGTAACGCGCATAGAGGTAACTAAACTTTACGCGGCGACGAGTGCAACGGTTACGTGCAGAATTATTGTAGACAGTTTAAATTTTCGCCGTGGCTTCCTTACGCGTAATATTTATTTCAACTGCCTCAATCACTGTAATAACTCTACTAATTCACGCATACTTCTTGTTTGGGCGTCACAGATCTCCCCTTGGAGTTACATCTTAACTGCATCACTCACTATAATAACTCGACTAATTCGCGTATACTCTGGCTATGTGCGTCGCAGGTTTCCTCTTGGAGTTACATCTCAACTGCGTCAATCACTGTAATAACTCTACTAATTCGCGCATACTCTGGCTTCCGGCGTCGTAGGTTTCCCCTTGGAGTTACATCTCAACTGACCGAAAATTGCGGCGAATACTCTATATTTATAACAAATACTACCCACGCGCAAAACCCTCAACTCGTAATCTCATTGGCCCATTTTTGGCGCCGAAAGTGGTTTGGGGTGCGCTTCCGCCGTGACGAAATTAATTGTAATTTGTCAATGCGTCTTTCACGTGATTCTTGGCCTAAATTTCCTCGTGGTTCCCCGGTTTATGTCGCCTTCACATTCTCTTGCGGAGACGTGACCACACAATAGCGTCTTCCCCCTCTTGCAATAGACAAAGAAATAGTGTAAACAACTGAATTCTTCGCCTGAGAACTCTGAAGTTAGAAACGCCTTCCAGGAACAATCTCTCTGAACATCCAACATACAATAAATATATTATATCTTACTTACTAATTAACCTAAACAGTTTAATCAATTACAAATATTGGGTATGTGCTTATTCACCTGGGCGATAATCCGTCTCAATCTCCACAACAAATTATTCTTAAAAAGCTTATACTTCTATTTACTTCATGCTAATCAGAAAAAGCTAGCAGAAATAGTTTTCTTACTATTACAATCAAAAGCTGGTTGCTATGTCACTGAAGTTCCTTTGTTTGTATGGACAGTAGTTGACAAATTCCTGCATGAGAAAAGAATGTTTTTCATAGCATAAGCCAAAAATAAGCAATGTCTCAAAAATGATGAACTCCACGAAAAAGATGTATATAACATAAATTGTATGTTTTAACGTGCTCTACATTTTTTGTGTAGTAAGTTTTTGTCCATCTCTTAGTGTTTAGCAGTTACTCAAAATTTCGTAAAATTCATGCAGAATAAATTACTCTTCAGAGGCTATTCCCAGAAAAGTCAAGATATACATTTTATTTGTCAGGTAAATTTCATTAAAATATGATATTTTAATCAAAATCGTTAGAGCGATTTTTTAGAAAATCGAAATTTTCGAAAAAAGTTCCATGTAAAGGGTAGTTTGGGGTGAGGGGACTTTTCTTAAAATCTTCGTGTCGCATCCCTGGAAGATACCAAACTTAAATACCAAGTTTGGTATTTTACCGACTTTTCGTTTTTTAGTTATCGTGTTCACAGACACACGGACACACGGACACACAGACACACACACATACACGGATATTTTTGTGAAAATGCTTTTTTTTTTTTTTTTTTGATATAGAGGACCCTAAAACATATATTTCCGGCAAAATCTCGGTATCGAATTTTTCGGTGGAGTGCAATACTTTCTCTATCCACTACATTCATACCAATTATTTCACCGGAAATACATATTTTGAGACACCTTGGATCAAAAAAAAAAAAAAAACATTTTTAGAAACATGTACATGTGTATGTCTGTGGGCAGCCTAGTTCAAAAACGAAAAGTTAAATAAATACCAACTCATTTTCATGACAAATTAAAGGTACATCTTCAGCTTTCTAGGAATAATCTCTGAAGACCTCTTCATTCTGGATGGCTTTTATATAAATGGTAAAACCTAAGAGATACACAAAAACTTACTATGTATGTCATATACACCTATAGTTAACCATTTTCGAGATATTTCTTGCTTTTGTTTGCATTTTTAGCATTTTCTCAAACCAGATTGCGCATTCTTGTTTTTGTTGTTTTTCTTTACTTCTGGTCAGGCAAAGAGAACCGATTTTCAATCACATAGGAATCAAATTTCAAAACATTTGACTGATGCTTTAGCCTAGCGTAACTCCTTATTTCCCTTCTATTTAAAAGGAGCTATGTAATGAGGTTGTTTTGCTACTGCTTATCTTGGTTAGCACTAAATAGAAGAATACGCTTTTCTAAGAATGTTTTGTTACAATAAATAGAGAGAGAGAGAGAGAGAGAGAGAGAATCGAGTGAGTGAAGCATAAGATACTCTTTTATTAAAATATAAACTGTTTGAGAGATTGATATAAAAAATGTAGTATATTTTTAATAATATGTAATACCCTGTAAGTCCTCTTCACACTGACAGATTGTGTTTGTTTGAGGTAACTGAGAAACAAGGTACATACAAAAAAGCTTATTGTGAAGAACGTATTAAAATCGAAAGAGATAAGCTAAAGTATGAAATTTTCTTTTATCTGTTTTTTAGATATATAATCATTCACTTATTATTTAATTATAGATCGTGAATAGTGTGACGATAGGAGTGTACTAAATGTAGATTTTAACATGTGTTTCATATCACATGTTTGTACTTATTCTCATATTTCTATATAATGTGAATATTTCAGGGCTCTAATCCAAAAAAAAAAAAAATAAATAAATAAAAGAAGATTTATTTGATTATGTTATGTGTATGTCTATGAACAGCATAATTCAAAGCCTAACAATCGCTTAAATACCAAATTTGATATTTAAGTTGGTATTTAAGTTCATCATTTTCCAAGTGTGAGACACAAAGCTTTTAAAGAATGTTCCCCCACCACAAACTACCCTATACATGGAACATTTTTCGAAAATGTTTATTTTTTCAAAAGTATCTTTAACGATTTTTTTGTGTTGTTCGAGATGTTCCTAATTATTTGTTCCAATATTAAACACCTACAAGTATCTGAAATAGAAAATAATTATTATATTTTGTTTCTGCTGATAAAGCAAAGAAAAAGGAAAGTTAAAGCATTAAATAGTGACCAGCTCTTGAATGATTTAGCTATAGCCTAGTGCATTACCTTAAACCCGCATATCTATAAGGAAGTATGGAATAAAATATTTCTCCAAATGTTTATATGAATATACGCGTAAAAAAGAAAAAGTCTGATGCGTTACACTCACATGACTTTCTCTGGCAACTCTACAAACAAACGTCTTACAAAATATAATTCTTCTTTCAACACCACGCTAATCGAGATAAACTTTAGCAGACTTTTGTTACTTAGTTCCTTATAAGTAGACTGGAACTAAGGGAATGCACTAGGCTAAAGTGATAGTCAAATGTTTTAAAAGCTGTCGTTATGTGACTGTCGTTGCAAATCACCTCTTTGCTTGGTCAGGTGTAGAACAAAAAAAAAAAAAAAAAAAAAAAAAAAAAAACGAACGAACGAACGCTCCCGTCTGTGAAAAGTATAAGGAACAACTCTAAAACCGTAAGTTCCACGAAAACAATGTTTATGACATAATTTGTGTATTTTAACGAGATCTACATTTTTTGTATAATAAGTTTTTTTCTATCTCTTACGGTGTACTAGTTATTCTAAATTAAGCAAAATTCATCCAGAATAAACAGGTCTTTAGAAGCTATTCCCAGAAAATTCAAGATATACATTTTATTTGTAATAGAAATAGCTTTAATATGTGATATTTTAATCAAACTCGTTGGAGTCATCTTTAAGAAAAACATTTTCGAAATTTTTTCCATGTAAAGGGTAGTTAGGGTGGGGGAATTTTCTTGAAAATCTTCGTGTTGCATCCTTGAAAGATACCAAACTTAAATACCAAGTTTGGTATTCAACCGTATTTTCATTTTTGAGCTATGTTGTTCACAGACACACACTCACAGACACTCATACGGACCTTTTTCTAAAAATGTTTTTTTTGACTCAGGGGATCCTAAAACATGTATTTCTGGTGAAATCTCGACATCGAATTTTTGGGTGGAATGCAATACTTCTCTATCCCTATGTACATTGTACATACGGGGCTAGAGAAAGTAAAAAAAAAAAAAAAAAACATAATGGATGAATGCTTTGTTACAGAATAGGTAGAGAGCCTCATGTGAATGTAACACATGAGATATTTTTTAATAAGATGGTCTACATTGTGGAGCTTTACACTGATTTGAATAAAATTATCACAAGTAATTTCATAAAATCTCTGAGCTAATCGATAAATTCTCGAGCGGGCGTGACCGACCGAGCACAACGCTAAATGATATTTATCTGGACTATCTTATAAATAAAATATGGATTTAAATACTATATCTCAAAGATTTGACCAGAAAATGAAAACATTATATTTAAAAAATAATAATCTGGTGACAGAATAAATAAAACAACACCTAGTGATAAATGGTAAAAAACAAAAAACAAACAAACAAACAAAAAACAAAAACAATAGAATGACCAGGTAGTAAATACTATATTATAAAGTAACACCTCTAAGTATGAAATTAGTAGTTAGTATTCTCTGTAGCTCTTAGAGGGAACATTGGGCATCATTATGATGTTTCCTTGATCGGATTTGAATTTCTAGTTCGTGAGTTTGCCGCTATGCGGCACGTGACGAGAATTCAGCTCCTCGACCACAGATGGCGAAATCTCGATTTGCATGATTAAAATGGCGTAATTTTGCCCAAGAACCATCTTCTTTCAGGTTCGTGCAAATAAACATTACTCGGAATCACCGGCTTTACTTCCCTTTCAAAGGAAGACATGCTAAGGATTTTTGGGTAGGAAAAAGTCCATCACCCTCCGCCAGCGTCATTCGCAAGACAGTACCAAAAACAACGCCAAAAATTGTTTCCAATTAAATTACAAAATGGGTAAATTACAAAAAGCAAGATCTATAACCAGAAAATTAAGGGAGTGTCTCAAATATCAATTGCCTAAATCCTATAGATTTATATGTCTGCTTAATACGATGGGAAAAATATTTGAACCAATAATTTTCAAAAGAATTTTTTAATATAGAAGTATGATAGGAATTAACATTAACAATGTGAATTCAGGAAAGGATTATCAATAGAAGATGCCATAAATTAAGTATTACGAACAATTAAAGAAAGTAGGAAAAATATATAATGGGGATATGAATTGATATTTCTGGCGCCTTCGATAATTTCAGGTGGCCTCACCTATTTAAACTAAAGTTTAAAAATTACCCGCAAAATGTATACATATATAGGATTTTCACAAGGATCAGTTCTTGGGGCTCTGTTTTGGAATATTGTTGTGGGAACGTTAACTAAGAAAGTGGAGAATAATAATTTTATTAAAAATTTGGTGTTCCATTCACATGACTTTCTCTACGTCTCTGCAACAAATTATTGTTAAAAAGCTTATTCTTCTGTCTACTTCGTGCTAATCGAGATAAAACATTAGCAGAAATGCTTTTTGTAAGTAGAAGGGACATAATAGAATATATTAGGAAAAAGCGATAGTAACATTTTTTAAAAGCAGGTTACTATCTCAATTTGCATTACCAGGAGTTGACAAATTCCCGTATGTGAAAAGTTTTAAGTATTTTAAAACTTAAATCAATAAAAACGAATATCTCAAAAATGATCAACTTCTCGAAAAAATGTATATGACCTACATTGTGTGTTTCAACGAGATCTACATATTTTGTTCAGTACGTTTTTGTCTATTCTTTTTCAAGAATAAAGAGGTCTTCAGAGGATATTCTCAGAAAATTCAATTAAAACGTTTGTTTTAATAATTTTAACATATGTATTTTTAATCAAAATCATTAGAGCTATTTTAGAGAAAATAAAATGTACAATTTTTTCCATGTTTAGGGTGGGTAGATTTTCTTAAAAATCTTCGTGTCGCATCCTCGAAAGATACTAAACTTATGTACCAAGTTTGGTATTTTACCGACTTTTCGTTCCTGAGTTATCGTATTCGCAGACACACGGACATACACCTGGACCTTTTTCTAAAATGCTTTTTTTTTTTTGGATACAGGGGACCCTAAAACGGCTATTTCCGGTGAAATCTCGCTCTCGAATTTTTGGGTGATATGCATACCTTCTCTATACACTATGTACATAGTACGTGTAGAGATAGTAAAAATAACATTGGATATGCAGTTGTATTTATGTTTATTACTGAAGACAGAGTTTATTTGAGATTGAAAAAAATCAAAAAATCTAAAAGAGATATTACATAATTGGTGCAGAAATGTAGAGTTGAATATTGCGCTAAATAAATCTTGTTAGGTTTTATTTAAAAGGGTCCAATAATTAAGATTGTTAATAACCAAAAAATAAAAACAAATACTGAATCCAGGTACTTAGGAATCTTGTTAAATGAAAAGTTAAATTTTAGAAAGCATACAGAGCATATATGGGAAAAACCAGAAACATTTAGGAAGTATTACTCAAATGTTAAACTCTCTTTGAAAACCACTACCTTTTACCACAACGTAATTTTTGTATCAATAGTTACCTATGGAGCCAGTGTTTGGTCAGTGAGAATGAGTGATGTGATGATTAAAATATTACTTAGGAGAACTCAAAGTAAAATATTCTTACGTTTTACAGGTACGGTAAATAATACAGCCATCATGACACTTTTAGTTACTACAGCTAGTTTGCCAATAAACAATTTGATTAAGCTGAAGGGAGCAATATTTTGGCTAAAGAAACAAACTTTTGATTTGGTAGAGAAATAGTTGGATTCATTGATATTAAATATAGGTTGAAAAGTAAATGGCAACAAGAATGGGAAGAAATGGACGTAGGAGAAAAGTGTAAAATAAATGTTTAATGGCGTACATAATATATTAAAATTAAACAATGTATAACCCAGCAAATGCCTCATTCATTATATTATAGGACATGGACGACATAAACGTATTGCGAAAAAATGAATGATGCGATTACTGTAAAATGCAAGCAAGATATTTATTGTAATAGATATAATACAAATTTACTCGCAGAAAGATATAAGCTAGAAGGATATTTATGTATCAACAATTTTGAGGAATTAAGATATAACTTAATATCTACAAATCCTGATCTACCATGTGAGTAAATCAGCATGCTAAAGAAATGAAAGACAATTACGGAATAATGTACCGTTACCAGTTAGAGCTCTAGAAATAAGAAGATCTCCAACATTTTTAAACAGAATATAAAAGAGAAGACTGGAGGAAGCTAATTAAATTCATCCATTTGTGGATGAATTTAATTATAATATGGAAGTTTAAGAGAAATTTTGGCATAATAAAGATTTAATGCGCAGATAAGTGGAGAGGAAGAAAGAAGATAGTGAATGGAGACGAGGGAAGAAGGTGCCTGTGTAGTGAATAGGTTTACCGTAGTTGAAATGACAGTAATGATGGTGACCGAGGAAGGAGGTGAATGGATATGAGGGAGAAGAAGGTGCCGGTGTAAGGAAAAGAACCGTCAGCACTGAATTTGCAGCAATGGTGGTGAGGAAGGAATATGATAGAAGGGGAAATATAGAAGTGTTATTTAAGAAATACACGGATAGTTATAGAAAAATAATTCGTTAGAATAATATAATTATAGCATTAAATATTAAGCTATATAAATAAAATATACTGTAGAAAGTAAATAGTTAAATACACATATATAAATTACAATATTAGTAAATAGAATAAACTTATTGTAGTAAGTATACAACTTCGTTAGTGCACCTTTCGCTGGATACTAATGATATAATGTATAGTATAGAATAGAAAGCATCTGGATTCCGTTGTAGAGCTGCTTGCTCTCCATTAATATTTTAGTTTTAGAATAATTTGATTTATTATATTATTATATTTTGATTTATTTACACCTTAATTTTATTGTATATTCTAGATCCCAGTTTACTGATTTTAATTTGAAATTTTAGTTTTTAGATTAGGTAATTACATCGGCCAACAAAACAACACAATTTTTCAATGTTTCCTGCACTTCATGAGTCAATTGTTACTAATTCTTGGTCGAGAAAAACGAATCTGACAATGAAAATTTTTTCTTGGCTCTAGTTTCTGTGATACGCCCTAAGTGAAAGTATTTCATATTAACGGATTAAGAGAAAAATATACATTTTCACTAAATATGCTAACAACATTGAAAGTGCATTTGCATTTGTTTAAATGGTAGTTACATTCTAAGAGTTCTAAATTGCTAGAAGAATACCTCGCTGATTGTTGAGTCTGAAGAGAATCATGTGATGGTTTCATGAGATCGTTTTTTTTAGCTTGCCTCTTGTAAGGGTGTTCCGAGGCATCCCTATACAAAGACCAATAGTAATCCGCAAGCATTGATTCATGCCAATGTCCCTGATATCTTTGTTTCACAACAGAAATTTCCTGATGGAATCTTTCTTCCTGTTCCTCACTGACAGTTCCACAACTAGGAGGGAGTGGAGAAAATGGATTTTAAAGGGCATGTGGCTTCCAAGGTTATGGTACTTTTGCAGGAGCATTGACACCTATTGAGTGTAGTTATCATCTCTTTTGTTGCCTAAAAATCCACAAACAACTCGCTTGAAGGCTTCCCAAGCTTCCTTTTCTTTCCCCTACAAAACTTGTCCAAATGCAGGATCCTTTACAAGTTCTCGAGCTTGTGGCTTGACAAAAATACCTTCCTTAACTTTTGCATCACTTAATTTCGGAAATTTCTCTCTTCCGTACTTTTAAAGGGCCGTCCTTCTTGGTTATACCTTTGACAATAATTTTTATCAAACACAGCTTGATATGCAGGGGTCTTTTGGGTCCACGAGAGGCCCGGCAATGACATTTTTCTTGCTAGGTTTAAGATTTCTTGCAGGCCAATCTCTTTAATATAATGCAGTTTCCTATCCCTACTGCACCACATACACACTGCAGCAATATTTTTATACCCCAGTTATATTCCTAAGAGTATGGCAATGACTTTTAGATCACCACAGAATTTCCATTTGTTCATGATATTTGATTGATTCCAAGAGGATGTCATATTTGCATCTATCTCCTTCATGTGAACTACATCACCAACAGTAATAGAAGAAAGACGGTTGCCATTTTAAAGTAACATAGCTTTCAAACAAACCTTGGAGGAGTTTATGAGTAGCCTCCATTCAGCTGGATCATAGCCCAAATTCAAAGATTTCATTAAGCCATTAATGTCGCAGCAAACAACAAGAACTAAAAATTTCTGCCTTCTCCTTTGTCAGGTCAAGATCCCTAATGAGATCACCCAATTCCTCTTGACTTAGTCTGTGCGGCTTATCATCTTATCCCTTAAAATCAGAGTCACGGGGTGTGGAAAGCTTGTTTCTTGTTCCATACTGTCTTCATTTTCTACTTCAAACACACAACTATCTGAATGTGGAATGGGGCAAATAGCAGATTTCTTTTTTACTTTTCTTCATAGACCTGCCTTTCTAGGTGGAGTCAAACAGAAATAGCAGTCATCTGTATCGTTTGCAGGCTCCCACCAAATATAGGCACAGCAAAAACCATAGATCGTTTCTTATTTCTCAGCCATTCTCGCAGTGTAACTGAACATGCGTTGCAACATATATGTGGAGCCCAAGACTCATCCTAGTCCCCTACTTTCAACTGAAATAATACTGATAGACAATGTTCACAAGAGGCACTAGATTGTGTTTCTGTGAGGAAAATGTCATTTCACCACAAATGTAGCAAAATTATTCACGATATTTACACATTTTCATGGCATTTTTACGAAATTACACTACAAAAGGATTCTCAAACCAGAAATTCGGCATTAATTATAGCATAAACTATATGAAACTCAGTCACGATGTTTATGATTTACAAACAAGTAAAGTTAAGAGTATTTGTGTTTTGCTATTGCACAGGTGTGCTTATTCCCAAAACAAAATTTCCCCCAAAGTGAAAATGTTGACTATAAAAATGAAATGTCACTTTATCTCCAAAGCAAGAGCTAATCTGTCATTTTTATGGCGATTTTTCAATTTAGCAGATGGAAATACATAGGAATTAACTATTTTGGAGCCCAAAACATTTTCATTGTTGGCCAGTGTTATCTAAAAAGATTATACAATAGATAACATTTGTAGTGTTTTTTTTTTTTTTAATTAATTTAATGTTTGGATATATGCTCCGTTATAGTTACCTAGGTGCCGAGTCACATATTCAGATTTATTTATCTGCACGTTTGTACTACAGAAAGTAAATAAATTCTATGCTGGTATTTATACATATATAGATAAGTAAGTCAAACTTTAATGAGAGCTAAAATGATCACAATCCCTTGGTTCTACAGCCCACGTGGGGCCTGAGCCTATTTACCGACTGTCGCACTCACACCCACGGACATGCAGCAAAGGTGGGCGATCATTAGAGAGAGCAGATGGGGTTACATTTGGGATTTGCAAGTCAAAAGCGCTACGCGAATTGATGATCTCAGACACGGGAACGAGTTGGGTTCACTCACTGTCCGCTCAGACGACGCACATACTTAGCTACTCTAGCTGTTTTTGAAAAGACTGCGTGCCAAATTGTTGTTAAGATATTTTACCGAAAGCATCAAAGGTGTGGTACTCGCAAATAGTCTCTTTGTAAAAGAGTTTGACTCTGAGCTCTGAGACCGTTAGTTGACCTCGTCATTATTATTACTATCGTTATTATTAATTATTGGTTATTATTTAAGGTACAAATAAAATATTTCTCAATATGTGTAGAAAGCTAAGATTAGGGTGTTTACGAAACTGGGTCGCTGCATAAGGAAAAGATTCTTTGTTAAGGTAGAAAGTTGGTAAAAGTCACGTACTCCTTTATGAATGTGTGTGCAATAGAGTAACAAGTGAAAGTGAACTGGGGGAAGTCTGTAATATAGAAGAAATGATTTTTTATCCATTGTATAAATGTGTCATGAGGTATTTGAATGTGTAATAAGAACTGCATTATGCGACGCACAGACGCTAAATTCGCGGTCTTTTTAACCAATAGAAATAATGCAGCCATGACACCATATTATTCTATATAAATAGCAGCTTGAAGACAATTTGGGCGCACAATGTAATGTCAGTTATTAGAGGCAGAACTTAATGGTCGGTTGCTAGGGGCACAACGTAATGTTTAGTTGTCGGATATATACAATGTATCGCTCAGTTGATATATACGCAGGGACGCACAGCTTAAGGATCAGTCGTCAGATACGATCGGTTATACTCAGTTATAGGCATAGTTGTCAGATAGCCGCACATTTATGCTGTAAGTTGCAGGAAGTGCTAGGAAACAAAGTAACTTTAGTATGTGAGGCAAAAGTGCTTGTCGTGATACTTAAAGGTTCTAGTCTCAAATAAATTAATATACAAGTTAAAAGTGTGTTGTGACATTCATAAGTTTAACTCCTAACTACCCCCATTGTTACTCAAACCTGAGCGAGTCAATTTCATGTTCACCGGCCGACGTCATCGGAGATTTGAGCGTAGCTGAGGCAACTATAGTATTTGTCGCTATAAACAGGTACGTGGAGAGTGACATACTATAAGTGATTAGGTACGGGAGTACACACACACACACACACACACACACAACCGCACTCAGTACACACAGTGGGGAACGTCACATGCGTGGCCCACACGTGACCGATGCAGCTCTTCTTTAATGTTGGTGATGTGGAAAGTTTACTTAACATTAACGCAGGTTAACAAAATGTTATAGCAACTTTAGCCCAACATTTCTCAAAATGTATGTTGTTGTACATTTCATCAAATATGTCAGTAATGGAAAAGTATAGAGTAGAATAACATAGATACTATACCTATAAACAACAAGTTTGCACAGAAATATTGTATATATGCATAT
Organism: Hymenopus coronatus; assembly: GCA_030762935.1. NCBI lineage: Eukaryota > Metazoa > Arthropoda > Insecta > Mantodea > Hymenopodidae > Hymenopus > Hymenopus coronatus. The sequence continues at coordinate 156,993,504 of CM060892.1, forward strand.
GCATTAATATAGGTAATTAATGTAATACCGTAATTCTATAAATTTAATATAGGCAACAAACTGCATCTTATTAAGTATAGGAAAAATCCAAAGCATCTTATTAAGTTTAAAAGAAAAACAAAAAACAAGGTATACAGCAAAAAGTTAATAGGGTTGGACAATAAGTTTTCCTGGAAATTCCACATAACGGTAATGTACAAAAAGCTGTCAAATGTTTGATTTCTCTTAAGAAGACACTGTGTGTTTCCATTAGCACTTTTTTAAACCTTTATTAAATTTATTTAATTGTCATTTGAGCTGTGGTATTTTGCTCTGCGGTAGTAGTGGGAAAGCCGACCAAATATTTTTTGCTCCAGCAGAATGCCTATACAATAATAAACATTTCTGATTCTACCCAATATTGTGGACTTATTTTTTAAGAATTTGGAATTTAACTGTGGCATCTTTGTAAGAATTTTTATGCCTGAAGTTTGTTCATCTCAAAAAGACAGACGAGATACTTTTTCTAACATATATACCCATGATAGGGGGTAAAAATAATATGAAACTACATAAATTTTGCTTACAGAAATCTTTTGATTCTCATTTCTCTTGGAGTGAAATTGTATAATAAATTACCTTTAAATGTAGGACAAATTGTGGATGAAAATTCTTTTAAAATTGGTGTTAAAATAGGATCAAACCATTTTATAGATATACTTTACAAGATTACTCAAATATGGATGTAATTTAATGACTTAATGATGCGTTGTGTATGCTAAATTGTGAAATAAATAACTATCATTGTTTGCAATAAACGTATCACTCACTCCGAACCGGCCTGTTTGCTCATGTTAGGCGAGACTGACGCCAGAAGATCTCAACGTATTCTCTTCTTTACTTCTATGCTAACCTCGACACCACATCCTCAGAAGGAGACCATGGCATGAGTGATTATTTCCAGCGCGCTGCAACAGAAACAAATATGCACCTGTGTTTCCTCTATGGATGCTGCATAACCACACCATTTGGCTGGCTTTAAATATCCACAGTAGACCAGCAAAGATGAAGAAATAAGGGGGCGTGTTGAAACATGACACAGGATACACAAAGACACACACACACATACACACACACACATACACACACACACATATATATATATCAACCAAATGTTAAATAAGATCATGGATATTCAATGTAGTTTAACATACAGCAGTTTCACTTGGTACGTGCAGCTTATCAAACAGTGTCGTGCCGATTAGGTACCCTTAATTTTGTACCAATTTCAGATAAATTTTATATACATGGGTAAATACGTGACGCTCGAGTAATTTTGTTTTCTGCCTTTTCTTATTTGTTTAAGATCGCTTGAATCAGGCAGATGGCTCTGCGATAATGTTCAATTGTTGCATTCGGAGAGCACCTGGTTCAATGTCGTGAGTCACCCATTCTGACTTTCATTTTTTGTGACATTCCATACGCAAATGGTGGAAAAGCTTTTCATCGACCACAATTTTCTTTCTCTCAGTTTCCTTTCATCGTTTCCTTCTCATGTTTCAGATGTGGTTCTAGGCTTCATGGCTTCGGCATGATTGCCTGCTCAAAGGAAAGACGTGGAGAGCTCTGTTTTTTTTCGAAGGGTCGTTCTACGTATCACTGGTCAGCTCCTTAGACGGGTCTTCGAGACAGGACTCCGTCACGTCTCTGTAGCCTGTCTGCCAGCGGCTTGTAGCCTCTTCTGGTTCCTTTATTTCGCCTTGTGGCGAATTGAAGAACCTCATACGTCAATGAGACGAAATACGTGTAATCTCTATTCCATGGAAGAATGGTGGGATACTTCTACTAATCGCTCAAATGCTGAGAGAACACTTCATACCTTGAAGAAAAGACTACGAAATAATAAAAATAGAGAAATGTTTATCGTGCCTAGATGATGGACCGTATACAGGTAGAAACTGGTCCACCCGAAAGTGACTCTCTTGATGATCTCGACTTACCTCACCAATTGGTGAAATGACAAAGTAATATTTTGACTAGTTTTCACGAGAGGAACGCTGCAAATAGGACCAAACGTATTTCTAGAGATATTTTCGATTTGGAATTTCTTTGCCCCTCACACGGCTTGGCGGAGAGAATGGTGGAAGAAGATGGTCGGCATAACAAAACGCTGCCTGGAAGGTCCTGGGACAGTCAGTGGTTACAGAGGACCAGTTTGGCGGGCACTAAAACCACTACAACTCGTAATCAGCCACACAAGGAGATTGATAATACAATATTGATTCCGTTGCATCTCCTCATTGGAAAGGACAATCTCTACAGGGGCAGAGCCTAGAACAAAAAGAAACTTTACGAAGAAATTCAGGCAATGACAGAAACCTTCGGACGATTTTGGGCACTGGAATACTTATTAGAACCGAGAAATTTCTACGAAGTCAGACGCCCAAGCGGATATTCGCCCAAACTGAGAGTTGGTGACACAGTTCTGCTGACAGAAGACATTTTACCGAGACATATGTGAAAAAGGGCCCATTTCAAAGAATTTCGTGCAGCAAATATGACGTTCTAAAGATTGCACAGTGTTTGTGCTCCAGATGAATAGATGATCTGCCTCTGGCACAGTTGGTTATCTCTCTGGAGACAAAGGTTTAGAGGATATGGCGGATTGAAGACACCCACACCTTCTATCGTCTTGTAGGAACTATTCTACATTAACCTTCTTGTTGTAACATTATTTTTATAAAACAACAACGGTCAGTCTATTTACTGCTATAAAATGTGTATGTACTTTTACTTAAGCGTATTTAATGACCACTGCCGCTGAATATGGATTACTGTACTTAAACAGTACTTTTCTGAGAGCTATTTTTTATAAGGCTATTTTTAATACACACGCTCCCAATTAGTGAAGGGCCAACAAAGAAAGAGCAAGCGCACTCCTTCAAACCTAATGGTACCTGTCAATCTTTAATAGAAATGCATTCGCAATTTGAACGCAATGTTATTTTTCTGCATTATGAACGAAAATCTTAAGTGGAAACAGTTTTACCTGTATTGCACATAGCAAATGGAAAGAAAGTGCGTAAAACGTATACTTGCAAATAACGTATAGAAACGGGATCTACTCTAGTTTTACGTAAAATTTTAACGTTCTTAAAACCAGATCGATAAAACCTCGAATTTACTGGTGTTCTACTGCACTGCTCTAATTTAAATTTTATGTAACAAGGTGTCCTCTAAATTGTTTGAACCGTTTGTATAAAAGTTTCATATCATGGTTAATATCTTAGAAGGGGTATATCATATCAATTTGAAATTTTGCACATACGCTATTAATATCACAAGATATACAAATTTCAAAGTAAATTATGTAAGTTTAGTACCGAGGTCCCATTGTAAATGTTTCATCTGTAGTGAAAACATTGTTTGTATATACTTTTGAGGGCAATATTCGATGTGGGGAGAGCAGTAAGCACTGGTAAGGGATAATATTGACAGCCAGTAGTAGCCAGAGAGGAGATTGGCGTTGTTGCAGTAGTGGCCGATGGTTTTTCCCTGAGACATGGGCCACTGTCGTCCTGGAAAGGCCGCTCTACCTATAAGCTATGGGCCGGAGCGAGCGGGGCGTCCCATTAAAGCTGCTGTCCAGGCAGAAAGATTTAAGGCGATGTGAGGGATTCCTGTGGCGCCATGGGAGAGCGGATAGCAATGACCGACCTGGCCCATCCATCCATCCTCTACCGCAGACTCACAAGATGGAGGGAGAAGGCCACGTTTTAAAAACACGCAACACTACTTGTGGCAGGATAAATTTTGTAAAGAAGGTGCTCTTCGCTTCCAATTGGTTGCACACCAAACAAGCCAACCTCTACACGAATGGATCGGCATTGCGAATGGTAACTCTAGAGGGCACTTGCGTTAAAGGGCTGTCACTGGAGATGAAGACTGGCTCTTCCAGGCGCTGCGTGCGTATTTAATAGTAACTTGCTTGGCTGAGGCAACTACCATTACTTTCCTAATCAAGTATTGTATTCCACACAAGGTTATTACTTTCTCTACACGCAGTATGCACTATAGTTGGTAGGTGGGTAGGTATTGTATTGCACCCAAAAATTCGTTACCGAGATTTCACCAGAAATGCATGTTTTAGGGTCCTCTAAATCCAGAAAAATTATTTTAAGAAAAAGTTCCCTGTGTGTGTGTGTGTGTTTGGACAGCATAGCGCAAAAATGAAAAGTCTGTTAAATACCAAACTTGGTATTTAAATTTAGTACCTTCTAAGGATGCAACATAAATATTTTCAGAAAAATCCCCCTTACCCAAACTACCCTTAACATGTGAAAAACATCGACATTTTTGATGTTTTCAAAAATGGCTATAGCAATTTTAATGTGGTTGAGTGGTTAGACCTCTCGCCTCCATCTAGGCTGCCCGGGTTCGATCCCGAGTGCATGCATGTGGGATTTGTATTGGGCGAAGCGGCGTATGGGCGGGTTTTCTCCGGGTCTTCTGGTTTCCCCGCAACTCATTACCTATCCTATCATCAATTTCGCCTACATTTCATATCAACCACTTCCTCATGTTTACGCTTGGCTAAGGGCCGACTCCTCGTAACAGGTTCTCCATTTCGTGCCTTAGGCGCCCCGACAGGCTTCTGGCATTGGCGTGTAAGTCCTAGGGGGTGTCAGTTCTACAAATACGGGGAGGGCAAGTCGATTACGAAAAGAAATGCACATTTCAAGTAACATGTATATCTAGAATTTTCTGCGAATAGCCTCTTCATTCTAAACGACTTTATTATAACTGCCAAAGTAAGAGATATGCGGAAACTTCGTACTACACAAAACATGTAGATCTGGTTAAAATACACAATTTAAGCCATACACATTTTTTGTAGAGTTAATCGTTTTTGATATATTCATTGTTGTTTATTTAAATTTTAACTACCCAGCTTTTCCCAAAAGGAAATTTATCTTTCGTTTTAGCTCTCCTTTGCCTTTACGCCTGACCTTTGTAAACGTTACGGAATTATAATTGTTTCACATAGCGACAGCATTTAATATAATGTACTATCGCTTTAGTTTACTGCATTTCTTTATTCTCGTTACTTAAAATGAACTAACTGGCAAGGCTAGTTTTAATACTTATTTCGATTAGCTAAAATAAATAAAAATAAGCTTTTGTAAGAAGAGTTTGTTGTATAGTAGAGGTAGAGAAAATGATGTGAATATAACACATCGAATATTTTATTTCGAGATTTCACCAGAAAAGTGTTTTTAAGTCCCTTTAATAAAGGTAGCGCTATTATGTTCCATTCATGTGGCTTCCTCTAACCACTGTGCAATAATGTCATGCACAATACACTCTGTGTTCGGTTTATGTTGGTCGAATGTGATCACTACGAGCTTCGCTTCTTTGAGGAGAGGCAAACTTTGTTTGCCTGGGCCCCGTATTTACTGGATAGACACTCTCCCCTCCCTCTCCCTCCTGTCTCTCTTTCTGTATTAATTCATATAAATAAACAATGTGTAAAATAATATAAACTACAGTATTATTAGAATATATATCATAGACATAATATAATACATTTTATGTATTAAAATAATCTCATTGTAATTAATAGGTGTATAGTTTAATTAGTGCTGGATACCAACATGGGATTTATTAACTTTTCCTAATAATTTAATGAAAAACTGATAGTTACAAGAATGTTAATTTTAACATATCTATTATTTGTGACGTAGTTATGGCATCATCTGCCTTCGTGGTTGAGTGGTCAGCGCGTTGACTTCTCACCCGGAGGTCCCGGGTTCGATTCCCGACTGGGGCGGGGAATTTTTCTTTAACCGGAATTATTCCCGATCCCCCATAGAGTCTGGAAGTATGAATGTGAGAGTGAATGTATGCGTGTGTTTAGAAATATAAAGTTTAACCTAATGTTCTGAACCTACAGTTTCACAAGTGAAAGCCCCCGATATATAACCATTGATGTTAAAGGGGGCTATACAAATAAAGCAATTAAAAAAAAAGAAAAGTTGCTGAATTTCCTGTAATATTTTGTTTTGGAATAGTTTGTTCTTTATTTTAATTAATTTACATCTTATCTCTTTTTACACTTATATGATTTTAATTTTAGTTTGCAGTTTAGTTGACCATTTGAAAAAATAAATAATTAATAAACAATTTGTAATGCTTATTTTTGTGCAAAAATTTAAAGTTTGAATATATGTCCCAGTATAGTTATCTGATTTTGCTTACTTAATTTCTCTCTCACCTTTACACGATAGAGAGTCACAGGTAGAAACATTTTGTTTTTATTTCTTTGAAATTTGTTTTGTGTACTGTTGTGTAGCTGTGTAGTGAAGTGGGAAACTGCTGTTCGCCCATTAAAGACTATTAATATTAGGTAGAAGGCGGCGCTGAGGGTGATGAGTGGTTAGACCACTCACCTCCCATCTAGGCGGCCCGAGTTCGATCCCAAGCGCCGACATGTAGGATTCGTGGTGGACGAAGCGGTGTCTAGGAGAATTTTCTCCGGGTCCTCCAGTTTCCCCCGCCACTCATTCCATCAATTGTTCTATCATCACATTTCAAAAATCCACTTTTTCACGCCTGGCTACGGGCCGACCCCTCGGTCGTGCCGTTGGCTTCCCGAAAGGATTCTGCCCCAAAGGCATTGGCTTGTAAGTCCTAGGGGGTGTCAGCCCTACAATTACAGGAGGGTTAGTCGATTTCGAAACGAAACGAATCATAGGTAGAAAGAAGTTCTATACGGCTTTCGGAGAAATGGTAATTACTATAATGGGCTGCCTGGAATACGTTTGTTGTCTAACACACTTTATTGTTTCCATATAATATGGAAAATAAACATAAATTATTGGGTTATCATCATAAATGTAATAATCTATACATGTCACTGCTGGGGTCACCAAAGATTAATTACTTTCTCTACACACACTATATACATAGAGAAGTTATTGTATTCCACCCACAAATTCCTTAACGAGATATCATCGGATATATTTTTGAGGTTCTATGAGCCTTAAAAAGGAACTCTTTTAGCAAAAAGTTAATGTGTGCCTCTCTTAGTACCATAAATCTAAACCGAAAAGTGCATTAAAAACAAAATTCAGCATTTAAGTTCATTATCTTTCAAGAATAGAACATGAAGATTTTCAAAAAAATCACCCCAACCAAACTATTATTTACGTGAAACATTTTCCGAAAATGTTGATTAAAATGTCACATATTAAGCATACTTACATGACAAATAAAATCTTGAATTTTCTAAAAATAGCCTCGAGGACTTATTTATTCTGGATGAAATTTGCATAACTGGTAAACCGAAAGAAATAAACAAAACCGTACTACACAAAAATCTAGATCTCTTTAAAACACACAATTTATGTCATATGCATTTTTTTGCGGAGCTAACCGTTTCCGAAGTATTCCTTTGTTATCGATTTCAATTTTAAGCTACTTTAAATGTTCTCAAACGGGAAGTAATCTTTCTTTCATGTCTCTTTGTTTTACTCGAGCCGTGCAAAGCGGAACGAATTTCAATTGTTCCATATAGCAACCGAATTTTTAAGATATTTGAATATCGCTTTACCCTAGTATATTACCTAATTCCCTTCAACTTACAAGGGCTAATACAATCATTTATGCTGATATTTAATCTGGATTACCATGATGTAGATTAAGGAATAGTTTTCATAGCAATAGTTTTAAGAGAAAGGAATCTGAATTGAACAAAACAGATTTTAAATTAAGATTATAGTAATTAATATTATTGTGATAAAATTTTTATTTACATGCTTTCCTTTTCAATTTTCATGTTTGTTTTGTTTTACTCTTTTCTTTGTTTAGCCCCGTTAAATTCTATTTCCCCAGCCGGGAACACAACCCAAGACTTCCGAGTTGAGAAGTCAGAACCTTAACAATTGAAGTAGTCGAAACAGTGTTGCAAGAAATGGTCTGTTTAGAAAGAAACGTAAGATGCACGTATATCCAGGGGTTGTGGTCGTGTAGGGATGGATGCCTATTTGCCAGGTGAAATGCTCTCGATCCAATAAGGGATACGAAACAGTCGACGGATGCCTTTGACCGGATTCTTCCGCCTAAACAAGCTGTTGGGGAAAGAGATGTCGCAGAGCTTTGAAATTTCGCTTGTCTGTGGCGTTTTTCTTATGTTTCTTCACGGGGAAACTTTACAACCGAAAACACCGCGGGAATGCAACAAAACACAGCAGCAGTCGATTGTTTTAACTCAGACCATTAGAATAGGGTCTTGTCTTCATGTTCACTTCCAAGGATTAATGGCTTTATTCCAAACCATGGCTTTTGTCTTCAGTAAAGACTTATTTAAAACCGTTCTGTTTACTACACAAAATGAGAAAATTTTCAAAGCAACAAATTATCGCCGATTTGATCATTTCGGAGTGCAGAGTTCAGAGAGCGGTAAAAGAAAAGAAAAACAGGTTTCTCTCAAAGTTATATTATTGTAATAGCTGTTTGATATTCATTTTCTCCCTTTTTACCTTCTCTGGCGCATGTGTACTACGTACATTGTAGTTAGAGAAGTTATTACATTGCATTGAAAACTTCCATACCGAGATTTCACCGGAAATATATATTTTGGGACTCCCTGAATTAAAAATAACATTTTTAACAAAAAAATCAGTGTGTTTATGTGTGTGTGCCTGTGGATAGCATAACACAAAAACAAAAAGTTTGTTAATTAACGAACTTGATATTAAGTTTAGTATCGCCGAAGAATGCTTCATGAATATTATCAAGAAAATTCTCTACACCAAACTACCATTTGCATGAAAAAATAGCAAAAAAAGTTTTATTTTATCAAACATGACTAACAATTTCCATTAAACTACCGTACACTAATGATAAATGGATGACAAATAACATGTATAGATATCGCGAATTTTGTGGAAATAGTCTTGAATTACCGTTGTATAACTGGTAAACCTTAAGAGGTAGACAAAACAAGTAAATCTCATCAAACATAGCATTTATGTCCTTAACATTTTTGTTGTAGAGCTAATCATTCTCGATATATTCTTTGTTATCTGTTTCAATTTTAAGGGGACCAACCTGTGAAAATTGACCAAAATTCTTGAAAGTGTTGAATTTTTTAATTTTATCATATTAATATACCGTGGTTCTTGTAGATTAATGTGCCGAAATTATTTTAGCCACTAGCAATGTAAACACTTGTCGCGTGACTTTTAATTGGAAGTTTAATGTAACAAACAAAAGGGGTGTTTCTCCAAATGCATTTTCCAACGAATGTTCAAAATGCTCCTTGCGGTGTTTATTTCAACCATCGAGTTTTATTTTTCTACCAGAATACTTTAATTTTATAATAAATAAAACTTATTAAATTAATTTTCCAATTATTAAAATTAATTGTATAATGTAATAAAAATTAAATAATCCACAAAACAATAAAAAGGTATATTTTATAATTTAATTTACCTTTTCCTAGAGCAATATTTAATTAATTTGAAACTCATGCAATAATTTTACAATTGATATTTCTGCAATGTAAATATGAAGTTTAATTACAAAATTTTGAAAACCGAAGCGCAAGAAGCTGTTTTTTTATAGTAATTAAAAAGGCTCTCAAAAGCTACTTGATGCATTTTTCTAAAAAATTCAGAATTAGTTACACCTAACATTAGACATATGTGGCAAAAAATAACACAATTGCTTAAGCAAGAATGAATTTGAAATTTTCACAGGTTTCTCCCCTTGAACTACTTCAACTAATCAAACGGGAAGTCATCTTTCGTTTCAGATGTTTTTGTTTTTACGGCTGAGCTTTACAGAGAGAAACGAATGTCAACTATTTCACTTAGCGACAGTTTTAGTCTGGTGTGTTCCCTTATTCCCCTTACTTATAGGCAACGAACTAGAAAGACCATTTCTGTTGATGTTTGTGTTGATTACCATGAAGTAGATAGAATAATAAGCTTTTATAATAATAGTTTGTTTCAGAATAGGTAGGAAAAGTCATGTGAAAGCAACATATCAGATTCTTTAGTGTGTGTTTTGTTCTCTTCAGTGGAACAACTATTAGCACCGTTTTCTCTATCTGTATATATGCTTACGATTGTCTGAATGTAATAAACTCACGAAATGCAGTACTTACAGAGTTGAAGTATTATGTGTTGGTATTATAAAGAGAGAAAATGTATTGTACATGTAGCGTAATCTGAAGAGTCTGACTTATCCAGTAACATCACCTTCTCTACGTATTCTACAACTAACTATCCTCACAAACAATTAAACTAGGTATAACAATCTAATGTATTCCATTTCTCTATCTGTTCTGCAAACTAACTATTGTTACAAAAGATTATTCACCTATCTACATACATTTTAAGCAGAAGGGAAATAACAGAATGCGCTAGATTAAAGCGATAATCAATATTTTAAAAAGCCGGTCGCAATCTAAAATAATTGAACTTCGGTTCGTTTTACCCGGTCAGGAATAAAACAAAAGAGAGATGAACCGAAGTATGACCTCCTGTTACAGAAAAATGTAAGCAGGTGAACATTGAAAACAATAACAAGCAAATATGTCTGAAACGGTTAAATGTATTAAAAAAAGGTATATTACATATATTCCGTGTTTTAACGAGATTTATATTTTTGTGTGGTATATTTTACTTTCTCTATATGCACTATGTACATAGTGTATAGAGAAGGTAATGCACTCCACCCAAAAATTCGATACCGAGATTTCACCGGAAATATATGTTTTAGGGTACCCAAAAATTCGATACCGAGATTTCACCGGAAATATATGTTTTAGGGTCCCCAATATCCAAAAAAAGCATTTTCACAAAAAGGTCCGTGTGTCCGTGTGTGTGTGTGTGTGTGTCCGTGTGTCCGTGTGTCCGTGTGTCTGTGAACACGATAAATCAAAAACGAAAAGTCGGTAAAATACCAAGCTTGGTATTTAAGTTTAGCATCTTCTAGTGATGCGACACGAAGATTTTGAGAAAAATCCCCCCACCAATATTTTAGGGTCCCCTGTATCCAAAAAAAGTATTTTCAGAAAAAGGTCCGTGTGTCTGTGAACACGATAACTCAACATGATAACTGTCGGTAAAATACCAAGCTTGGTATTTAAGTTTAGTATCTTCCAGGGATGCGACACGAAGATTTTGAGAAAAATCCCTCCACCTCAATCTACTCTTTACATGAAACTTTTTCCGAAAATTGGTTTTCTAAAAAATAGCCATAACGATTTTGATTAAAATATCGTATATTAAAGTTATTTACCTGACAAATAAAATGTATATTTTGAATTTTCTGGGAATAGCCTCTGAAGACTACTTTATTCTGGATGAATTTTGCTTAATTTGGCATAACTAATAAACCGTAAGGAATAGATAAAAACATACGATACAAAAAATGTAGGCCTTGTTAAAATACACAATTTACGTCATTTATTTTTTTTTTCGTGGATCTTACCGTTTTCGAGGAATTTATTGTTATTAGTTTCAGTTGTGAAGTACTTATACTTTTCTCAGACGGGAGTGTCCGTTTTTCTTCTCTTCTACTCCTGGCCAAGAAAAGATGCGATTTGTAATAACAATCGCGTAACTACAGCTTTTAAAACATTTGACTATCGATTTAGCCTAGTGTATTCCCTTATTTTCTTCCTACTTATAAGGAACTAAGTAATAAGAACATTGTGCTGTATACCTCGATTAACAAAGTGCAGAAAGAAGAACAATCTAATGTAAGAAGTTTGTAGAACGGCTAGAGAAAGTCATGTGAGTGTAACACATCAGATTTTTATCTATGTCTTACAGTTTACTAGTTATGTAAAATTTATCCAGAATGGAGAGGTCTTCAGGGCTATTCCCAAAAAATTCAAGATATACACTTTATTTGGGTGTAAATATATTTAATATACGATATTTTATTCAGCATCGTCCAATAATTTTTGAGAAGATTAAATTTTTCGACAATTTTTGCCATGTCTGATAGTTTGAGGTGGAAGGATTTTCTTGGAAATCTTCTTGTCATATTCTTGAAAGAACTAAACTTAAATATCAAATTTGGTATTTAGCAGTCGTTTCATTTTTACTTTCTCTATACTCACTATGTACATAGTGAATAGAGAATGTATTGCACTCCACCAAAAAATTCGATACCGAGATTTCACCGGAAATATATGTTTTAGGGTCCCCTGTATCCAAAAAAAGTATTTTCAGAAAAAGGTCCGTGTGTGTGTGTCCGAGTGACCGTGTGTCCGTGTATCCGTGTGTCCGTGTGTCTGTGAACACGATAACTCAAAAACGAAAAGTCGGTAAAATATCAAACTTGGTATTTAAGTTTAGTATCTTCCAGGGATGCGATACGAGGATTTTCGCTTCTACTTACAAGGAAGCAAGTAATAAAACTATTTCTGCTAATTTTTTCTGATTAGCATATAGTAAATGGAAGTATAAGCTTTTTAAGAATAATTTGTTGCAAGGGTATAGAGAAAGTCATTTGAATGGTACACATCAGATTTTTTATCTATGCTGTCCACAAACATACACACACACACACACACACACACATTTGTACATAGTCAGACAGATACACACACGGACCTTTTCCATTGTTTTTTCCATATGTGGACCTCAAAAGATATATTCCCGGTGAAATCTTGACATCGAATTTCTGGGTGGAATACAATACCGTCTCCACCTACTATATGCATAGTACATTTAGAGAAGGTAAAAATTGTTGGTAAAAAGATAGTAGATGAAAAACAAGTATTTGAAAAGTCTGAAGCTTCAAATTCAAAAAGATGATTTGATGTAAAGTGTGTAAATAATATTTGAATAGGCGGCTGCTTCAAAACCAAATTGATGATTCTAGGTAAAATGTATAAACAATATAAATATGCAATGGTAATTAGCATACTATACAAAAAAGCATATAAAATTAACTTTAAATAAAATGTAATGTGATTTCAATCAGAACCCAGAATGTGTACACATATTAATATGGTTTTGTAAACCAAAAATAACTTCTAGCTTTGAAACTTTAAAAGAAAACAATTCTTGACATTAACTCCCAAGATTAATATTTTTCTATTTACTCTACCTAATCGAGATAAACATAAGTAGGAATGGCCTTATTACTTAGTTGCTTGAGAACCGGAGGGACATAAGCCAATACACTACGCTAAAGCGCTTTCTCTTGCCGTTTACCAGTTATGCAAAAGTCATCCATAATGAGGAGGTCTTTAGAGGTTGTTACCAGAAAATTCAAGCTATATGTTTCTTTTCTCACGAAAATATTTTAAATGTAAGAGCATTTTAATAAACACCGTTAGAGGCATTTCTGAGACTTTAGAAATTTTCAAAATTGTTCCATGCAAAAAGTAGTTTGGGATAAAGGCATGTTTTTGAAAATGCCTGTGTCGCATTCTTGAGAAATACTGACTTAAAAGTCCAGTTTGCACACTGTTTTAATATGTTATTTTGGATTCAGGAGGCCCCAAAACCATTATTTCAAGTAAAATCTCAGTATTGAATTAATTTGTACATTGTGCAGGGGTAGAGAATGTAAGAAAGTATTCAACCTCATTAGATAGTTGTTTCATAAATTACTTAAAAATTAAAAATGATTAACAAAATCATTATACTTAAATATTAACACATTGAAGTGGCTAATTTGTTCATGATACGTGATCTTAGGAAGTGGCCAATCCAGTACGTTGGTACGTAAAATCCCAACCAATCAGAACTCATTATCTCTGCATTTTAATAATTTGTTTTATCATACCGACGTGCTATTGTTTTTCTAAATTTATATCGCACCCACGTGAACTTGTTTTCTCTCTGAACTAATGTTCTTCTCATAATAATAGTATAAGTATGCAGTGATAATGGCGAAAGTTCAAAAACGTTTTGGGGAAAGATCTATCGCTGAAGTAGACATATTAATTGAAAAATCAAAGCCGCAGTATACTAAAAACAACGGATGGAATGTGTGGAACAAGTTCAACGAATTCAGTAAGTAACAAGGCCATGATTTATGATATGGAGATCAAGTTGCAGTGATTTGCTAATCATTGTTAATTTATTCACGAAATAATCCTATTAAATACAACTACAGCTTATCGATAAAAGTTGGAGCTCTCGTTATATTACTTATGATAAAAGAACTAGCTTACAAAGAAGATCTTTTAAATGATAATGCCATGGAATAGAAAATAGTTGTTGTTACTCCAGGAATAGCTATGTAAAATAGGACAAATCTCGTGAATGTTTAATTTCAACCAATATTGTGTGTGTGTGTGTGTATATATATAAATAGTCACGATTTAGCAATTAAGGCACAGCAAAACAAAAGAAAACCAAATGTATTTTATAATGTTACGATTCAAATGCAATATTACACCAATATGTTCATAAACCGCACGGAGGAATAGCGTGAGCGACTTCGTTGCACCCTCTTGCAAATCAGCGAAAACAGTGAGGGAATCGCGCTCATTGAGAGGCAGTGCCCAGACTTGTACTAGGATCTGTGATAACATACAAGAACAGTGTAAATAGAGCGGAAACAAAGGCTATAAGTTTGAGAGATTAATGCCACATTTTAAGTTGAGAAGTAATTAACAGGTCCCTAATTCACCTATCAGTATTCTCACAGTTAGATTTTTTAATATGTATATACTGATCTTATTTAGCATTCGAAACTAGACCCACTGTACGGTTGCATCGAAACATTAAAGTGCCGTAACAAAAATCTGCATAAGGGTACGTAGCGTTTCTTCTTTTTCTTCTTCTTGTTCTTATTATTTTTATTATTGTTGTTGTTATTATTGTTATTGTTATTATTTGCATTATAGTTTAGCAAAAAAAAAAATGAAAATCGGAAACCTCAAAACCAAAATCATCAAAACACGAGAGCACGTAGTGATTCACTGTATTATTATCATTAGTTGATATTATTTCACGTAATCGCTTGGTAGATTAAATCAAAACACCAAAACGTCATAACGAAAAGTATACATATACAAGAACACCTAGTGTTTCACTGTATTCCCATTAAACCTCGCTTTCATTAATTTGCTCAGATCCGTGATGAAATGTTTATTGTAGTTATAATAACTTCAGAATTCTAACATTTTAATAATATTTTTTGAAGAAAACTTTATTAAAACACATATTTGATGGTGTATTACTAGGGTCGGCTGATGAGTCCCGGGCTTCTCAATGAAAACAGCATTTTAAAAAAAAAAAAGCTTTATTTCTCAACATTATCTCCAGAAAAGCTAATACATACTTCATATCGGTGTTCTAATTTAATTAAACCATCCCTATATTGCGATTTATCAAGGTCCTAAAAATAGCTGTTTACCATATTAATTACCTCATCGTTGCTGTGGAATCTTCGTCCTTCAAGACATTTTCTGTGGTTTGGGAACAGGTGGTAGTCACTGGGTGCTAGATCTGACCAATAGGTTGGATATTCAAGCAATTCCAACTTTAATTCGCACATTTTCCCCATTGCAATAACTGAAAAATGAGCCGGAGCATTGCCGTGATGAAACAAGATTTTTAATTTTATTTTGCCAAATAAGATATTTTTGTTTTCACCTCATCAGTTAAACGTTGCAGTAAGCTTTCGTAGTAGTCATACTTGTACCCTTTTCCAAGTAATCAATACAAATAATTCCCTGTGCATCCCCGAAAACACTCGCCATAACCTTGTTAACTGATAAGATTTATCTTGCCTTTTTTGGAGTTGGCTCACCTAGCGCAATCCACTGCTTCAACTGTGATTTACTTTTTGAAATGTAGTGATGTATCCAAGTTTTATCCATGATAGTAAGCCGTCTGAAAAAGACACTCGGATTTTACGGTAGAGCTCCACATTCTTAAAAAAAACAGTTTTTCTTTGCAACTTTTGATCAGGTGTCCAAAAACCCATCTTGCACAGACCTAGTGATACCCCAAAACATTACTTAAAATATTACCTGCACGTTATTTTGATATGTTTACAGCCTCTACTATCTCAAACAACTTTTATCTGCGGTCTTCCACTACTAAGCTATGAATTTTTTCAATTACCTCTGGAGTTGTTACTTCTACAGGGCGTCCAGAGCGAGGCTCATCACTGGTATTCGTAAGTCCCATTTTAAACTCTGCAACCCACCTTTTAATCATTGAAAATGAAGGAACAGAGTCTTTCAATGTACTGTCCATTTCCTTCTTGTTTTCTTATGGCCATAAGACTTTCAAATGGAAGTATTTAATCACTGCTCGTTTTTTCCAAATCCTCCATTTTCGTAAAAACTCTAAATTGCCTTGTTAAAAATGCTGTCATTCGAAATCTAAACAAGCTATTCACCTGTAACTATGGATACAAGCTAGTCTAGTATTGAACTATAAGATGCTGCCGTCTAACTGGCCTAGTTGCGCCATATCTGTGAGAGGCCCGGGACTTATAGCCGAACCTCGTATTATAGACTAATCAGTTTTTCTGCCCGCACTATGTCGCATGCCAGAATGCAACGATTTTTCTTACATTAACACATATGATAACCTGAATATTAATTGTATTTTACCAACAATTTGGCTGAACAATTTCACGGGAAGTATGTTTTGAAGCCTCTTGAAAAAAAGTAATAAAACTGATGTGTTCCTCAAACAGCTTTTCTTACAAAAGGTATGTACTATGTACATAGTGTTTAGAGAAGGTATTGTAATGCACCCAAAAATTTGATATCGAGATTTCACCGGAAATACGTGTTTTGGATCCCCTGAATAAAAAAAAAAAGTATTTCTGTAAAAAGGTCGTGTGTGCGCGTGTGTGTGCGTTTGTTGTGAGTGTGTGTCTGTGGACAACATAGCTCAAAAACTAAAAGACCGTTAAATACCAAACTTGGTATTTAAGTTTTGTATCTTACAAGGATGTGACACGAAGATTTTCGAGAAAATCCCCGCACACCCAACTCCCTTCACATGGAGCTTTTTTCGAAAATTTTAATTTTCTCAAAAATGGTTATAACCACTTTGATTAAAATGTATACTAAAGACATTTACCTGACAAATAATATGTATATCTTGAATTTTTTGTGAATAGCCTCTGAAGACTTCTTTATTCTGGATGAAATTTACGGAGTTTTGCATAAATGCTAAACCGTAAGAGATGGACAAAACTCACAGATATTGTAGACCACGTTAAAATACATAATTTATGTTACATTTTTTTCGCGGAGTTGATCGTTTTTTAGACATTCCTTGTTTTTGATTACAAGTTTTAAATACACACTTTTCTCATACAGGACTGTCAACTCCCGTCCATACAAACAAAGGAGCTTTAGTCACATAGCAACGAGCATTTGACTATCACTTTAACCAATGGTACTCCCTTATTTCACTTGTATTTACAAGGGAAGCAAGTCATAAGTCTATTTCTGCTAGTTTTTTTTTCTAAATTAGCATGAAGTAAATAGAATAATAAGCTTTTTAACAATAATTTGTTGCAGAGATGTAGAGAAAATCATGTGAATGGAATACGATAGACTTTTTGCACTTGCTAAACTAGATGTAAAAGTGAATGTCACAGCTGGGGTTTGAACCTCAGAACTTCAATTTTTCGTGCCGTTGTTCTTATTAATACAGCTTCAATTAAAATTGGGTTTAATATTCTTAGCATTTATACCAGGTGTTCCAATTGCCCCATATGCAGATATCCCATGGTGCGTTAATGGAGTTGCGGAACTCAACAAGGCAATTTCAAGTTAAAGCCGAGTGGAGTACACGTCTTGCTATCAGCGAGACCCTGAGCGGGTTACGCTCATTGCGAAGGTCAAATCGCGTCTGTAACTCTATAACACAGCAAGGGATATCCACGGAGCAGTTGGGCAACCTGGTATATTCTTTACATATTTTTATTTTCACTGGAACTTGACGTTTTAGGGTCTCCTGTATCCAAAAAGAAAAAAAAAAACATTTTTAGAAAAAGGTCCAAATGTGTGTATGTGTGTGTGTGTGTGTGTTCGTGTCAGTGTGTCCGCGTGCTCGTGTGCCTGCGAACATGATAACTCAAAAACGAAAAGTGAGTAATACACCAAACTTGGTGTATAAGTTTAGTAACTTCCACGGATGCGATACGAAGCTTTTGAGAAAAATCCCCCACCCCAAACTACCCTTTATATGGATTTTTTTAAAATGTTGAATTTCTCAAAAATGGCTTTAACGATTTTGATTAAAATACCGTACATTAACGAAATTTATATGGCAAATAAAATGTATATTTTGAATTTTCTGGGAACAGCCTCAAATGACCCCTTTATTCTGTAAGAATTGTGCTGAATTTTGTTTAATTACTAAACTGTAAGAGACAGACAAAAACTTACAACATTAAAAATGTAGATCTCGTTAAAATACACAATTTATGTTATATGTTATTTTCCTGGAGTTGAACGTTTTCGAGATATTCGTTGTTATTAGTTTCAACTTTAAAATAAAATATTTCTCATGCAGGAACTGGTATACTTTTGGCCACGCAAATAAACGAATTTTAATCCCATGGTAGCACCATTATTTGACTGTCTGTTTACCCTAATGTATTCCCTTATTTCCCTTCTACTGCTAAGGAACTAAGTAATAAGACCGTTTCTACTGGCGTTTATCGATTAGTGTAAAGTAGATGGAAAAATAAGCTTATTAACAATAATTTGTTACTGAGATTTAGAGAAAATCATGTGAATGGAACACATGAGATTTTTTATTTAATTCCTTCTGTCTTTGTTTACACCCTCCAGGATTTACAAGCCAACGTTTGGAGTCAGATGTCTGTTGAGGAGCGGCCGCTATGGATCAGATAGAAGACACCAGACCCTTGCCTGTTATGAATGTTAGGGTGAATGATATAATATTACAGTGACACGGATGACAGCAAGGATGATTATGGAGCAATGGGTGGAATGAATGGCGGGTGAAATCGGAGAACCCGGAGAAAAACCGCTCATCACAAAACTCACATACGGTCCCTAAGGCCAATTCCCGGCTCCTAGGTGAGAGATTATCGCCCTTTATTATAATATGACATAAACCTTAATATTTTAATAACATTTAAAATGTTTTCGTAGTTTCTATCATGTAAGGTCTCGTAGTGATCTGAAATGTTACAGGTGAGCATTGAATTATAAGCGGGATAAAACCTGTTATAAAGATATTTCTTTTACATAGTTGAGCAAAATGTATTCCTGATTTATTTATATTTTATATTAGCGATAAGAAATTGAACTCAATTGTATTTATATTATGAGGAACTTTGAAAACTTTCGTTCTAAGAGTGAAGACTTTTACTTTCTCTACCATATATAGTATATAAAGAAGAATATTTTACATGTTTTATTTCATTGCCTATATTCTTTGAAATGTTAAGTTCAGTAATATAAATGTAATAAAGCTTTAAAACCTTTTATTATATTTTCAATACCTATGGTTATTTATTAAGTTTATAGCTTATTTATTACTGTTGATAAAGCATGTTATCTCAAGTATTTATCCTATTTATTGTTTATTATCTTCTAAAGTTGCGAAACGAAGATTTATTTATTGAATATACTGAAATTTAAAAATGTTGGTCCTATTTTACAGTTGTATATTAGGACTATAGCTGTAAACAAAGTGTAATTTTGTATAATAACACTTAATATTAGGTATAAATGTCACAACAAAGGAATTAGCAGTAATGTAATTAGACAAATAATAAAAATAGGAACATATTCATTGGAAATCTAAAATAGTTATTTACATAATTGTATGAAGTAATTTAAATATATGGGGATGTAAGTAATTATTTATAATGAATTAAATATATTACTGACAAATATTTTAAATTCTGAGTAGCAACACCGTCTTCTAATAATGTGATGTAATGGTGAAGTGAAAGATTTATCACAGAAGTCTAAGTGCATTACTAACCGAGTCTTTCCTTTCGTGTAGTGGGCAGTCAAAGAGTAAGTGATTAACATTCTGTATTGAATGTGAGCAGGCACATGTGGCACTGTTTTGACTCTCTATTTTAAATCGTTCAAGATATGATCCAAATTTTCCATGTTCAGTCATGAATTGAGTCATTATAAATGTAGGCTCAAAATGGTTTATATCTAATCTATCTGGAATTTCGGGAAAGAACCTCTGTTTTGTAAAATGACCATTAATACTCTCTTCCCATTTGTTATGCATGTCTTATCTTAAAGCGTTCATTACCAACGACATTGAGCATTTTGTATATTTACATTCTGTAGCTAAATTAGAAGCTGCTTTTGTAAGTTTGTCAGCCCTTTCATTAACTACATTACCAATATGGCCATGTACCCAGCATAAACATAAATGTTTCTTGTAATGATATACTGTATTTCTGATATCGCTGCAATACGATTTAGGTTACATTTATCAGTTATTACTTCAAGCGCAGCTTGGGAATCGCTTAGAATTTTAATATTCTGTAGATTATCTACACTCCATTCAATTGCTTTCTTTAAGGCTAAAAGTTCCGCCTGAAGTACTGTGCACACTAATGCAAGCCTGTATTGTCTGTAGGCAATTTCAGAGTCGCCAGCAAACACAAACAAAAGCGCAACCAACTAACTCTGTGTTGTTATTATCATTATATAAACCTGATCCGTCGTTATAGATGAGCAAATCATGCGTATACAAACAGCACTTCTGAACTAGATTTATCTCTAAGGCTGGGTATACAAAGGAAAGAAAGTCGGCAGGATGTTCTAATTCAAAACTGGTAATTGACGTGATATTGTGACGTCTTTTTTAACATGTTTCAGCATAGCTTTGAAATTTCCAGTAAAGTACAAGGATTCTGTGTCTGTCAGAACAGAACTGAAACCGAGATTTAACGTAAATCCACGTTGAATTTGTATTAACTTCTTCTGGGTTCATTTCTTAGATAGTACATCATAAAATACTGAAACAGAATATAGCAGCACAGGTTCAGCAGCTGCACGAGTTTTCAATATAGTAGAATTAAGACCCAAGATGGCCTAGTAGCAACTTACTGACTTTTACTTGAATGGAGTCAACATGAGTACGAAAAGAAATCTAGCTGTCCAAAGTAAGACCAAGATATGCCAATTTATTTTCTATTTGTATAACTTTCTTGAAACAATCAGAGCCAATGTCTTGGTCGCATTAAAGGTAAACTTGTTTTCACATCCCTAGTGGTAAAGCGTATTTAGAACTGTAGTTGCACTAATGACTAAGTTTCTTGTTGTATTGGATCGGACGCAAAGAGCAATATCATCTGCATACGTCAACATAGTGCAGCTGTTGAGTAAATTCTGTTTGAGGATATCATCATAGAGAATAATCCAAAAATTGGGACTGCAGCTTGAACCTTGAGCACATCCCCTTGCCTCTGTACTGCATAGCTTAAGAATTGCCTGTCTATTTGTGAAGTAATTTTTAATCAACATGAACATTTTTTGGGGGGAAATTCATCCTTTGCAATTGTAATAATATTTTTGACCACCAAGCATTATTGAAGGCTATGGATGGTTTCATAGAAACGGCAAGACCTTTTTCTGTCTAAAGGTTTCTCTAATCCAGTCAACTACGGTGATTATAGTATCTTCAGTCGATCGTTTTGGCCAAGTTGATTATTACTAAGCAGGTTGCTATGATAAATCGAAAACACGACTCTACCTCTTTGTTAATTTTTCCATTATTTTCCCCATTACTGGGGTAAAACTGATTGCACTGTGTTTTCCATTGGGCGTATTATGTTTAGGTACTACTCAGCTGCTACTTTCCACACATTTGGAAAAACTTCAATTTCAAGACATGTATTATAAAGATCTCAAAACGGGTAGGAAGGTTATGGTGTATATGATTTATAATGTCTGCAGTTATTGCATCAATTCCTGGTGCTTTTTGATCCTTCTGATTTACTATTATTCTTTCTACTTTCTTCATGTTAAATGGAATATTGTTTGAAGTCGTTCGGCAGATCATGGATTGTTGTCGCAGTTATTTCTCCCTATCAATTGTATCATTAGGAAAGAATGTCTCCAAAAGAATATTTGCACTTTCTTCTGGGGTAGCAGTGTAGTAATTTCCTTAGTCTATTTCTGACAAATTTCTGTTCAGATTCATTGGTTTCCTATAAAATGTGTAGTTTAATTCTAAGGGTTGGTAGCACACTGGTAGGAACAACATTGTTTCCAGCATTCTGTTTTGGCATCACAAGTAGATTTTTATATTCTTCTTTCTCAGCATTAAATCTGTATTTACATATTTCACGTAGAATTGCACATTTGAATCTTTTATATCTTCTTCTGTATACCAACATCTTCTTCCTAAGAAGTGTTAATTTTTATGTCCACCAATCATTTTTCACAGAGATATTTTTGTTTTATTTTAGGGAGGTGTGAATTACATAAACTGTAAATAATAAATGCTAGCTCTTCAATAATATTGTTGATATCCATTTTGGATTTACATAGTTATATTTTATCAACAACTGGAATTAATTTATTAGTAACAACTTATTCAAAATGACTGTCCTTTACATTTTTAGCTTGATATGTTCTACTGAGGTATATATCGCTATTGATTGTCTGTTGGGAATGTGTTTTGATTACAATAAGACGTTGATCAGATAATGTGTCCATTACTACATGCCAGTCAACAACAAAAGGAGTAAGTGTGAATTACACACACTGATATCAATAAAGTTTGAGGAGTTGCCCCGGGTTAATGTTGGGGTATTGCCATGGTTGAGAATATATAACCTATGTGAGCAAAATTCAAACAATTTATTCCCCTTTTGGTCGTTTGATGGATTTCCCCAAGCATGATGTTTTGTTCTAAAGTCTCCTACAATAACCAAAGGGAAACTATTAATACTCAGCACAACATTTTCTAGGTCAATTAAAAAGTAGTCGAAGTCATAGACTGGAGCTTCATATACATTACATACATATACTGGTATTTTCTTGCATTTGCATGCAACACACATAAGAAAAATATCAGGAGTACTATACTATTTAATTTTCAATATGGTATTATTATTATTATTATTTTTTTTTTTTTACTATTGCTGTTCTAAGTTTTTGCTCATTGGTTGAATTATAAAATTTAGAATAACTGTTAGAAAATTCTGCAATGGAGTTATCGTATTTCTTGCAAACACAGGATTTTGATTTCTTCAGTATTTAAATTAGTGGATGTGTCCATCCCAGCACTAAGAACTAATTCCTGTGTGGGTGTAATATATTTCTGAAGACTTTCCTGATAAATTATTATGTATTTCAGATTTTATGTCTACCATTTTCTTATAGGCTGGGCATTTATGTGAAGAAGCATCATGATTAGTACAGTTCAGATGAAAATGACGTTTTTCCGTCATAGAACTGCTAAAACGTAAATGGTTAGCACGTGCAATTTTGTTTTTAAGACAGTTTTGAAAATCATGGTCTTCTGCACATTGTGAACAGATTTTTGTTGATTTGCAGTCCAATTTTAAGTGACCATTAAAACAACGCACAGGAATATAGTCTCACACTCTGCATCAGCCATCATCAAAGTACGAGGGCTATCCCAGAAGTACCCGACCTAAAGTGTGTAGCTAGTGGTTGCTGTTTCAAACAACAACAACAATGGTAAAAAGTACAGCCTTAGAAAGCTTGAGTTTGAAGTTTTACCATTTTATATTGTTTAGCATTTGTTTGGCAACCATCATTAATAAATGGTCACAGGGACTTTGTAGATATGGATAAAACGGGTCATCGTCATGTGATACAATACTTTCATTTGAAAGGTCTTAGTCCAACTACTATTAAAGCTGAGCTAGATTCTACTTTGGGAGAGTCAACTCCTTCGTTTATAACAGTGAAATATTGGCTGTCAGAGTTTAAGCGCGGCCGTACGAGCTGCCAAGGTGAACATCGCAGTGGTCGACCAAATAAGGTTACTAGTCCAGAAATTGTAAAGAAAATCCTCAAAATGATATTGGATTGGATGACCGTGGACTGAAAGTGCGTGAGCTAGCAGACTTTGCAGCCATTTGAAAAAGTTCTGTACCTCTGTACTGATCATTTGGATATGAGAAAGTTGTGTACAAGGCAAGTGCGCCTTTGCTCACAATAGAACAAAAATAGAGTCGTGAGTTTGTTTCAGTCGAATGTTTGGCAATGTTTCGCTGCAATAAAGCTGAGTTTTTGCGTCAATTCATAGCAATGGATGAAACGTGTTCATCACTTCACACCTGAGACGAAGGAACAATGAAAACAGTGGATTGGAAGGGGAGAATCGACTCTAAAGAAGGTGTAGATAGTTCCATCTGCAGGCAAGGTCATGGCGTTAGTTTTTTGAGACGCACGTGGGATAATTTTTGTTGATTATCTCAAAAAAGGAAAGGTAATTAATGGCGACTATTATGCGAACTTGTTTCAGCGTTTGAGTGATGAAATCATGCAAAAGCAGCTACATTTAGCGAAAAAGAAAGTTTTGTTTCACCACTTCACACGACCATTATCGCCATGGCTATGCTTCCTCATGCACCATATTTGCCAGATTTAGCCCCTTGATTATTTTCTGTTTCCAAACTTGAAGAAATGGCTTGGTGGTAGAAGATTTGCCAACAATGAAGAGGTAGAGTCTGCAGTTGATGGCTATTTTGCAGACCTCGATAATTCTCACTATAAACAGGGTATCGAAGCTATTGAACATCGCTGGCAAAAGTGTACCGAGTTGAAAGGAGACTATGTAGAGAAATAAAGATGTTTTTCCCCAAATGTTTTGTGCTTTCTTTCTTAGGTTGGGTACTTCTGCGATATCCCTCGTATAATTTGTCCCTAATAGCCACTGCCTTGTGGACTGCAGGAATGCACTTGAAGACTGCAAACTGTGTGCTGTCATCTCGTGATCTCTTGAGGAACTCTAATTCTATGTGTTGATTAGTCTTGCATATATCCTTGGAATGCTGGGTTTTGAGCTTTAATTGAATTAATTAACTTATTAGCAATGATATCGCCTTCTGTTCCATATATTATGAAGCATGGGTCCCATTTAGAAAGAATTTTGACACAAAGGTTGTCACTGCTGTTCACCACTATTTCGGCAAACTCGGAACATTCATTTTCATTAAGTAATTCAATCACAACACCTTTGTTCTTGATTATCTTGATTACATTAACATAGCTTTCATTGCCTTTTAGGTTACGCTACGTACCAATTTTAATGTCTGCAATCGGTCTTTAATTAACTCCGATGTTTCCTTTATAGCGTTCACAGAATGTCCTACATTTTCACACCATTTTTAATGCTTCTTATTATCTTGATTTAGCACTTCAAATGTATTATTTTTTTTTTTTTCCGCTGAGCGAAATAGAGTCAAGACAACAACTTTCGCAGCTATTTTGGCATCCTCGGTGAAACGAATATTCTCAAAACATTTCAAGATATCTGTTATTAATTTTTCGATGTTTTATAGTTTGTCATTTATATAGTCTTACTGATTTTCAGTTTTTTGTAGTTATTGTGTGGAATTGTGAAATTTTAAGCTTAGTATAAAACGTCAGTTCTTAAACATGCAATTTTCGGCATTTCCTTAACACTTATTTCTACAAATGTTTTTCTCGATTAAAAACCCTTTGCAATAATCGCTTATATAGCTACCAATAAATGATAGAGGCTGGAGAAATTCATGTGAATATAACAATCAGATATTCTTTTAGATACCTGATAATTAATACTGTAGTAAGTTTTTTATTTTTTACTAAAAACAAAAGATATGAGTTATTAAATTAATAGCAATACTTTTTTTTCACTTGTCATGAGAAATCCTGTTTACTTTCTCTCTCTTTTTAAGCTTTGTCCATGAGACAACCTTACAATAAAACAAGGTATAAAATAAAATACACAGTAGTTAGAGAAGTTATTGCAAATATTATACCCAAAAATTCGATACCGAGGTTTCATTAGAAACGTTTTGAGAACCCATAAATCCCCAAAAATACATTTCCGAGGTATTGCTTATCGTTGGTTCAAATTTTAAACTAGTTAATTTTTTTCTGAAAGGAGGTCATCTTTCATTTAATATCACATTTGTTATATACTCTTGGCTATGAAAATAGAATGGAATTTCAATTATTTCACTTAGCGACGAACCTTTAAAATAGTTGACTCTCGCTTAGCCTAGTGTGTTCCCCAATTTACTTTCTATTATCAAGGCACTAGGTAACAAGAGCATTTCTGCTAAAGTTTATCTCAATTAGCATTATGGAAATAACAAAATTATCTTTTGCAACAATAGTTTCAGAGTGAGTTGAAAATAGCCTATAGTTTACCAAGAAAAATACCGAGTCAGTAATACTCACGATAATTCAGAGGACTGTCATTTCGTTTCTGGCTGGTGAAAGAAATTGAATTACCTATAGAAAATCAAAACTTGAGTGGTGTTAAATTTATTATCTCACAATTAAATTAATTAGTGTAAACAAATCAAACAGTATAAGAATTAACTGCCTAAACTGATGTTATATACTTTTTCTGTTTTCTTTTGCGTTAAATGCCTTTTAACCTCATAGCTCATATTGGACGATGAATGAAATGGGTGAGAGAATGCTCAAATTAATCCGCGGTCCATAGGGCTTACTTGACATACTCTTAAGTGTAAAGGAAAAACATGAAACAATAGTTATCCGGGTAACGTACCCTAACATAGATTTGAACTTGGAACCGTTGTTTGCATCGTTTGGAGTCGTAGTGGTTTACTGAAGCTTACTCTGAAAATGCGGATAACGCATGACGATCGCAAACAAATTAACAGATGCTAGAGAGATGATAAAACAGACAAATGCAGGAGGTAACAGAAACATTGGATAAGCAGCTGATTGGTTGAAACACATCATTAGTCAGAGTCTTATTGGTCAAAAGCAGAGAAATTCGTTTCGGTTGTATTTGGAATAAATAACAAACTTAACTTAAATTTATAATTTTTAGAGTGATGAAGTAAAAAGTGTTTCATCACCTTACACAAATTGTTTAACCTCATTCAAAAGAATTCAGAAAATACATCGCATACTGCAACAGAAACGTGATATTAATAGTAATATCGCCTTTGAAATAGAGTTTCTATACAGTAAAGAGCTGATGTGATCCATTCACATTCTCTGCAAACAAAGTAAAAAAAAAATTATGTGTTGAACTCACGTGACTTTCTCTAGCTGCTCTACAAACAAACTTCTTACAAACAATTTTTCTTCATCCTGCACAATGCTAATGGAGATAAATAATAGTAGAATGTATTTACAACTTAGTTCATTATGAGTAGAATTAACTAAAGGAAAGCGCTATGCTAAAGTGATAGTCAAATGTTTTAAAAGCTGTCGTTATGTGATTGCCATTTAAATCGCTTCTTTACTTACCTAGGAGTAGAACAAAGAAAAACGGAGACTTCCTGTCTGAGAAACATATAAGGACCTACAATTGAAACCATAACAAGGAATATCTTGGAAAGGGCTACCTCCACAATCAAAACGTAAGGCAAATAAAATGTGTGTTTTGCCGAAATCTACATTTTTTGTGCAATAAGTCTTTGTCTATCTCTCACGGTTTAGCGGTTAAGCGAAATTCGAAAAATTCATCCAGAATAAAGAGGCCTTAAGAAGCTATCCCCAGAAAACTGAAAATATACATTTTATTTGGGGTGCGGCATTTTAATCAAATTCGTTAGAGCCTTTTTTGAAAAAAAATCAAAATTTTTGAAAATCTTTCCATAAAAAGGGTAGTTTATGGTGCGGGATGTTCTTGAAAATCTTCGTGTCGCATCCTTGGAAGATACCAAATCGAAATACCAAGTTTGGTATTTAACGGTCTTTTCGTTTTTGAGCTATGTTGTTCACCGAAACACACACACACACACACAGGGACCTTTTTCCAAAAATGCTTTTTTTGGTTTCAGAGAACCCAAAACATGTACTTCCAGTGAAATCTCAGTATCGAAATTTTGGGTGCAACACAATACCTTTTCTATACACTATGTACAGAGTACGTATAGAGAAAGTAAAAATGTATTCATTTATAAACAAAGCAATTTTATCTAGAATTGTCCAAGGACCTTAATCTGTATTCAAATCGGTATTAGTTGTTTTACTTTCTCTACACGTATTATGTACACAGTGTAGAGAGAAGGTATTGTATTGCACCCAAAAATTCGATACCGAGACTTCACCGGAAATACATGTTTTAGACTCCCTGAATACAAAAAACAATATTTAGAAAAATTCCGCGCGTGTGTGTGTGTGTGTGTGTGTGTGTCTGTGGGCAGCATAGTTCAAAAATGAAAAGTTCTTAAATACCAAACTCCAAGAATGAGGCACGAAGTTTTTTAAAAAAATATCCCCGGCCCCTACTACCCGTTATATGGAACATTTTTCGAACATTTTGATTTTCTCAAAAATGGCTCTAACGATTTTGATTAAAATACCTTATGTATAATATATTTTTATGATGAAAAGAAGTTAGTTAAAAATAACATTAATATGTCATATTCA
Organism: Hymenopus coronatus; assembly: GCA_030762935.1. NCBI lineage: Eukaryota > Metazoa > Arthropoda > Insecta > Mantodea > Hymenopodidae > Hymenopus > Hymenopus coronatus. The sequence goes on from CM060892.1 coordinate 157,022,059, forward strand.
AATTATTAATAAATTAATACCTCGAAATGCATATCTGGAATTTCTTGGGATTACACTCCGAAGATCGCTTCATTCTGGATGACTTTTATATAACTGCCAAACTGTAAGAGATACACAAAAACTTACTACACCAAAAGTGTAGATCTCATCTCACAATTTATGTCACATACATTTTTACTTTCTCAGCCCCGTATGTACAATTTACATAGTGGATAGAGAGAAGGTATTGTATTCCACTCAAAAATTGATGTTCAGATTTCACCGGGAATGTATGTTTTGGAGTCCCTTGAGTCAGAAAAAAAAGAACGTTAAATACCAAACTTGATATTTAGGTTTAGTATCTTCCAAGGATGCACAGGAATATTTTCAAGAAAATACCCCCCAGTAAATCTACCCTTTACATGGAAAAACTTTCGAAATTTTTGATTTTCTTAAAACGGCTCTGACGATTTATATTAAAATTCCGTATATTAAAAATATTGAAAGTATATCTTGAATTTTCTGGGAATATCTGGATGAATATTGCTTAACTGCTAAATCGTAAGAGATAGACAAAAACTTACTGCACAAAAAGCACCTAATTATACTTTTCTCAAACAGCAAGTGTCCTGTTTCTTTTGTTCTACTCCTGGCCAAGCAAATAAGTTATTTGCAATGGTAGTCGCATAGTGACAGCTTTTAAAACACTTCACTATCGCTTTAGCCTAGTGCATTCCTTTAGTTCCCTTTTACTTAAAAGGAATTAAGTAATAAGAACATCCTGCTAATGTTTATCTCGATTAGCATTGTGTAGAAAGAAGAATAATCTTTAGTAAAAAGTGGTTTGTAGAGCAGATAGGGAAAGTCAAGTGAGTGTAACACATCATTTTTTTTTTCTAAAGTTAACTGTTTTTGAGATATTCCGGATTATGGTTTCAATTGAAATCACATAAACTTTTCTCAAGCGGGAAGACATATTTATTCTCGTTTCTAGTTTGTTTATTGAACCTTAATTGATTCATATAGCTACCAACTTTGACGAGACTATCGCTTAAGCCTGTGCATTTTCTTATTTCTCTTCTGTTAACAAGGAAACTAGTAAAAAGACCAATTCTGCTTATGTTTGTCTTGATTAGCATGATGCAGATAACAGAATAATATTTTGAATAAAAGGTTTGTTCTCCGAACAGCTAGAGGACATCAGGTAATGGAACACATTAATTTTTCCCTTCTAAATAGAAGGAACCAAGTAATGAGGACAGTTTCTGCTAATGTTTATCTCGATTATCATGAAGTAGATAGAAGAATAAGCTTATTAACCATAATTTGTTACAGAGCTATAGAGAAAGTCATGTGAATGTAGCACATTAGATTTTTCGCTTTGTCTAACAGTTTTACCATAAACCAATGACATAATTTACTAGTTGATTTGTTTTGCATGGTCTTAACTACAACATGAACAACATTGGAAAACGTATTTCTCAATGAAGATTCTAAAAAGGGGAGTGCAAAATTCAGGAAAATTACCTGCAAATCCTTAGTGCGGCCAGTTATAGAGTATGGATTACATGTCGGGATCCATTTTGTTAGAAAAGAGTCAGAAAAATGCTATAAGTTTTACAAAAGGCGTAAATATTTCGGGTCTACTAAAGGTATGAAAATTAAATGGCAGGCGTAACAAAGGTTATGCCGATTATTTAAACTTATGCTGATTTAAATCCATACCTGAACGTTACTAGCAGATTAGAAAACGCAACATATTACGATAAGTTGTTCGAAATTAAGGGTAGAAGGTTCAGAATGGCGTAGGGAAATTCCCTTTTGTTAATAGAACCATTAAAGAATGGAATGAATTGTCTGTAGCAGCCTTTCAGGGCTGTTCTTTGTCCTTGAAAAACTTTAGGAACATTTTCAATACAGTAAATGTTGGAAAACATTGTAACTGATACTTAAGTGCAAGTTTGTAATTTTATATTGTTGTAAATACTAATGGTGGACATATTTGTGATAGTGGTAGTTAATTAATGAATGGACATATGTTTGTGCATATTATTTTTATTAATTGTTTAAAAGCTTGATGTAATTAGATTCGTAGCTGGACTATTTGTTCACGTTCTTATTTGTTGTTCATTGCATTATTCTTTGTGACATTGTTTGGTACATATATTTAACTGTCACCGTGTTATAATCACTTGCAGTGGAATAAACACATTCACATATACATACGCACATACATTCGTCTTGCTTCTGTTTTCACACCTCATTACTTGACCTACTGAAAGTTGAGGCTGCAAAAGCTTGAATTATAAATATTTTAATTAGGCTTCTGTGGAAATAATGTTTTTGTTGGAAGGAAGCAAAGGAATGCAAATAAAACATTTCCAACAAAATGCTCCCAATTATTACCTTTTCATCGATTATCTTCATATTTATTTATTCTTTAATTTTAATTACTAGCTAAACGTACATTCTAGGTAGTGTGGGGTCATTGGCCTATCAGAAAGCATTCCTACAACATTCGTTATAGTGAGGCCTGTCAACTCAAAGTTACGCCTTCCGATCCGGGTTTTCAAGGAAATAAGCAGATATATATTGAGTGTGTCATGCTTACATGGACTTACCAATCAACCTGAAAACATACTTCTCCTAATAAGTAAAATTATAAGTCCGCAAATTAAGCAAAGAATGATTTATTATTGCTCATTTTACTGGTTTTAGTTAGCAATATAAGTATCTTCGCTTATTGCCTAAATACATGTATAGTTGGAAGCAATTGATCTGCTGTATCGATCCCAAAACATGTATCATTTAGCTAGCATAGTACATGAAACATTTGATGAGGAAGGGATGCAGATTTTTTGCATATTTCTAAGAGACTTTTTTCGTCATATATTCCAGTACCCACTTCAACATGCACAGCCACAAGTATAACGTACAATTAAGTGGTCCAAAGCAACAGGTCCCCTGCTAGTTGCATTAAAATTATTTTTTGTTCTCTTTCAATAGCCAACTACTGAGTCGATGCGTGAAGCAGCAAAGATGCTTGCATCACGAGGCATGTATTAGCATTAAATCATGTCCAGCTTAGAGGTGGTTTCAATCGCATCAGACAGGCAGGCAGTTCGTTACGTCACATGACAGTCAGATCTTCCCAGCAGTTTTCCAATTAAAACAACCCACAAGCTCGGGCAATCAATTCAAAACATTACTACGCTATATCTACTTCCTAAAAATTCGATGACTTTATTCAATACAAATTGGAATGAATAATGAGACCCGTAAATCAATCTTTTCGTGCTTCTCAGGCTACGCCTCTTTCCATTTCGGCGAGGTTGTTTCCACAATTTTAACACGCGTTTCATTGCATAGATAACACACGTTTTGTTGTCATCTGAAGCAGATTTGTGTTTATCTCCTATCAGATTTTTTTAAATGTATGATAAGACTGTAGAACATGCACAAAGCCTTTGATGTCAAGTGCTATACAAATGAGTGTTGTACCACTTTGGAAATATTTCTAAAACTTTCATGCAATATCAGCAGTAAATTTGTCCTTTATCCCATCAGTTAGCACGCCATAAACTTGATATCTTTACTTTCTCTACATGTACTATATACATGATATAGGTATGCTATAGCACCCAAAAATTCGATACCAAGATTTCACCGGAATTACATGTTTTGATACTCCTTGAATCCAAAAAAAAAAGCATTTTTAGAAAAAAGTCCGTGTGTGTGTGCATGTGGGCAGCTTAGCTCAAAAACGAAAATTGGATTAAATACCAAACTTCGCATTTATGTTCAGGATCTTTCCAGGATGCGACACGAAGGTTTTCAAGAAAATCCCCCCACCCCCAACTACCCTTTACATGGAAAAAAAAAGTCAACATTTTTTATTTTCTCAAAAATGTCTTAACGATTTTGATTAAAATGTCGTCTATTAAATATATTTACATGACAAATGAAATGTATATCTTGAATTTTCTGGGAATAGCCTCTGAAGAGTTTTGCGGAATTTTCCATAACTGGTAAACCATATGAGAAGATAAAAATCTACTCAATAGAAAATAAAGAGCTCCTTAAAACACATAATTTATGTTGCACATATACATATTCTTTTGTTTTAATTTGATCCTTTTTAGATGTACCTTGTTATTGGTTTCAGCTATAAAATACTTTTCTCATACGGAGATATGTCAACTCCTGTCCACTCAACTAAAGGAACTTCACTCTCATAGCAACCAGCTTTTGATTATCACTTTAGCCTATGGTACGCCCTTATTTGTCTTCTACTTACTGCAAGCAAGTAATAGGCGATTTCTGCTAACTTTTTTATCGATTGCCATGAAGTAAATAGAAGAATAAGCTTTGGAACAATACTTTGTTGTAGAGATGTAGAGAAAGTCATGTGAATGGACATATCAGATTTTTTTATTTATTATTAACATTCCCATAGTTTTCTATAGCAGAAATATCTACCCACTAATGATTCAAACTATAATCTGTATTAATGCTATAAACATAGAATGCTTTATTTACATCGTTTTTGGTCTCACCAGGAAGAAAATACAATTTCAAAGTGTACGCCAGACAGATAACCTTAGTTGCCAAGGCGTTTTTTTCATCATTCATCCAATATCCCATTAACTCAGGATTAGCCTGCTTTAACAATGATCTAATACAATATGTCTAACAGACCTGATTGGCAAACGCTTTACAGTCAGTATAATGTTTAGTAATTAATTTGAGTACTTTTTGTTATTCCGCCATAACCATTCCTTTGCTTTCTTCCAACAAAACAGGTAAACAGGGAAGATATCTGCAATTTTACACAGATGACTCGCGTATCGAAGCTAGCTCTAAACCAGGCATATTTGAGCTTACCGCAACACCCTATAATTATATGACTTTAGGTAAAAAAAATTGTCATGCTTAAATGTGCATATTTTGTCTCTGAATGAGAATACAGAAACAAGCAAATTCTTGTTAATTCTATCTAAAACTGTGTTGTATGCCCTTAAATTACATCAGCTTAAATGAAAACTGGTGAGCAACATATCAAACGTTACTTAATCCTTCCTTAACCACAAAGTTAACTATGTTGCTATACAGGTATTGCAAGTAATAGAAAAACTTATTTTCTGGTCAAGAAAGAGGCTTACGTCCAGAACTATAGAAGTTCACCAACAAAGAATTTTAGGAATACAGAAAATATCAGTAATTCTATTAAGATAAATAATAGCAGTAGCTCGTTGTGTATATTTCACCAAAATATTAGGGGTTTAAGAAACAAAGTTGATGAACTTTCTCTTAGTCTTGCTTCTGAAAAATAACAGCCTCACGTTTTATGCTTATCTGAGCATCACTTAACAGAACAGGAATTCATGCCAATTTCACTGCATAGGTACTCTTTAGGAGCAGCATATTCAAGGAAAAATTTAAAAATTTGCATATTTGTAAGACACGATGAACCCTATAAAGTCATTAATCTAAACAAGTTTTGCTTTGAGCTAGACATAGAGACGTGCGCAGTTCAGCTAAACATAAATCAAGTAAATTTTGCAATAATAGCCCTATATCGGTCTCCACTAGGTAACTATGAGTTATTCAAAAAACAGTTAGACGATTCCTTAAAGTTTATATTGAAACCGAAACGAGAAATGATAATTTGTGGTGACATAAATATTGATTACCTTATACCTAGTCTGCGAAAGGACCAACTCAATTCTATATTTTTTACATACAACATGTCACACACAGTGCATTTTCCTACAAGAATTCAGGGTAGCCCCTCTTCAGCAATAGATAACATATTCATGAACATAGATAGAATTGAAACTTCAATAACCTTACCATTTGCAAATGGCCTTTCAAATCATGAGGCACAAATACTCATTAAAGAGATAAACTTAAAGTTAAAACCAATCTATAGATATTGTAGAACAGGAAAAGTAGATGAAAGCTCCCTCACATTGTTTAAGTATGCCCTTCAACAAGAATCATGGACTGAAATCTATGAAATAAATGGAGTAAATGACAAGTTCAATAATTTCCTACAACATTTCAACTCTCATTCTGTAGCATGCGTTCCAGTCAAATATTGCAAAATATATAATCAGAAGGAAAATAACACCTGGATTACAACAGGCATTAAAACTTCTGGCAAACATAAGCGAAAATTATACCAAGAATTGAAACATAATAAGACCCCACACTTAGAATGTCACTACAAAATGTACTGTAAAATTCTAAAAGAAACAATAAAAACTGCTAAAATATATAATAAAGAGATATCCAATTCTGATAATAAAATAAAAACTATCGGGAATATAATAAAAAGGGAAACAGGTAAGAGCTCTCAAGAAAGCCCCTCAATTGCACTGAATTCCGGTAGTCAAAAAATTGATGATCCTCAAAAGGTCACAGATATTTTCAACAATTTCTTTTTGATGTAACAGACAAATTAAAAATAAACTATGGATGTAAAGAATCAGCAATAACTTTTTTGAAAACTTATTTTGTAAACAAAGTCCCTGAATTTAAAGTAAAAATGGCTACACCATTTGAAATAAAAAATATAATAAATTTGCTCAAGACCAAAAATTCCTCTGGATATGATGAAATACCAAGTAAAATCCTAAAAGTATGTTCTGATCTAATATGCATTCCCCTTAGCTATTTATGTAACGAATCACTAAAGAGTGGAATATTTCCTGACAGAATGAAGTACTCTATTGTCAAACCACTTTTTAAAAAAGGAAGACAAGATAATATATCAAATTATAGACCTATATCTCTCTTGTCTGTTTTCTCAAAAATATTTGAGAAAGTAATGTTCAATAGGCTCTATAATTACTTGGAAAAGAACAACTTATTTGCCAAAGAATGGTTTGGCTTTAGAAAAGGAGTAGCGACAGATAATGCAACCTACAAGCTCACACACAGCGTTAAATGAAAAGGAACATGTCGGTGGAATCTTTTGTGACCTAGCGAAGGCTTTTGACTGTGTGAATCATGAGATTCTGATAGCTAAACTAAATTTCTATGGAATAAAGAATAACATATTAGGTTGGTTCATTTCATACCTAGAGAAGAGAAAACAAAGGGTCGAAATTAATAACTCCAATGGGTATCAAAATAATGCCTCAGAATGGAAATCAGTAAAACATGGTGTTCCTCCGGGATCAATTTTAGGGCCTCTTTTGTTCTTGGTTTACATAAATGACCTCCCATTATACATTAACAGTTTTGCAAGTATTTATTTATTCGCAGATGACACTAGTGTTCTAGTAACAAGTAAAGATTTCAATGAATGTGTAGTTAAATTAAACTATGTTCTAAACTGTATGTCAAATTGGTTCAAAGCAAACAAACTCTCAGTAAACCTTGAAAAACAAAAACAATAACATTTACAACTACTCGCTCACCACAAACGCACATAGAAATAGGAATTAATGATACATTCTTAGAACAGCTAAATGAAGCCAAATTTCTTGGCCTGCAGGTAGATAAGCATTTGGACTGGAAGTCACATATTAGCTATATCACACCTAAACTTAGCTCAGTATGTTATGCTTTCCGTGCACTGGTTAAATTTCACTCAATCGATACACTTAAGTTGGTGTATTTTGCCTACTTTAACGCCATCACCGAGTCTGGAATAATATTCTGGGGTAATTGAGTAGATAGTAAATGATATTCCGGACACAGAAGAAAGCTATACAATAATCTGTAATGCTTATAGCAGACAGTCATGCAAAGAACTGTTTCAAAAATTGGGCATCCTCACCTTATCTTGTGTTTATATATTATCCATTTTAAAATTCTATGCAGTTAATCGACATAGTTTTATAACAAACATGGAAATTCATAATATTAATACTAGACAAAAGGGATTGATTCATCGTCCCAATGCCAATCTTCGTTGCTTTCAGAAAGATGTATATTATGAAACAATCAAGATATTTAATGCTCTCCCCAGTAATCTCAAAGAAAATGTTGGGAATTTCAGGGCTTTTAAGGCCTCTCTTAAGAAGTACCTTTGCAATAAATGATTTTACTCTATAGATGAATATTTAAGTGACAAAGCTGTGTGACAATACTGTTAATAATCATTGTATTTATAAATATTACAACGTATTGCATTTTGTGTATATTAGTGTGTATGTTTTACATTAAAATTAAACTGATTTGCACTTTGACTTGCACGAATGTGTCAAATGAATTTTTTGAGTATTTAGCAATGACACAAGGTCTGTATATTCTGATGTTTTGATATTTTACACTCTAGTACATAATTGTAAATATTTGCATTGGAAATTCTATAATATATTTGTAAATATATATTGTAATTTGTTGACATTTATGAAGAGTACATAATACAATAATCATATTTTAGTTTATATAATTACTACTAGTAACTATTATATCTCTAATTTGAAAACTATCATCTGACATAACATTAGTTTTACATATAATGAGATTATATTTATTTATTTATACATTTTAACACTATATTTTGATACTCTTTGTTTTTATGTGCATGCAAAAAAAAGTATTCTGTTGTTTTTGTAACCTATGCTTTTAGCACTAGAGCTTTATACATTTTTTTTCATAGTATATAGTATATAAACATATGTATACATGTATATGCCTTGACAAGTTCTATGTTCAGTGGCTTTCTGGCCTAAACGAACCCACAGAATACTTTCTAATCTAATCTATGAAATAAGCTTCAAATCACTTAAAACCAGTCAGTGGAGGTTCCGAATCCATAGGAATAAAATTTATAAGATTTAATCATTTAAGCGATTGCCTCATTAAATTAAATAGGTAACTCTTAAGCAAGGTTATTCACCGGACACATCTTATTCCGATAGGGATACTCCTCAAGGAACCAATATGTAGACTTTGTGTACAAATATAATAAAACAGCTGTTCATTTTCTTCTGGAGTGTGAAACTCTAGAAAGGAGACATCTCATATATTCGAAATGGCTAAGCATCCCAGAGAAGTTAAATCACTCGGCTTACTGAATGGGTTGAAATAAGTTAACAAGTTAAGGAAGCACATTAAAAGCATTTAGGCTGAAGAACTAATCCCGATTACAATTTCGTCATTATCATCAATGTGTAGGATTTATTTTAAAATACCATAACGCCGTCAAGCTCTCATGTTCACTCTGGTATGCGGCAGTGAAGCTGGAACATGAGACATCGCAGTTCGATGGTAAACAACGGCGCGCCGCCAAAGGATCCTTAGGAACGCGAGACTTCTCGCGACATCAAGATTCTTCCCGATATTCGAGAAGTTTCTGCCAGCTTCTCTATTGCGGATTCCATCATCTCCATTCCACTTTTCGTTTTTTCTTTTAAGCCCTGTAGTTCAGTATTCATTTCTGTTTTCACTGTCTTATTTCACTTTATCTCCATCACATTTTCCCACATTTTCTTCAACAATTTTTTAAGTATCTCTTCTATCATGACTTCTCTATCCTACTCCTGACACCACACTATAACATATGTCTTTACTAACTCAGAAGGTAGTTACAAATAAAGGTATTATTTTCACTGTTGCAAATCATTCACTCGACCATAGACAGTTTACAGCTGCACGTCATCGATGGCTTGCGCACTCACGCTAATACTCCAATCACACACTGATCAGTATGGTTGCTATGTGAAACAATTGAACGTTTTCTTTGCACGACCTGGAATAAAACAAAAGAAATATAAGAGTAAAGACCATTTCCCGTTTGAGAAAAATGTAAATACTAACAAGCAATATCTCGTAAACGGATAACTCTATAAAAATGTATATATCATAAATTGTGTGTTTTAACTAGAGCTATGCTTTTGCATAGAAAGTTTTTCTCTATCTCTTAGGGTTTACTAGCTATACTAAAGTGTACCAAAATGAAGAGGTTTTCATACGCTATTCCCAGAAAACTCAAGATATACATTTCATTTGTCACGAAAATATCTTAAACATACATATTTTAATCAAAATAGTTGGAACCATTTTTAATAAAACAAAAACTATGCGAAAATCTTCCATGCAAAGAGTCGCTTGTGGTGGGGGGATTTTCTTGAAAATCTTCATATCACATCCGTGGAAAATGCTAAGCTTAAATATCAACTTAAGGTATGCATCAAAATTAAAGAAAGGGTTGGAAACCATTGGGATGGGATACATTTGGATGGCAGGGCAGGCAAACAGGCAGAGTATTTGGAGAAACATTAAGAACCGCCTCTGTGATATTGACAGACAGCAAATAATAGCGCAATGCACAGAGAAGGTTTCATTAGAAGTACAGCCTGGGCTAAAATCGGAGTGGGGTATGGAGTAATACATCAAAACAGGTACCAAACTCATTAGAGAGGGGTTCACATGGATTAGACTAGGAGCATGGAGGAGCCAAAAATTGCTGACGAGAATGGTACGAGAATCTGTCCCGTTTGCGAGGAAGAAGAGTCGTGGACCCACATCTTGGCAAGATGTAGGCGTACGGAAGAATGGCGGGAAAAATATTTACCGCGACTTTTTACCACCGCGAATGTAGATCTAGAAGCATGTTGGACGCTACTGGCAGGCACGGAAGACGTGGACGGGCTAGGTAAATTTATACTTACGGCAAGACAGCTGAGATCTGTGGAGGCTGCCAATAAAGAAGGGGGGGGGGAGAAAACAACTAAACAAAAGTGACTACAATGTTTTTACATATATATTATGTTATGCTTAGGTCACTGTTGTGTTATGGTTTTATATATTGTGTATACATATATTAAATGAATGTATTTCTTTTAAGTGTAATTATCTATTACAAGAGGGTGCATTTATGAAGGTGTACTTTGTGCTGTAAATTTAAATTGATATAATTGAATATCTGTGTATCTTTATTTTCGGGTTTACTCTTTTAATTCTTTGTTGTTGTTTTAATATTGCCTTTGATTGTGTGCTACCTTTGTCTTTTAATTTCGTGTATACTCTTATAATTCTTTGTTGTTGTTTTAATATTGCTTTTTATTGTATATTACAAAAGCACGTACGGTTTGTGGACCCGTGCGATTGTTGAAATTCTATGTATAATATTGCTATGTCAATAAATACACTTATTCATTCATTTAACCGACTGACACAGACACACACGTATTTTTACTTTCTCTGTACGTGCTATGTATGTAGTGTATAGAGAAGGTATTGCACTCCACCAAAAAATTCGATACCGAGATTTCACCGGAAATATATGTTTTAGGGCCCCCTTTATCCAAAAAAAATATTTTTAGAAAAAGGTCCGTGTGTGTCCGTGTGTCCGTGTGTCTGTGAACACGATAACTCAGAAACGAAAAGTTGGTAAAATAACAAACTTGGTATTTAAGTTTAATATTTTCCAGGAATGCGACACGAAGATTTTCAGTAAAATCCCCCCACCTCAAACTACCCTTTACATGGAACTTTTTTCGAAATTTTTTATTTTCTAAAAAATGGCTCTAACGATTTTGATTAAAATATCGTATATTAAAAATATTTACCTGACAAATAAAATATATATTTTGAATTTTCTGGGAATAACCTCTGAAGACTACTTTATGCTGGGTCAATTTTACGGAATTTTGCATAACTGCTAAACCGTAAGAGATGGACAAAAACTTACCACACAACAAATGTAGAGCACCTTAAAACAGACAATTTATGTTATATACATTTTTTTCGTGGAGTTGATTGTTTTTGAGATGCTCCTTGTTTTTTTCAGCTATAAACACTTATACTTTCTCATACAGGACTTTGTGTCCATACAAACAAAGGAACTTCAGTCGCAGAGCAACTAGCTTTTGACTAACACTTTAACCTATGGTACCCCCTTATTTCGCTTCTACTAACAAAGAAGCAAGTAATAAGACTATTTCTGCTAATTTTTGCTCCATTAGATGAAGTAAATAGAATAATTTGTTGCAGTGATATACAGAAAGTCATGTGAATGGAACACATCAGGTTTTTTTCTAAAAAGCTTTTCTTTTTAAATTCAAAGGATCTCAAAACAAATATTTCCGTTGAAATCTCGACATCAAATTTTTGGGTGGAATGCAATACCTGCTCTACATATGTACCTACTATGTACTCGGTAGAGATTCACGCTAACAAAAGTAAAGGTTACTTTATTTCTGCATATCGCCATCTTCGTTGTTTAGACATTTGTCATTTCTGTCCATGAGCTTTGGAGTCTCCGTGTTGTAATCGGCTGCTACCAGTGCGTTAAGCACTGAGTGATGTCTGGGAGGGTTACATGTCCGTGTTGTACGATTTTGTTGTTCACTTGATTTTTCAAATCGTCCTTGATCAGTGACCGACTTCCGGCTGGAGTTCCGACAAATACATTAGTTTGTTCGCTGTTGAACATTTGCACTACTTACTCACAGTTATTTCTTTCATGCCTGAAAGATATGGTTTCTTTAGCTGATAGTAAATTTCTGTAGGTTTCAACATCCGCGCATTTAAGGACAAAGTAGCAATTCCAATGCAGAACCTGAATGAAAATATATTAAAGTTTTCTAGAAAACTATACAAGCTATTATAATTAAGAGCTTACTACTTATAAAACAACTTTATATAATTCAAAAAATATATTCTAATCATAACTTAGGTTAATCATTTTTAGCTTATTGGTATTTCAATAAGCAAAGACATTTGTAAATTTTTCACATATTTTCTTCTTTGGAGCATTTTTCTTCTAAATAAAGTGAGACACTACTGAATTTTTATTCACTTTAAAAACATAATATGTTACATAGCTGGAGATAGATTAAGACATTTTAACCATAAAGAGCAATTTTAAAAAGTATATTATTATATACTGTTTAACTAATTATTATTTTAGCCATTCATAGCTTTTCTTTTTAGAAATTCCACACACAAACATAAAAGCTTTCACTGGTTGTTTAGAAAGATATATTTTACATGTGAATAAAAACAATTCTCGGCTCTATCTGGTATACTTTACCAAAAAAGAAGAAAATGTGTAAACCTTTTCTTGTTTATTGAAATATCAACAAATTATCAAGCATAAACCTAAGTTATGCTTTGACTATGCCTTCTAAATTAAAAGAAGCTGTTTTATAATTGGTAACATTTTCATTATAATAGATTGTATAGTTTTCAAGAAACCTTAACATATATTTCGTTGAGGTTCAGCATGGAAATTGCTATTCTGTCTCTGTTTAAGCGTCCTTAAAGTCTGATACCTCTCTTTCACAGCTGGCGGTTGTTTGTATCTCACAGTTCATTTTGAACAATCACAATGTGCACAAAAACAGCATATTTCGTGTGAAACTCGGACAACATTGAGAAACGATGTTGGGCAAACCATTTGACTTGGATAACAACTCAACAGCGATCTGCGCAGTGGTAATGTGCAAACAATCCGTATTTTTAGGATTGCCATCGTATTTTATTTAACCTTCTTTGTAATAGCACCAAAAGCTTAATACTAATCTTGATCATACTTCCCCATCGCAGTGCATTAAAGAACGGACTTATTTAAATATAGCTATATCAAACATGTGTAGATAAAAATTACTTATTATGTTATGCGTTTGTTCCTGGTAAGCGTTGGTCCATTATGGTTTCTATGTAATATATGGGTCAAACCTGAACAGTACAGAAGAGACGCCTGAATCAGCTGGCTGCAGTTGAAGTGGAAAGGGATCTACGAGAAAATCACGTCTTTCACAGGGTCAGTAATACTAAGCTAGAAGAGCGATTGGGTTCAAGAAGGAATAGTAGACAATCATTGAGAAAGGAAGATCAAAATGGTAAGGATATCTACCTTTGAATGGAGGAAGATGACCACAGGCTTCTTGGGAACACACCATACAAACGTCCGTGTAGAATTTTGGTGCCTGTACAAAAGATGCCTAGGATAGGTAGAGTGCAGACTTATAAATGCAAACATAAATAAAAATTACATCTGTGTTTTGACAGGTTGGTGTAAAACCTCTGGAATGAGGAATTAACTCTCAATATAAAAACCCCGTGTGTTCCATGTGTTTCATTCCCTCCACCTGTTCTACAAAGTTCTCACAAGAAATACTCCATGCTAATCAAGCAAAACACTAACAGAGGGGAAACAAAGGAGTACACTAGGCTAAAGTGACAGTCAAATGCTTCAGAACCTATCGCTATGCGATTATCATAAAAATTCGCTTCTTTGCATGGCCAGGAGTAAAACAAAAACAAAAATCAGAGAGCTTCCCGTTTAAAATTAACCAACAACAAGGAATATCACAGAAACGGTTAGCACAACAAAAATGAAAAGGACATAAATTGTGTGTTATAATGTAAATATCTTGGGTAGTAAGATTTTATCTAACTCTTACGGTTTACCAGTTACGTAAAAATCATTCGAAGGAATAGGACCTTAGGGGCTAATCCTATGAAATTCACGATACAGATTTTATTTGTCATGTAAATATTTTAATGTACAGCATTTCATTCAAAATTGTTACAGCCATTTTATATAAAATCCAAACTTTTGAAAAATGTCGCATGTAAAGGGTAGATTGGTGAAAATCTGCGTGTTGTATCCTTGGAAGATGAACTCTAATTGGTATTTTAATGGACATTTCCATGTCGTTATTTTGGATTCATTTACTTCCGTTGAAATCTCGATATCGAATTATTTCCTTCCCTGCCTATGTACTGTGTATTATAAAAATCTGATGTGTTCCATTCACATGACTTTCTCTACATCCCTGCAACAAATTATCTTAAAAAGTTTATGCTAATATTTAGTTCATCCAAACGAGAAAAAATAAGCAGAAATAATCTTATAACTTGCTTCCTTGTAAGTAGAAGCCAAATATGGGAGTACCATAGGTTAAAGTGATAGTCAAAAGCTGGCTGCTATGTGACTGAAGTTCCTTTGTTTATATGGACAGGAGTTGACAAATTTCCGTATGAGAAAAGTATAAGTTTTCAAGACTGAAACCAAAAACAAGGAATATCTCAAAAACGATCAACTGCACGAAAAAAATGTGTAAAACAAATGTGTGTTTTAATGTGCTTTACATTTTTTGTGTGGTAAGTTTTTGTCTATCTCTTATGGTTTAGCAGTTATGCAAAATTCCTCAAGAATAAAGTAGTCTTCAGAGGCTATTCCCAGAAAATTCAAGATTTACATTTTATTTGTCAGGTAAATATACAATATATGACTGTAATTTACGATATTTTAATCAAAACCGTTAGAGCCATTTTTTTTAGAAAATAAAAATTTTCGAAAAAAGTTCCATGTAAAGGGTGATCGGGGGTGGCGGGATTTTCTTGAAAACCTTCGTGTCGCATCCTTGTAAAATACCAAATTTGGTTTTAACAGAATTTTCGATTTTGGCTATGCTGTCCAAAGACACACACACACACACACACACACACACACACACACACACATACAGACAAATGGATCTTTTTGTAAAAATGTTTTTTTTTTTTTTTGATTCAGGGGGACCCAAAACATGTATTTCCGGTGAAATCTTGGTATCGAATTTTGGGTGGAATACAATACCTTCTCTATACACTATGTACATAGTTCGTATAGAGAAAGTAAAAAAAAAATTATGTGTAGCATTCACATGAATTTCTCTATATTTTTGCAACAAATTATTGTTAAAAAGCTTAGGTTTCTATTTACTTCATGCTAATTGAAAAAAAAAATTAGCAGAAATAGTCTTATTACTTGCTTCCTTGTAAGTAGAAGTGAAATGAGGGAGTAGCATAGGTTAAAGTGATAGTCAAAAGCTGGTTGATATGTGACTGAAGTTCCTTTGTTTGTATGGATAAGAGTTGACAAATTCCTGTATGAGAAAAGTATGTTTTTCAAAGCTGAAGCTAAAAACAAGGAATATCTTAAAAAGGATCAACTTCACAGAAAAAATGTATATTACATAAATTGTGTGTTTTAATGTGCCCTACATTTTCTGTGTGGTAAATATTTTTGTCCATATCTTACGGTTTAGCAGTTATGCAACATTCCGTAAAATTCATCCAAAACAAAGTAGTTTTTAGAGGCTATTCCCAGAAAATTCAATATATACATTTTATTTGCCAAGTAAATATCTTAAATTTACGATATTTTAATCAAAATCGTTAGAGTCATTTTTAAGAAAATAAAAATTTTCGACATTTTGTCCATGTAAAGGGAGCTTGGAGTGGGAGAATTTTCTTGAAAATCTTCAGGTTGCATCCTTGGAAGATACTAAACTTAAATACCAAGTTTGGTTTCTAACGGTCTTTTCATTTTTTGAGCTATGCTGCCCACAGACACACACACACACATACATAGATGCAGACAGACACACGGACATTTTTCTAAAAATGGATTTTTTTGGATTCAGGAGGTCTCAAGACACATATTTCCGGTGAATTCTCGGTATTGAATTTTTTGGGTGCGATGTACATAGTAGGTATAGAGAAAGTAATAATATAGTCTGAGATAAAATTCATATATAACAGTTATTAAAACGGTAATCATAATTATGTATTTAAGTGAAATGGCGAGGGGTTTGGCAACAATAAATAAATGGAATGCCTATTGTTTGTCAGTATTTAATGCGCAAAAATCTGATTTAATCTATTAATTTTTACTTTCTCTACAATTATCTGAGGCTTGCCAAGTAAGTAGAGAAAATATTGTGAGCCAACAAAAAATTCAGTATCGAGTCTTCAACGGAAATAAATGTTTCGGAGCCTCTTAATTCAAAACAGAAAATTTCAGGCAAGATCCGTGTAAGTTTGTGTGTGTGGTCATCATAACTTAGAAACGAACAATGTTTCAAATACCATACCTGGTATTCAAGTTCAGCATTTTCCGAGAATGCGGCAACATTTCAAGAAAATCCCTTCGCTGAAAAGTTTTTCCAGAGTTTGTAATTTCTCAAAACAGCGCTAGGATATTAATTAAACTAAGATATGTTTAAGATATTTGCTTGACAAATAAAATATATACTTTGAATTTCTGGAAATAGGCTTCAAGTCCTCGCCATTCTGAATGAACTTCCTATAGAGAGGAAACTGTAAGAAAGACCACTCTTATTAACACGATTATTTACTATTTACGAGACATTTTCATTTGTTTAAACTTTAAAATACTTATACTTTTCTCAAGTGCAAATTCAGTGTTAATTTTTCTCGTAATCAGGCAAAGAACACAGAAATTCAAAAGTATCACAAAGCGACATGCTTATTACTTTCTATAGTACGTATGTACAATGAGTTACATATTGGATAGAGAAGGTGTTGTATTCCACTCAAATATCGATACAGAGATTTCAGCGGAAATACATGTTTTGAGACCCCTTGAATCAAAAGAAACATTTTTAGAAACATCTCCGTGTGTGTGTCTGCCTGTCTTGTGTATGTGTGTGTGTGTGTGTGCGCGCCTGTTTGCAGTATAGTTCAAAAACGAAAAGTCGGTTAAATACTAAACTTGGAATTTAAGTTTAATGTCTTCCAAAGATTTTAAAGAACCCCCCCCCAGCTTCATGAAATATTATTTTAAAATTGTTATTTTCTCAAAATGGTTAAAGATTCTGATTAAAATACTATATGTTTTAAGATATTATCATGACAAACGAAATGTATATCTTGAATTTGGTATATTTGGTATACCGCAAGATATTAACAAAATCTTAGTGCTTCCACCGATATGAATGTGAAATGGAGATTTATCTTGATTAATAAGAAGTACTTAGAATAATACAGTTTTGAAAGCATAGCTTTTATCGAGTGTAGAAGAAGTGACGAGAATGAACACATCAGAATTTTATTTATGTTCCTCTTTTTAAGTAATACTTCGAGTTCCTCAGTGTTATCTGATCATCAGTAGATGGCATTATGTAACATATTGTAAAAAATGTTTGTAACGTATAGTTACATTTTTGATACGCCACTGACAACTAATTTAAACCTGGGAATTCGTTATCTAATTCGTTACGGCACAATCGAATGAAAACTATTGAATTGTTCGATATCGGATATTCAATTGTTCTGTTTTCATCCGGTTTTAAAATGTTCTGTGCAATCCTATCGATGACCCAATGCAGATATGATGCCAATGTACATATGAGTGTAAAAAGTGTCTACTATTCTATTTTCTGCATTTAAAAGCTTTGGATGTTATTTATAAAGATTGTAGTAAAGCATACTGCATAGCATCTACCAAACAAGAAGCATAGATTTGCAGTTGTTCTACAAGGACACACAGTTTTTTCTCAATGTGTGAATTAGTGTTGGATAGTCCGGAGATGTAGCCATTTCGTGGTGTATGCAGCAGTCACTGTGGGAGTTGGAGATTATTGGTTTCTAAATAAAAACAAAATCAATAATTCTAACCTTAACGCAGCGTATTGTTTGCATAACAGAAGCTAAAGTTGTAAAGTGGCTTATTTTTGTTCCATAACTAGTTATCAGCCACAAAAATGATTGTGGCCCCTCATCTGTTTGTGCATTAAATTTGAAAGTCTTGTGGAGCGTATAATGTTAGGCATTTCTTACATTCAATTTCACCCAAAACATAATTTTCCAAATTTAGGACTGAATACCGCAAATATAGAATAACAAGTAATTACTAAATGAAGGTATCTCCATATTGCGAAGGAATTATTTTTGGCTGATTTATTTTAACCTCAAACCGAATGGACTCAACACTATGCTGTAACCTGTACAACATAACCTCAAATTACTGAAACATAAACGCATATAATTCTGAAACAGGTGGACAAACTTAAAAAGAAAAAAAAAAAAAACCTGTATGTATCTATATTTAAAAAGTCTAATTTTTTCCATCCACATGACTTCTCTACATCTCGCAACAAGTTGTTTTTAAAGAACATATTTTTCTATTTACTTCCTGATAATCGAGATAAAATTAGCAGAAGTGGTCCTATTACTTGCTTCTTTGTAAGTAAAACGGAAATAAGGGAGCACCATAGGCTAAAGCGATAGTCAAATCTTTTAAAAGTTGGTTGCTTAGTGATTGAAGTTCCTTTGTTTTTAGGACCAGGAATTGACAAATTCCCGTATGAGAGAACTATAACTAATTTAAAACTGAAACCAATAGTAAGGAATATCTCAAAAACTGTAAACACCACGAAAAAATGTTTATAACATAAATTGTGTGTTTTAACGAGATCTACAGTTTTTGTTAAGTAAGCTTTTGTGTATCTCTTCCGATTTATCAGTTATGCAAAGTTCCGCAAAATTTATCCAAAATAACTACATCTTCAGAGGCTATTCCCTGAAAATTTAACATTTACATTTTATTATTCAAGTAACTTCCTTAATATACAATATTTTAATCAAAATCATTAGAACCATTTTAGAAAAAATCAAGCTGGGGGTGGGGGGGTGAATTTTTTTTAAATGTTCGTGCCGTATTCTTGGAAGATACTGAACTTAAATACCAAGTTTGGCATGTAAGGGGAATCGAAATGCCCTATATTGCCACTGTTAAACTTGACCCATTATCTCAGCAACTACCTATTTCAGATAATGAGCTAAATTTCTTAAAATATATTCTATATGAAAGTATATTATATATGAAAAATATAATACTTCTGTTAATTAGAACGAAAGTTATGCTTTTTTAAATATAGCTTTTATAATTTTATTGAAGAATTATGGTTTATAAATTTAAAAAAAAATAGCTAATTCATATAGGTAAGAACCTTTTCGTTAAAATAAAGCTTATTTACCTACAAATATGTGGGGAAAAATCAGACCTTAGTGGTAATTAGTTTCTGAGATAATGGAGCACTTGTATAGAAAATATTACTTATTCAGAAATTGCTTTCAAACATTACATTAAAAACAATATAACCTAACTTTCCAAACACAACTTCGCACTACTTCAAAAATTTCACATGAAGGAAATATGAGCAGGATGCCAATGCTGTGAATAGCTAAATAAAACTTTCCGAACAAAATAAGAACAATATCTCTTCTCTAACATTAATGCTTTATCAAGTGAGTGTAACAGAATGGTCTAAAAAAGTACTAAGCAGGATTATTTTCAAAATAGTTTTAAACAATTTAAAAATAGTGTGCCTCTATGAAAGTTATACCAAAATAAGCGGGAGATTCGAAATATCAATATACAATTAAAACATGAAAATGGAAAAAAATTATGAAAATCCTATTTCGACTCTCCTTAATAGACTTTCCGTTTTTAAGCTATGCTCCATACATTCATACACACACACACACACACACATGCACGCGCGAGCACGCTGACAGACAGACACACACGGACATTTTTCTAAAAATCTGATAGGTTCTATTCACATGACTTTCTCTACATCGCTGTAACAAATTATTCTGAAAAAGTATATTCTTCTATATATTTTATGATAACCGAGATAAACAAGGGCAGAAATTCTCTTAATTAATTGCTTCCTTATAAGTAGAAGGAAAATAAGGGAAGACACTAGACTAAAACGATAGTCAAATCTTTTAAAATCCGTTTCTATACAGGGCCGGGAGTTTAAAACTTTCCGCGGGAAAAAATTAATTAATTTAAATGAAAATGAAAAAACCTACATTACATAAAGTGTGTGTTTTAACATGTTCTACATGTTTTGTGTTGTAAGCTTTTGTATATCTCTTACGACTTACCAGATACGCAAAATTCAGCAAAATTTATTCAGAATACAGAGGTCTTTAGAGTCTATTCCCAGAGAATACAAGGTATACGCTTTATTTGCCAAATAACCATCTTTAATGTACGATATTTTAATCAAAATCGTTACAGCCATTTTTGAGAAAATCAAAATTATCGAAATGTTTTCCATGTAAAGGCTAGTTTGGGATGTCGCAAGATGTTAAACTTAAATACCAAGTTTGGTATTTTACCAACTTTTCGTTTTTGAGTTATCGTGTTCACAGACACAGGGACAAATGGAAACACATACACACACACACATACACACACGCACACGCACATTCACGGACCGTTTTCTTAAAATACGTTTTTTTGGATACAGGAGACCTTAAAACGTCTATTTCCGGTGAAATCTCATTATCGAATTTTTGGGTGGAGTGCAAAGTATATACATAATACGTGTAGAAAAAGTAAAAATGGATTCAGCGGGTCCCAAAATATATATTTCCGGTGAAATCTCGAATCGAATTTTTAGGTGCAATACAATATCTTCTCCATACCAGTACATGTAGAGATAATAAAAATACAGGGTTCGCTTTCAGTGTTATATGTGCTATTGCGACTGAGAAACAGTATTCTTTCTCAATCGATATTCATGGAATTCATTATCGTTTTAATTACTAGAGAATAACTGCAAGTAATTGTATGGTTTAATATTGAAAAATAGTGTACATAGCATTATTGACTAAACAATTGTATGCCGAGAATTTCCGAAAATACATGATTTGAAGTCCCGTGAATCCAACTAAAGCATTTTCCGAAAAAGGTCAATGTGTGCTCTTGTGTGTGTGTGTGTGTGTGTGTGTGTGTGTGTGTGTGTGTGTTTGTGTTTGTGTGAACAGCATGGCTCAAAACGAAGACTATTAAATATCAAGCTTGATATTTAAGTTCGGCATCTTCCAATAATGACTCACGAAGGTTTTCAAGAAAACTTCATTTCCCAAACTATGTTTCACATTGGAAGAGTTTTGGAAAAGTATGATTTTCTCAAAATGTTTCTAACGATTTTAATTAAAATACCATATGTTGAAAACATTTTTATGACATACGAAATATATAACTTTAATTTTCTGGGAATAGCCTCTGAATACTTCTTCATTGCGGATGACTTTTGTATAACTGGTAAACCGTCAAAGAAAGACAATTTACTACATAAAAATGTAGATCTCTTTGAAAGACACAGTTTATGTCATTACATTTTTGTACAGGTTAGCATTTCCTAGATATTTCTTCATATTTGTTTCAATTTTAAAATACTTAAACTTTCCTCAAACGGGAAGTCTTTTTTCGTTACATATCTCTTTTGTTTTACTACTCGCCATGCAAAAAGAACCGCATTTAAATTTGTCACATAACGACCAGATTTTGAAAGAGTTAACTGTCACTTTAGCCTAAATATATTCCCTTATTTTACTCCTACTTATAAGGAACTTAGCAATAAGACCACTTCTGCAAGTGTGTATCTCGATTAACATGAAGTAAAATAATACGCTTTTTAAGAATAATTTGTTACAGAGAGGTAGAGAAAGTCATGTGATTTTCATATTACTCGTGGGCTAGAACGCCTATTACTAACTAGATAGATACTTAGCAATTTTGTCTTTGCTAATACTTATGCATTTTGCCTTAAATAAGCAGTTTTAAAACCCGAATGAAAAACCGAATAACTTTATTATCATTTTTCACTGTCGTAGTACATTCGAAACTGTTCGATAGCGCTCTCCACTAAGCTATGCTATTGAAATGCGTTCAGAAACTGCTTCTTATATTAGACTGGCGATTCATGAACGATAACACTCTTCAGTTACGCTTGAGGGTGTCTGCCAGTGACCCTTGCTACATAATATGTTGTTTGATCTGTCACATCGCGTCTCAGGTTTCTTGCTTCTCATGTGACAGGATATCGCGTTTCTTCTGTCTTCACTTGTTGATACGTTTGAAGTTTGGCAGCCGCAGATATCGCCTTCAACATCGCTGGCTTCTGATGTGACAGAAAACTTGCACGCGATTCTGACAATAGATCAAATGTTGTTATGATTACGAGGAATCTACATGCCTGTGACAGGGCTTCCAACCTTCCAGATTGTGTCCAAAGTTTATTATTGTTACCAAGCTACTAGAGGACTGCTCAAACTGTCAAGACCTTATAATCTCTTTTTAGGTAAAATAAAACAAAGAGTTCTTCGACTGCTAGATATTTAAAATGTAAATGTTATTCACTTCTCTTGAATTATAATAAATACCCTAATAAGACTGTTTTGGATTACACGAGAGTGTGCAAGACGAGACCTGTTTGGTCGTTCGTAGCCTGTCTGTTACCTAAACAACACTTTCAAATGGAATTGTGCAAAATGGATCCTGGTTCGTCGTTGGTACCCTGTTTAGTTACCTAGAAGAAAGGAATGAAAAATGCTATTCAAATAGAGGTGTGCAAGATTGAGACTGCTGGGGCGTTGGTAGCCTTTTTGGAAGCAATGAACATTGGTGTTCAAATGGAATTGTGTAAGACGGAGCCTGGTTGACGTTGGTAGCCTGGATTTAATTTTTTGGTGTTTAATGCCCATTTTCATTACTTGTGGCACGGCAGGCGATGACACTCGTGATACATGAAATGGAGATGGAGCACCGGTGGAATTCGATGGCGGGGGAAACCTGAGAACTCGGAGAAAACCCGCCCCTGCGCCGCTTTGTCCACCACAAATATCAAATGCTGTCTGTCGCTTGGAATCGAACCCGGGCCGTTTAGGTGAGAAGCGTGTGGTCTAACGGAGCGGCCAGGTAGCCTGGATGGTCACTTAGTGGGAGGAATGAACAATGTTATTCAAATGGAGGTGACTTGCCTGGCTGGTCACCTGTTGGTCTACTTATTACTGGTACATTATTTCCCTCATTCCTTTGAGCAACTAGCCAACTAATTTTTTGCGCATGTGTCAGAAAATTACGCACGATATAGTTCTTTATATATAACCTATTTCTTGGGCATTTATGGGGATTATGTTTTGGAATCAAGGGGATTCTACGTGTCATAACAGATATTAATCATAAAATTATTTGAGAAAATGCCATCTCAAATGGATCCTAATGCTAAGTGCATTCAATAAAATTCAAAGCTATACTGTCTATCAACATTTTATCTGAGTTGAGTTTGAATAAAAACCGAGATTGATATGCTGTAATATTGTTACAGGAGAGGACTCCTAGTTCCTCTATTATCTAACAAAAATTTAAATCGTCACTGTTGATGGAAACCATAAGTCAGTCTTGTAGACTGCTTTGTCTTTAACGCTTTAAATAAGCAAACAACCAGGTAACAAACAGACTCCATCTTGCACACTCAAGCTTTCTACCCAAATGTCAACTATGCAACAAACCAGGCTCCATCTTCACGCTCAAGCTTTCTACCCAAATATCAGCCAAGTAACAAACCAAGCTCCATCTTCACGCTCAAGCTTTCTACCCAAATATCAGCCAAGTAACAGACCATGCTCCATCTTCACGCTGAAGCTTTCTACCCAAATATCAGTCAAGTAACAAATCAGGCTCCATCTTCACGCTCAAGCTTTCTACCCAAATATCAGCCAAGTAACAAATCAGGCTCCATCCTCACCCTCAAGCTTTCTACCCAAATATCAGCCAAGTAACAAATCAGGCTCCATCTTCACGCTCAAGCTTTCTACCTAACTATCCACCACATGAGAAACCAGGTTACGTCCTACACACTCAAGTTTTCTACCCACTAACAACCAGGTAGCAATTCAAGCTCAGTCTTGCACACTCAGATTTTCTGCTCAACTATCAACCAGATAAAAAATCAGGCTCCATCTTCTACACTCAGATTTTCTGCCCAACTATCATTAGGTAAGAACTAGGCTCCGTCATACACACTCAAATTTTCTACCTAATGACCAACCAGTAGCAAATAGACTCTATAGTGCATACTCAAGATATATAGCCAATGATCAAGTAATAGCAAACAGACTCCTTCTAACACAATCTGTCTACCCAATGACCAACCAGTAGCAAACAAGCTACGTCTTGCACACATAAGATTTCTACCCAAAGACCAACCAGGTAGCAAACAGGCTCCTCTGTCTTGCACGTTCCCTAGGAACGCAAGTGTAAAGAACAGTTTACCAGATTACACAAAATGGCTATCGAATGAGGAGGGCTTTATAATATTCCTTGGAAGATACCAAACTTAAATACCAAGTTTGGTATTTAACGGTCTTTTCGTTTTTGAGACACACACACGGACCTTTTTCCAAAAAATGCTTTTTGTGGATTCAGAGGGACCCAAAACATACAGGTATTTCCGGTGAAATCTCGGTATTGAATTTTTGGATGGAATGCAACACCTTCTTTATATACTATGTACATAGTACGTGTAGAGAAAGTAATATGTATATAACATAAATTGTGTGTTTTAATGATATCTACATTTTTTGTGTCGTTAGTTTTTTACTTTTTCTACACGCACTATGTGCATAGTGTATAGAGACTTTATTGCACTCCACCCAAAAATTCGATATCGAGATTTCACCCGAAATATATGTTTAGGGTCGCTTATATCCAAAAAAAGCATTTTCACAAAAAGGTCCGTGTGTGTATGTGTGAGTGTGTCCGTGTGTCCGTGTGTCTGTGAAGACGATAACTCAAAAACGAAAAGTCGGTAAGATACCAAACTTGGTATTTAAGTTTAGTATCTTCCAGGGATGCGACACGAAGAGTTTGAGAAAACTCCCCCACCCCAAACTACCCTTTACATGGAACTTTTTTTCAAAAATTTTGATTTTCTAAAAAATGGCTCTGACGATTTTTATTAAAATATCATATTTTAAAGATATTTACCTGACAAACAAAATGTATATCTTGAATTTTCTGGGAAATTTCCTCTGCAGCCATGGGCTTTTGATACGTCAGACCCTAGAGGAAGGACGAGATGAGAGTAATCTCACAGGACCGCCGACACCCGGACAGAGAGAGCCGTCGTGGAGCAAATCTTCATCTCATCACGGGGAGGACCCGTGGCTCAGTCCCGGATGTAACCCTCGTGATGTAATGGTTACTATCCTAGCTTCATATACCCAAGGTCATGGGTTCAAACCCGGCGGAGGACTATGGATTTTTTCAGGCGTAAAAATCCTTAGCATGGCTTCCTTCGGAAGGGAAGTAAAGCCGTGGGCTCCCTGTCATAGATTTACGGCACGTAAAAGAACCTCAAGCCTGACAGAAAGGCCTCTGAGCAAAATTAAGCGGTGTTTCACGCCCAACATAGAATGGGACGCTGATAACCAAGGCAGTTAAAGAGCGCCCATAAATAAAACGCCATTTCATTTTTTAATTTTCAGTCTCGGATAGTCCACATGAGTCTGCACACGACTATTAATGTCATCCCGCCGAGATGCTGTATTTCCAGAGCACAGCGATCTCCTCGAAATGTCGCCTTTGACGCAATCCTTAAAGAGATCGGTTGGGATGAAATGAAAATGAAATACAGGAACATGAAGTTCTGGGGAATGAAGAATCCTCCCTAGCATTCACCTAGTGACCGGGAAAATCCCCGAAAAAAAACTATGGATCAGAGGTCAGCCGCGGGGAACCGATCCCATGACCTCCTGAATGCCAGTTCCAGAGCAAATACCTAAGACACCTGCTTCGGCAGTTATCACTGTACGTTAACCGTATTTATCCGCGAAAAATAAGACGGTTCCAAAACGTAAAAGTATTACTGTATTATTTTGTTCTGTTCAATGCTTTATATTGCGTTACATACTTCTTTTTCACAGTGTCTAACGCCCGCTATTACAACAAATGGCACCGCAGGCGATGACTCTGATGATACATGGAATGAAAATGGAGCACCAGTGGAATGCGATGGCGGGGGAAACTGAAGAACCCGGAGAAAACCCGCCCCTGCGCCGCTTTGTCCACCACAAATCTCATGCGGTCTCTTGGGATCGAATCCGGGCGCTGAGAGGCGAGTGATCTAACCACTCGGCCATGGCGCGGCCCTACATATGTTATGTCTTTATATCAATGCAAATGAGTCATTATTTAACAGGACGTATGGTGCCAAAAAGAGTTAGAATACGAATGAAACAAATCCTCAATCAGTGGATACTTCACAAAGAGTATACTTAGTGGTGAAATCCTAAAACCAAATTATTCTGCATAAATATATGTATACCAACCATTGCAGGAAAAAATTAAAGAACGAAAGTATTAACTAAGCCTATTTTACCTTACAATGTTTACACTGATAAGTTATCTTATTGACATTGAAAATTTATACCTAAATGCATACATTTCAGCCTTCAACAATTATTATAGTGTTTGAGTCTTGTTTCAACACAATTTTACTTTCTCTACGTAGTACTTAGCACATAGGTAGAGAAGAAATTGCACTCCACCCAAAAAAACGATACCGAGATATCACCAAAAAGGTATGATTTGGGATGCCCAAAAATCCAAACAAAAAATAAAACAACAGAAAAAAAAAATTGTCAGAAAATGATCAGCACACACGCGTGTGTGTCCGTGTATCTGCGAATACGATTACTCAAAAAACGAAAAGACGTTTAAATAACAAACTTGATACATAAATTCAGCATATTCCAAGAATACGACACGAAGATTTTCAAGAAAATACCTCCCTCTCTCCCAATGTCAAACTATCCTTTGCAAGGAAACATTTTAGAAATTTTGAATTTTCTCAAAAATGACGCTATAGATTTTGATTACAATACCTTACTTTACAGATAATTACATAGAAAATAAAACACGTGTTTTGAATTTTCTGTGAAAAGCGCATGAAGTCCACTTCATTCTGTGACGTTTGCGTAACGGTAAACTGTAAGAGATAGACAAAAAGTTACACACAGAAATATGTAGATCTCGATATAACATACAATTTGTGCCATTTACATTTTTGCAGAGTAAACGAAGAGTTGACTGTCGCTTTAGGCTTTGTATTTCCTTGTTCCCCTTCTACTTACAAAGCAACAAGTAATAAGACAATTTCTGCTAATGTTTATCCCGATTAGCATGTTGTAGATAAAAGAATAATCTTTTGTAAGAATATATTGTTTATAGAACAGTTAGGAAAAATCACGCGACTGGAACACATCAGATATTTCTATTTAATTCTTCCTATAATACATTTTAAAAGCTACTGAACTTATCCGACAGTACTTCCTCTTACGCACTATAGGTAGGTAATAGAGAAAGCAATAAAAAAATAGTGCACTGTTTCTCATGTTTGGCAAACACCGTGAGTAAAACAACCAAACATCTGAATGGGCAAGATAAAACTTGTGTTGTACTGCCATTGACTTGAGAGAGAAAACGCTCCCTTATCTCTACTCACCCTTAGAACAGCACTCTGATGTACATTTTCGGAAACTTCCCCTTGGAGAGGGGCATCAAATGCCTCCCCACAGTAAATTACTCACCCTAGGTATTTCATTTACTAAAACATGTGCTGTTGGAAGGGACAATTTACTCATCCACAAGTCATTTAACCACTGTACTGCAATGTCAACGTGAGACAGTGGGCGGTCTTCCGCTACAATAATGTATGCGTCAATGTAGGAACGTTATTTATCGTGCGGCGAGACGGCCAAGTCGAAAAACAGATAAATAATTGCTAAATCTTGTCTGCGTGTTGACCATCATAAAGTAACCTGGGAATAGGCCATCACCCTTTTTCGAGATTAATCATTCTACATTAACGTGTTTTTTTTATTTTCGTCGGGATGATACAAGATTATTACTCAGAGAAAGAAGAAAAACAATGGACACACAGATGAAGTGTGTTCCTGAAAAGTCGTTGCGAAATAAAAAATAATCTTGTTACCCTATTCTTTATGCTGTCAAGAGAACAAATCTGAAGATTTGTGATAAGGGAGTGACAAAGAAAACTACATTAGATTGAAGTGATAAAGCACTTATTTCATCATTATTGTTGCACTTTCTTTTTGAGGTTTATACCATGTGTTCGCTTTATGGCAGGGCCGCAGAACGTGAATATACGTAATTAGCTTTCACTGCAGTGATATTGGTATTTTGCCGCTACGTATTAGTGGTGAATGACCGCTCAAGGCTATGTTTATTAGTTGTGTTAAGCTACATTCATAGTGAGATGCAAATGCAAACGTAACGCAACAAGCGCTAAGGAAGGCCAGTCGTAAGTGTAACGCAATGGCAAGGGTTTCCAGATCTGTAAATTATATGCGGATATGTTCCAAACACTCCGCAATTTTCAAATTCAATAAAATAACCACCAATATCCCATAAGAAATGCCACAAAATATTTTGTAAACGATAAATAGATTATAAAAAGTATCATACATAACAGACGCACGCAACAGTGATGTCACAATAATTTATGACCAAACTTTGAAAGTAATGCAAGAACGAAAACTACAGAACATGTTAACGCTGCAAATATAACTAAATGTGAATTATCTCTTCGCGCCTCACGATTTGTGCGAGCCAAGAAGTGGTTACATTCATTAAAACAAAATAATACACGTGAGACTGCCATAACCTCTTGAGTGAAATGAGAGGGTGTGGCCAAAGAAAACCGCATTTATGTAAAGTAGGCCCTGCAAAATCTCGAATTGCGATCGTCTGTTGTTGAATACCTGGAAATGCATAGAGAAAAGAGTGCAGAATTGTCGTATTGCGTCAGTTGCTATCTTCTGTTTATACTGTAAAGAGTAGCATTTGTGCATAGAACATCAAAAAGTTTATTGAACATAATATATCTACTTTGTGTATGTGATTTACATAACACTGTTCGTGGTGTAATGGTTACCATGCTGACTTCATATACCCAAGGTCGCGGGTTCAAACCCGGCGGAGGACGATGGATTTTTTCGGGCGTAAAAATCCTTAGCATGGCTTCCTTTGGAAGGGAAGTAAAGCCGTTGGTCTCATGTCCTAGATTTACGGCACGTAAAAGAACCTCAAGCCTGAGTGAGAGGCCTCTGAGCAAAATTAAGCGGTCTTTCACGCCCAATTTAGAATAGGACGCTGAGAACCACAGCAGTTAAAGAGCGTCCATAAATAACACGACATTTACATAAGGCTGTTCTCATTATTACTGTCCGTCTCTTGTTATTAATCCATTGAAATGCCCTAATTCACCCCTAAACAGGATTTTATGCAAAAAATTATTACACCTAAAATTTTCTAAATACACCACAACAAACTATTCCTTCAAAAGCTTTTTCTTCTTCTTTACTTCATACTAATAAAGAAAAGTAAGCATAATCTGAAAATGTTTTATTACATACTATTTCCTTGTACAGCATAAATATATAATCACATTAATCTAAAGCGAATAGAAAGGCCGGTCGTTGTGCGATAGTTTTGAAATTTCATTCTCTTTTCTTGAAATGGATGAAAAGAATGTTAATAATGACTTTCCACTTAAGAAATGTATAAGTATTGGAGCATTTAAACCTATAACAAGCAATATCTCGAAACGATTAGATTCATTACAAAATGTATTTGACATAAACTGTGTATTTTAAGGAGATCCACGTTTTTGTTTGCTAAGTTTTTATGTTTGAGAATTTCAAACATTTCGAAAAATTTTGCATGTAAATGTTATTTTGGGCTGAGGGAGAAAATCTTCATTTGAATCCTTGGAGAATTCAGAACATATTTATAAAGTTTAGTATTTAACGGACTGCTCGTGTTTTAGTTACCCGTGCTGTTTACACACACACACACACATACACATACATAATTATAACACATACATACATACAAACACACATACATACTACACACACACATACATACATACATACATACATACATACATACATACATACATACATACATACATACATACCTACATACCTACATACGTACATACGTACATACGTACATACGTACATACATACATACATACATACATACATACATACATACATACATACATACATACATACATACATACAGTAGAGAAAGTAAAAGCTGAATCATATAGAAGGAGTTTAGGCAATTTAGAAGAAATTTCCTGGTAATCAGTTCCAGTTAGAGACATCTGGTTAATCAATCACTAAGCTCTAAACCTAAGAAGCAAAAACGAAATGTTCTAAAACACTTGTGGCGAAACCTAAAAAATAAAACGTATAGAAACAAACCTGACACCAAAGACTAACTTAAACACAATATAAAACAGGCATTCTGAAGAGCAACAGGAACTTGCGTTTGTGAAGTAAACCTTCTTCCCAACATGTTAGGAGTGTCTCAATGCAGACGGACACCACATATGATACTCATAGTGCAACATTCGTAAGAACCGCGGAAGATTTTGAACGCCAGTGTAATAGACAGTGCGCGCAGCTCGGACACGCGGGTTAGTAAACGTGTATATAAAGAATCCACTGTATCACTTCACTGGTGAAGTAACTAAACTCCGTTCATAAGATAGCTGACAAGTGACGGGTAAGATCACAGTAAAGAGAGCATCCTAGATATTACGGCAATGAATGTGTCTATAAAAACAGAAACTCCAGTTCTTCTGATTGCTTCTACTTCGTACTTAGTACTTACAGAAGGTATTATCCACAACTTCGATTTCACTTGCAATATATATTTGGGGTGACCCCAGAGTCCAATAAGAAAGCATTTTAGAAACAGGTGCGTGCGTGGTGCCTGTATCTGTCTGTGTTGTACATGCGCTCACGACATAAGTCAAAAACATAAAGTCCGCTATATATCAAACTTTGTAGGTATTTAAGTTGCCTTTCTGATAAAGATGTGATACGAAGATTTTCACGAAAATCCCCTACTCAAACTATATATATATATATATATATATATATATATATATATACATATATATATATATATACACATAACAAAAAGGCGTATATCCTGAATGTCTTGTGGTAGCCTATGAACTTTTCGTTTTGAAAGATTTTTCTATAACTGGTTAATTGTAAGAATTACACAAAGAGATTCTTATCAAAACGGCAATTAACATCATCAATACACAAAAATGTCAATTCAGCTTTTCTGTAGAGCTTTTCTGTAGAGCGACATATTGCTTTTTATGGGTTTAAATATTCAAATATCTTTCTCGTTATTTATATTGTTTTATCCTTTTCAAACAAAGAGAACGGAATTTCAAGACTGTCTCACAGCGACCGGCTTTCAAAAGATTCGCTTTGTAAAAACAAATTATATGCAATAAAACCATTTCTGTTACATGGAGTAGAAAGAAGAATAAGCTAGGTAAATAAAGGCATGTGAATGTAACATCAGAGTTTTCATTGTATACTCGGAATATAAAACACACACCTCACTGCAATTATAGAGCAGCCCTCTAACCACCTGGGACTGATTACTAGGGGCGTGCAGTGTTCGAAATTAAGACCAAGGCGCCTTTCTGCATATGCAACCTTCAAAACCTGTGATAGGATTGTACAATTTAAAATGCTCAAGTACGAACAAATCCCTTTGAAGAAGCATGTTCGAAACGATATTTTCTGACTGAAATGGTTGGCCTGACTTGATTTAGTGTCATCCAAGAAATGCAGTTCATCATTGTTTACAAAATATAGCAAAGGTCGGCAATTTGTTGTATAAAAGGATGATCCCAGGCCAAGTCGACTATTTTTTTTTTACTTTCTCTAGTATATATTTCATCCAAAACCTCTATATTGGGATTTCACCGGAAATATAGTATATTTTGAGGTCTTCTACATTCCAAAAAGACATTTTAGAGGAATGTCCGTGTTTATCTGTGTGTATGTAATTTTTAAATTTCGTATTTTCTAAGGAAACGACACCAAGATTTGCAAGAAAACCCCCATCCTAAATGTTCTTTACATGGAATATTGTTTGAAAAGTTGATTTTCTTAAAAATGTCTCGAACGATTTTCAATAAGGTAACTATGTTTAAGATATTAAATGTTTATCTTGAATTTTCTGGGAATAGTCTGCGTAGCCCTCTTCATTCTAGATAAACCGTAACATATAGATATAAGCTTATTACACAAAACACACAATTTATATTAATTACATTCTTTCTGTGGAATTAACCTTTTTGCAAGGTATTACTTTCTCTACACATACTATGTACTTAGTGTATAGAGAAGGTATTGCATTCCATCCAAAAATTCGATTACGAGATTTCACCGGAAACACATGATTTGGGTCCCAATGAATAAAAAAAAAAAACATGTTGGAAAAAGGTCCCTGTATGTGCGTGTCTGTGTCTGTGTGTGTTCTGTGTGTCTGTGGACAGCATAGCTCAAAAACGAAAAGACCATTAAATACCAAACTTGGTACTTAAGTTTGTTATCTTCCAAGGATACAACATGATAACTTTCAAGAAAATTCCCCCATACCCAACTACCCTTTACATGGAACTTTTTTCGAAAGTTTTGATTTTCTCAAAAATGGCTCAAACTATTTTGATTAAACTATCGTATATTAAAGATATTTTCCTGACAAATAAAATGTATATTTTGAATTTTCTGCGATAGCCTTTGAAGACTACTTTATTCTGGATGAATTTTACGGAATTTTGTATTACTGGCAAACCCTAAGAGATAGACAAAAACTTGCTATATAAAAAATGTAGATCACGGTAAAGCACACAATTTATGTCATATACAGATTTTGGTGGAGTTGATCGCTTTTGAGATATTCCTTGTTATTGGTTTCAGCTCTAAAACTTACACTTTTCTCATACAGGAATTTGTCAATGCCTGTCCATACAAACAAAGAAACTTCAGTCACATAGCAACCAGAGTTTTTACTATCATCTTAACCTATGGTACTCCCTTATTTCACTTCTACTGCCGGCCAAGAAGACAATAGAGGTTCAGTGACCTTTAGCGACCGGCTTTTAGAAGATTTTTTACTGCCTATCCTAGTTGATGTTCTCAGAGCAATCACACCAGCAGCTTTGGTAAAAGCAGTTCCGCCACGTGTAGGCAAGTGATTGGAGTTTAATGGAAAGGTATATCTGACGCAAACTACTGGACCATTTTTGTAGGTTGCGCGATCTCATCCCAATACCCACGCTAAGTACTACCTGGTGTTTTATTTACTTGCATTTTACATGATATAGTAAATCTGTATGAATGCAAGAGTTACAATAAAAACTGATGTGTGTACCCAATAACTTCCTCTACGCACCATTGTAAAATCATCTTATTCGCAAAAAATGGCTTTATTACATAATTACTTGCAAATAAAACGCGATTAGGGGATACTGCAGGCATAAGCGATAGTCAAATCTTGTAAGAGTTGCTGACTATGTAAAGCTTTTGAAATTATCTCTTTGTATGACTAGGGGAATTACAGAAAGAAAGAATAAGGGTTTTTATTTGAAAAATTATTTGAATATTCAAACCAGTAAACAGGAATGACTAAAAAGTATTAACTCCACAAAAATATATCTGACACAAATTGTGTATTTTAGCAATGGGTATATTATTTTTATAATAAGATTTTGTGTACATCTTATAGTTTAACATTTATGCAGACGCTATTTAGGATGAAAAGGACTTCAGAGCCTGCGTCCAGAAAATTTAGCACATACATTTTATTCGTCATGAAAATATCTTAAACAAATAGTCTTTTAATCAAATTATTAGAGCCATGTTTGGAGAGATTAAAATGTTCGAAAAACATTCCATGTAGAGGATAGTTTGAGGATGGTGAATTTAAATACCAATTATATTCCATCCACATGACAAATTCTAGCTGCTCCATATAAAAACTATTCTTACAAAAGATTATTCTTTTATCTATATCATCTTAATCAAGATAAACATTTAGAGAATTGTCTTTTTACTTGTTTCCTAATAAGTAGAAGGGAAATAACAGAATACATTCGGCTAAAGCAACAGTCATATATTTTAAAAATCTAATGTGTACCACTCACATGATTTTCTCTACACCTCTGCAACAAATTGTTCTTAAAAAGCTTATACTTCTATTTACTTCATTCTAATCAGAAGAGATTATCAGAAATAGTCTTATTACTCCCTTCCTTGTAAGTAGAAGCGAAATAAGGGAGTACTATCGGTTAAAGTGATAGTCCAAAACTGGCTTCTATGTCACTGAAGTCCTTTGTTTGTGTGGACAGCAGTTGACAAATTCCTGTATGAGAAAAGTAAAAGCTTTTCATAGTCGAAACCAAAACTAAGGCATGTCTCAAAAACGATGAACTCCACGAAAAAAATGCATATAACATAAATTGTGTATTTTAGCGTACTCTACATTTTTTGTTTAGTAAGTTTTTGTCCATCTCTAACGGTTTAGCAGTTATGCAAAATTCCATAAAATTCATCCAGAATGAAGAACTCATCACAGGCTGTTCCCAGAAAATTCAAAATATACGTTTTAATATACGATATTTTAACCAACATCGTTAGAGCCATTTTTGAGAAAATCAAAATTTTCGAAAAAAGTAGTTGGGGGTGTGGGAGTTTTTCTCAAAATCTTTGTGTCGCATTCCTGGACGATACTAAATTTAAATACCAAGTTTGGTATTTTACCGACTTTTCATTTTTGGGTTATCGTGTTCACAGACACACGGACACATACACACGGACCTTTTTCCGAAAAAGCTTTTTTTAGATAAAGGAGACCCTAAAACATACATTTCCAGGTAAATCTCGGTATCGAACTTTTGGATGGAGTGCAATACCTTCTCTATACACTATGTACATGGCACGTGTAGAGAAAGTAAAAATCTGACGTGTTCCATTCCAATACTATCGCTACATTTCTGCAACAAATTTTGTTAAAAAGTTTATGCTAATATTTACTTCATCCAACCGAGAAAAAATCAGCAGAAATAATCTTATGACCTGCTTCCTTGTAAGTAGAAGCGAAATAAGGGGAGTACCGTAGGCTAAAGTGATAGTCAAATGCTGGTTGCTATGTGACTAAAGTTCCTTTGTTTGTATGGACAGGAGTTGGCAATTCCCATATGAGAAAGGTATGTTTTTCAAGGCTGAAACCAAAAACAAGGAATATCTAAAAAAACGATCAACTGCACGAAAAAAAAATATATATGACATAAATTATGTGTTTTAATGTGTGCTTTACATTTTTCTGTGGTGTTTTTGTCTATCTCTTACGGTTTAGCAGTTATGCAAAATTCCTCAAAATTCATCCAGAACGAAGTACTCTTCAGAGGCTATTCCCAGAAAATTCAAGATATAAATTTTATTTGTCAGGTAAATGTCTTTAATATACGATATTTTAATCAAAATTGTTGTAGCCATTTTTAAAAAAAAATCAAGATTTTCGAAAAATGTGCCATGTAAAGGGAGTTGGGGGTGGGGGATTTTCTTGAAATCTTCGTATCTTATCCCTGGAAGATAGCAAACCTAAATACCAAGTTGGTATTTAACGCTCTTTTGCTGTCCACAGACACACACACAGACCGACTGACAAAAAGACAGACAGACAGACACACACTCGGACACTTTTCTGAAAATGCTTTTTTTTTTATTTAGGGGGTCCAAAAACATGTATTTCCGGTGAAATCTCGGTATCAAACTTTTGGGTGGAATACAATACTTCTTCTATACACTATTACATAGTAGGTTTAGAGAAAGTAAATATATTACATAAATTATGCGTTTTAACACGTACTGTACAATTGTTTGTGTTGTAAGTTTTGGTCTATCTCTTACGGTTTAACCGTTAGGCAAAAATCTACAAAACTCATCCAGAATAAAGAGGTCTTCAGAGGATTTTTACCAAAAGTTCAAAACATAAATTTTATTTGGGATGCAAATATTTTTAATATACGTTATTTTAGTCAAAACCGTAGGAGCCATTTTTGAGAAAAACAAAATTTTTAAAAAAACACCCACAGACACACGGATATTTTTTTCTAAAAATGGCTTTCTGACTCGGGGGATCTCAAAACATCTTTCCGGTGAAATCTCGACATCCAATTCTTGAATGGTATACAAAATCTTCTCTATCTACTATTTGCATTGTGTGTACATACATGCTAGACACTGTAAAAACAATAAAAAAAAGCTTTTTAGTGGTGATCAGAGGGCCACAAAAATGTATTTCTGGACATCACATTTTAGAGTGGAGTACATTTTCATTACTTGTCATATGTAGTAGAAAAATTAAAAATGAAATAGCAGTGCTTCTATGTTATGCCTTTAGATACTTGGGATGGAGCTTGAGTCCCATGAGGTCCTCCATACGTATGCTCCTGTATGAAAACTTATATAATTTCCAATATTTACGATTAGTACAAAACCAATAATTAATTAATTCAGAAGCAAATGGAAATAAAATGTCTTTTCTTCTAGCAGAAAATAGACCATTGTTTTCCCCTTAGGCTCGATTGGGAGCAGCACCCCTAATTCCCTGTAAAGGAATTGGAGTGAGTTTTTAAGATACAGCTGTAACTGTTATGAGTATTGTCATTTTTGAGGAGATAGCACGCCTGTTGACGGAATGCTAATTTTGGGTCATTTTATAAGCACATAATTTGCCTCCCTTGTGACCATCTGTTCGCAGAGCAGCCGGTATAAAAATAACGACTCCAAAGAATGTCACGGAGTGATTTCTCTGCGGGGGAGGAATGTGTAAATCATTGCAAATGCAGTGGACCGTCACAGTTTCTGCACTGTCAATCCAGAGTCCACAGTAATTAATTCCCCTTCTCCAGATACGTAGCCGTTTATCGTAACGGGGAAAAAAGTCAATTTTTGCTCAAGCCCATTAATATTTACGACCGGAATAAATTTGATTCTGTGCTATCATCGTCGCATAGTCTAGTATCGCAGCAGAGGCAGACACGATAAAACGTATGTCATCGTATTTTCTCTCTGGCGTCTGCTGACTCTATCAACTCAAGAGTTTTTTTATCATATATTCTAATGCCTAAATCACACATGTGAAAAAATGTCCACTTGCAGTTTAAATAGATTAATGATTCTGATCCGTCACCGATACGAAGTTGACAGTTTCTGTTATAAATGTACAACAAGGAAATGAAAGCTCTTCTTGATCCAAAGAACTGTGACAAGTAAAAGGCTGGATTGTAACGCCCACTGTTGTAGGCGGTTTGTGAACTGTGATAAATGGTTTGTAGGTGTAACTTAGTACCTTAGATCAAGGTGCAAGTTAAATAAACTTTATTTTAAGTTACTTTAAGTACTTAACTTAGTTGACTTACTTTCCCCGTACGGGTGACTTACAGTCCCTACGAAATCCGTCGAGAAACCAACAATTTTCTCACTGAATGAAAAGTCTGATGTGTTCTATACGTGTCACTTTCTCTAGGTGTTCTACAAACATCTTCTTCGCAAAGATTATTCTTCTTTCTGAGATAAAGGTAAGCATGATGCTCTTATTACTTAGTTCAATGTAAGTAGAAGGGAACCAAGGGAATATACTATACTAAAGCGATAGTCAAATGTTTTAATGCTATGCAATTGTCATTGAAATTCGCTTATTTGTATAGCCAGGAGTAAAACAAATGAAACACGGATGAATTTCTGTTTGAAAAAAGAACAATCATTTCAAAATTGAAACCAATAACAAGGAATATCTGGAAAACGATTATTTGCACAGCAAATATGTAAAGGACATAAATGTGTTTTGACAAGATCAACCTTTTATTTTTAAGGAATGTTTATGTATATATCTTATCTTTTACCAGAATGCAAAAGTCATTCAGAATGAAGACAGCTTCAGAGGTTATTCCCAGGAAATTCAAGATATACATTATATTTGTCATGTAAGTATCTTTAATATACAGTACTTTAATCAAAATCGTTAGAGCCATTTCTTGACAAAATCAAAATTATCGAACATTTTTCCATGAGGTATGATTTGAAGATAATACCTTGGTTTACGAGTTGTACTAAAGTCGCTCAGTATGAAGAGGTCTTCAGAGGCTATTCTCAGAAAACTTAAGATGTACACCTGATTTGCTATTTTAACATCTTTAAACACGACATTTTAATCAAAATCGCTAGAACCATGTTTGAAAAAAATAAAACTTTAAAAAAAAATGTCCATGTAAAGGGTAGTTTGGAACGGGGGATTTTGCAGAAGATCTGGGTGTTGCTTACTTTGAAGATACCACACTTAAATACTAAAATAGGTACCTTATATAATAGCAATCTTTTCGTTTCTGAGACACACACACACACACACAGACGGAGCGTTTTTTTTTAAAATGTCCTTTTTGAATTCAGAAGACTTCAAAATAGTTATTTTCTGCGAAATCTCGACATAGAATTTTTGGATGAAATACAATGCCTTCTTTACCTACATAGAACGAGTGGAGAAAGTAAACATTTAAGATAAAATACGTGAATGAATATTTAGGTTCAGCTTCTTCAAAATATACGACACGAAGCTTTTCATAAAAATTCCTCCACCCCAAAGTACCCTTTACACGGAAAAATGTTCGAACATTTTGATTTTCTCAAAAATGGCCTTAATGATTTGGATTAAAATATTGCATATTTAATATATGTATATGACAAATAGATACATATTTTAAATTTCCTGGAAATATTCTCTGAAGTTCCCTTTATTCTGAAAGACTTTTACAAACCGGGTAAACAGGAAGAGACAGATAAAACCTACCACACAAAAATAAGTATCTTGTCAAAACACACAATTTTTGTCATATGCGTCTTTTTAGAACCAACCATTTTGAGATACCTAGTCCTTGTTATTGGTTTCATTTTCTCAATACTTATACTTTTCTCAACTAAAGAATAGGTATTCAAGCAAAGAGAACACACTTTCAATAGCTTCACATGACGACCGATTATAAAAGACTTGACTGTACTGCATTACCTTATTCAGCTATTACAAAGAAATAATCGTCGTCACCTTATCCTCCCATTAATTAGGACTGGCATCCCCCTAGGACTTATAGGCCAATGCCTAGGGGTCAGAAGCCTTTCGGGGAGTCAACGGCACGAAACCACAGAATGAAGAACCTGGAACAAGAGGTCGAACCGCAGCCAGACATGAGCGTGAGGAAGTGGATGCTATGAAATGCAAACTAAATGGATGATAGGAGTGGTGATGATGGAGTAATTGGTGGAATGAGTGGCGGCTGAAACCGGAGACCCGGAGAAAACCTGCCAAGACGCCGCTTTGTCCACCACAAATCCCACATGCCGCTTGGGATAAAACCCGAGCCGCCTAGACCGGAGGCGAGCGGTTTAACCACTCGGCCACGGCGCCGCTTTACAAGGAAATGATATGCAATACAACCGTTCTGCTAATGTTAACTTGATAAATAAGTGATCGATAGTAGAATAATACTTTTTAAGAAGAGAAGAATACATTGTTGCAGCATAGGTAGATAAGGTGTGTGAATGTAGCGCATCAGGATCCTCTTTTTTGTAATCACTCTCGTAAACAAGTCACCAATGATGCACAATTTTCATCATTTTAATGTAGATCGTTGTTTTATTCTTTTTGCAAGGTACCGCTTTATTTAATGTCCATCGTTTCTTCGAGCTACTTTTTTTAACACAGCTGTTTCGCCTTCTCTGTGTTGTTTTAGGATTGGCTGCTATTTTATTATACTTCATATGCACTTATATCCCTAGAGCAATTATCCAAATATCCAAACGCCGAGTGCAGCCTGGTTAGCATTACCAGCATCTGTGACTTGCTGTATCAAATATCCTAAGGCAGACACAGTGCAGAGAGAATAAAGCTATAGAGTTGTACTATATTTCGCTGTCCAGAGCAGTTCAAGCCCCATAGCAAGAATCTCACAGACCTCTGTGATCTGTTAGCTGTAGAGAAAGTCATGTGAATGGAACACATCAAATTGTTTCTCTCATTCTAATTTTCGCAGCCTGCATTTTGCTTTTTTACTTTTCTTTCATTTGAATACCCATAGCTTTAAACTTGTATTCCACAAGGTTAATCAATGAAACCACAATGTTCATTTAGGTAAATCATTTGTGTAAATTAAAAATATGGCATTTGCTGCAAGTGAGGAAAACTTTTCATTTTGTTGAAAATTATGTATTTTACATGACCTCCGGTTATGCAAAAGAATGTGATTATTTCAACTAGAATAGCACTAATTTCTCTGCAAATATTGTCTTTATGATTCCAGCAAGACATTGCCACTTACCGCATTGCTAAACTTTCCTAGATGCACCTCTGCTCATCTCGATAAATGGAGAGTACGTATAACCTCCAGATCTTGCAGATTTCTCTGTCCTAGTTACATAAAATAACAGTCTGTTGGCATAAATATATCTACATTAATAATTTACATGCACATATATTATAATTCATAATTTGAACACAATTGCAGAATTTGGTAGCATTGAAGCATCCTATGAAACTGGCTTTAAAGATGCTTTATTTTGAGAATAAACCTTAATTTTTAGATTCAAATTACTTTTAGTTACACCCCTAAACATATACACCGAATCCTAGAGTCACAGACTTGTCGATAAGCACACGAATATTGTGGAGAACTCAGAATAGGATATCTCCGAAGAATCCGCTGACAAATATCACATGCGCTCCCTTGGGTGTGGGGTCATTTTGGTGAGAGGCAAGCGGTTTAGCCACTCCGCTACGACGCCGTTCTCAGAAAGTATTAACTCTGTCCATATAGCCATAACATAATATCGTACTGATGTTTCATTTTCTAATTTGGACCTGAGGAAAGTTATTCACGATGACGCTTTAGCTCTCTTTTATTTGCGATGGTCAGTGAAGAATCGACCCCTCACAATGAGTGCAACGCGAACACCGTCTCCGATGATGAGCAAGAGGAGTAAAACAAAGGTCGCTCACGCTACTGGAAATAGCCCGTTGAGTTATGCAATTTTTTTAACGCATCATAGGATATCTGTACACATCAAATACGGGTCAGGATATCAGTTGTGTCTTGAATCTTCTGAGGTTATGTTGTTGTTATTATTATTATTATTATTATTATTACTATTTTTATTATTATTTTAAAAATATAAAATATTCCTTGGTTATATCACGCGATAATTGAATAAAACTGATGAAATTATGTCTAAATGAACCAAAGGACTCTAGAGCTTAAAGTTACCACCCATTCGTCTTTTCGGGATAAGGAAAACCCTCGTAAAACCTTATCAGAGCAACTCACCATAACTGAGATACGAATTCGGCACACCTCTTGAATGTGAGACATACAAGCTACCCCACATTATAGAAGTGAGCTCTTCTGCGAATAACCTCTGAAATCCTCACTTGCATAATTTCAAATACTTTGAAGACTTTAACAGATCGAGAAATCCTAATTGGAAATGCGCGTTTCATTATAAACTAAACTAGAACATGTTAATTTTATAGCACCTAAAACGGATCGTTAAGTCCTATCTTTGCCTATATTACACTTAAAGTCCTGCACACGCCAAATACGGGGCAGTTGGACCACCTGATATTTCATCCGAAAATTAGATATTCAAATTTACATGCAATGTATGTTTTTGTAGTCTACCGATTCCCTAAAAGGATTGAAGATATTCTTGTGACAGGGAGGAGAAAAGAAAGAGAGAGAGAGAGAGAGAGAGAGAGAGACAGAGAGAGACAGAGAAAAAGTATATTGTATATATTAGGATTACATATCTACGGATGGGGCCCCCAGACCCTGGAGCAGAGCACTGCGCGTTGGCTCTTGGGCCCCTTAGCGGTGTACCATAAGGAGAGTCCTGAAGGTGACCAGATCCGAATGAAGACGGGCGCAAGTCTGTATGGGGTCCCCAATTGTTCCAGATTGAACATCTTCAATGTCGCCTGTGCCCAGGCCACGAGTTCTGAGTCTTTGAGGGCCTAGGCCGAACGCCTTCGAAGGAAGCTCATAATCAGGTGGTGTCGCTACAAGGCCAGGCCTATATAGTGCGCCAGCCACCGAATACCGTCGCCTAGTCCTTTAATCCTGAATCAGATGATAAGCAATTGATGGAACAGGAAATGATGCAGGAAATGAAACATTCGGGCGATGTAATGAAACCTACCCAAAAACCCAGGGAATTGAACCTAGGTCCTCCCGAATGCTAGTGGAACACTTTATCGCGAAGCCACCTCGCTCGATGAGTAAAGTATACGTCAAAAATTAAACCCGGATGAATACCAAATTTCGCATTTCTGTATCTTCTAGGAAAGCGACACGAAACAGTCTACGACAGTACTCCCATACCAGTAACTTCTTACAAGAAAACTTTTGTTTTATTTTCTCAGAATTGCTCCAGAGATTTTGATTAAAATATAGTATTTTTACTGTCTCTATA
Organism: Hymenopus coronatus; assembly: GCA_030762935.1. Classification (NCBI taxonomy): domain Eukaryota; kingdom Metazoa; phylum Arthropoda; class Insecta; order Mantodea; family Hymenopodidae; genus Hymenopus; species Hymenopus coronatus. Next base: position 157,065,034 of record CM060892.1, read on the forward strand.
CTCGCTATGTACCTACATAGTGTATAGAGAAAGTACTGCATTCCACCCAAAAATTCGAAACCGAGACTTCACCGGAAACACGAATACCGTGGATTCAAACGAAAGTATATTTATATAAAGGGCCGCGCGCGCGCGCGTGTGTGTGTATGTCTCTGTGTACGTGAACACGATAACTCAAAACGAATAGACGGTAAAATACCATACTCAGTATTTAAGTTTAGTATCTTCCAAGGATGTGGCATGAAGATTTTGAGGAAAATTCCCCCAACCCAAACCACCCTTTACATGGAAAAAAATTGGAAAATTTTGATTTTCTCAAAATTGGCTCAAAAGATTTTGATTAAAATGCCGTGTATCAATGATATTTACATGAAAAATAAAATGTATCCTTGTATCATCTGGGAATATCCTCTATAAACGGGTAAACCAAAGGAGAGGGACAAAACTTACTGTAGATCTCGTTATACCCAATTTACGCCATATATATTTTTTTCGTGGAGTTGACCATTTTTTCAGATATTCCTTGTTATTGGTTTCAGTTTTAAAATACTTTAACTTTTCACATAGGGGAATTTGTCAACTCTGGTAATGCAAAGAACGGATTTTATCCTCATAGCAACAGCTTTTAAAAGATTTGACTATCGCTTTAGCCTAGTGTATTCCCTTATTTCCCTTTTACTTACAAGGAAGCAAGTAAGAAGGCCATTTCTGTTGTTCATCTTGATTAACATGAAGTAGATAGAAAAATGCTCTTTTTAATAATTTTTACCAAGATATAGAGAAAATCAAGTGAATAAAACATCAAATTTTTAGACATGCCTTCTATTTTTCGCAACTATTCTCTTCATGTTGTTTTTCTTCACCTTTATAAGTTGCAAATGCTAAGAGAAAGTCAGAAACCTAAGAATGGAAAAAGCAAACTCCAATATCAATTTTCATAAATTAGTTTCTTTCTTAACCTTAAGTGTTTTCGAAATATTCCATGAGGTAACAAGTTGGGATGGTGGGGACATTTCGTGAGTTAGCTGCGAAGTTCTGTAAATTTGTGAAGAACAAACTTCGATTAAATTTATAAATGTCAAAGAATTTATTCCTAATCTCTTGGGTGCTTGCATTATAACCTATTGTTGCGTCTTAAATGGAGTTCCTGCGATAAAACTCGATTCTGCTCGCAATGGAATGTAGTCTTTTTCGCAGCCAGGAATAGAATGATGACTGACCGGGTATATCCACGGGTAGAAGACGTGAGGGGAAGATCACTATTTCAAACCCCTCTGGTCTTCTCACTTGTCGTTCGAAGCATAGCCGACGAGTGTCGAGGACAGCTGAAATAGTTTCTAATGCTATAGCCAATCCCGTGATTTTTAATACTGAAGATTTTACTTAGTGAACACAAAATTAGATATTATACTTTCAAAAAAATCTGATTTTCTTCATTCGCATGACTTTCTATACATCTCTGTATAACAAATAATTGTTAAAAAGCTTATTCTTCTAAACACTTCATGATAATCGAGATAAACATTAGTGTAAATTGTCCTTATAACTTGCTTATAAGGGAATAAATCTAAATTTGTTCCAATCACATAATGTCCTCTAGCTGTTCGGTAAATATTAATCTGTTATCTACAACATGCTGATCAATATAAACATAAGCAGAATTGATCTTATTACTAGGATCCTTATAGCTAGAAGAGGAAAAAGTAAATGCACTGGCTAAAGCGATAGTCTCGTCCTTTAAAAGCCAATCGCTATGTTCGGTAAACAAACGAGAAACCAGAAAAAAAATGTCTTCCAATTTGAGAAAAGTTTAGTGGCTTAAAATTAATACCAATAATCCGGAATATCTCGAAAACGGATAACTCTATAAAAAAACTGTATATGATATAAATTGCGTGATTTAATGAGATCTATATTTTTCGTGTAGCAAGTTTTTGTATATCTCTTACAGTTTGCCATTATATAAAGGCCACCCAGAATGAAGAGGTCTTCAGAAAATATTCTCAGAAAATACATTTCGTTTGTCATAAAAATGTCTTCAATATAAGGCATTTTAATAAAAATCATTACAGCCATATTTGAGAAAATCAATATTTTCTAAAAATGTTTCATATACCTAAACGTTAGTTTGTGTTGGAGGGTTTTTCTTCAAAATCTTTGTGTAGCAACCTTGAAAGATATCAAACTCAAATACCAAGTTTGGTATTTAAAAGGTATTTTCGTTTTTGAGCTATGCTGCCCACAGACATACAGACACACACACAAACACACACACGAACCTTTTCCTAAAAAAGCTTTTTTTTTGGATTCGTGCGTTCCCAAAACACGTATTTTCGGTGAAATCTCGGTATGGAATTTTTGGGCGCAGTACAATTACGCTATCTATACAGTATTTGCATAGTATATGTAGAAAAATCTGATGTGTTCCATTCACATGACTTTCTCTACGTCTCTGCAACAAATTATTGTTAAAAAGCTTATGCTTCTATTCATTTCATTTTAATCGAGAAAAAAATAGCAGAAAAAGTCTTATTACTTGCTTCTTTGTAAGCAGAAGGGCAATAAGGGAGTAGCATAGGCTAAACTGACAATCAAAAGCTGATTGTTATGTGACTGAAGTTCCTTTGTTTATATGGACACGAGTTGACAAATTCCTGTATGAGAACAGAATAAGTTTTTCAAAGCTGAAACCAAAATCAAGGAATATCTAAAAAACGATCAACTTCAGGAAAATGAATGTAGCATAAATTGTGTGTTTTAACGTACTCTAATTTTTGTTTGGTGAGTTTTTGTCTATCTCTTACAGTTTAGCAGTTTTGCAAAATTTCGTAAAATTCATTCAGAATAAAGCAGTCTTCAGAGGCTATTCCCAGAAAATTCAAAATATACATTTTATTTGTCTGGTAAATGTCTATAATATACGATATTTTAATCAAAATCGTTAGAGCAATTTTTGAGAAAATAAAATGTTTCGAAAAAAAGTTCTATGTAAAGAGTAGTTTGAGGTGGGGGGATTTTTCTCAAAATCTTCATGTCGCATCCCTGGAAGATGCCTTAAATACCAAGTTTGGTATTTTACCGACTTTTCGTTTTTGAGTTATCGTGTTTACAGACACACGGACACACGGACAAACTGACACATGGACACACGGACACACACATACACGGACCTTTTCCTGAAAATACATTTTTTGGATTCTGCTTCACTATTGATAACAATACACTAAAACACTACGTGCTCTCCTATTGTAATATTTTTCGTTACGATGTTCTATGTTTTGTCTTCTTCAACTAGCTTCATACTGCATAATATTATCGATAATAATATAGTGAAATACTACGTTCTCTCGGGTTTGTATGTTTTTCGTAACGGTGTATTCATGTTTTGGGTTATTCTGCTAAGCATATACTATTATTAATGATATTAATGATAGGGATATACTAAGTGTTTTCGCGTTATAAATCTTTTCGTTATGATGTTTTCATGCTTTGTGTTGTTCTGATAAACGTATGTTGCGTAATAGTAGAGCTAATGATAATACAGTGAACTAATACGTATTCTCGTGTTGTAATGCTTTTCGTTACGATTTTTTTATATGTTATTTTATCATGATGTGTATACTGCGTTACTATACGAGTTAATGATTTTTTTATAAACAGGTTAACAATGTAATGAAATCTTCCGTGTCCCGCACTCTTCTACCAGTAACATTTCTCAAGACCTAATTCCCTCATTTCTTTTTCAATATTCTTCATTCATTTAAGTCTAAGTCGACCACGACTTCCTCTTCCAGATGTGTTCCATTGTAAAACTTGTTTTGGTATTATTATCTCAGAATTCTGCGGAAATGCCCGAACCATTCTGGCTATTTATATCTTATAAAATCTGAAATTGAAATTTGATCTATCATGGTTTGTCTTATCACTTTGCTAGAGATTGTTTTCTAATTTAGAGTGTCTAGTGGATCTCCTGAAACAGTCCATTTCGGTAGATAATAATTCTAAATTTAAATTCCTATTCAGTATCCATGTTTCTGCTCCATAAGTTAACGCACTTCTATTTATTCATTTATATGTCTTTAATTTAGTTTCTAAAGTTATATTCTTGTTCCATAACACTCCATTTAGCATATACATTGCTGTTCTGACCTTTTCGATTCTATATTTAATGTCCTCTTCTTCACTACAGTTTAAATTTATCTTCACTCCTAGTACATACTCTCTTCATCCCATGCCGTCTTCTAAAACTAGATTTTTCTCATCTCGAAATGACAAATAGATTGTTTTCTTTAAATTAATTTTTAATCGCCATCTATTATACTCTTCAATAAGTTTTCTACTCCTATATTCTAAATCTTCGTAGTCTTGAGCTATACCGTACGGTCATTTGCATAACTTAGAGCATACATTGTAGAATTATCTTTGTGAATTCCCATATATCTGCATTTAGTTTTCCAGTTTTGTAAAACTTGTTTTATAAATATGTTGAAAAGGGTTGGTGATAAACCCTGACGTAAACCTTTTGTAACTAAGAATTTTTCTGTTACATTTTTCTTAATCCTAATTCTAGATGATGCATTAGCATATAGTCTATACATGGCATGCTAAATAACTCTATTTTCCATGGTTTGTTCTAAAATTTCCCAAAATTTCCTCAAACGTACAGTTAACGATAATAATCCAGTAAAAAGCTACTGCTCTCGTGTAGTGATGTTTCGTTTTATTCTGATAAGCATATACTGCGTAAAAATATTAATGATGTTAATATAGTGAAACGCTACTAGTTCTCATGTATTTCTATGTTTGTATGTTTTTCAGTACGATATTTTCAGGTTTTCATTTATTCTGCCAGGCGTAGGCATACTGCGTAAAAATATTAATGATAATAACACAGTGAAACACTTCGTGCTGTTGGGTTATGATGCTTTTCGTTACGATGTTTTCATGTTATTTTTTAATCTGTAAAGCGTATACTGCATAATAATATTAATCATAATAATACAACGAGTGAGTCAGAAAAGTACAAAGCGGCTGCTTTCCGCATCCTCAGCACTATCAAAGAAAGGCGCGGATGAAACCATATGTTTTTAAAACTACTTGTAAAGGCCTTACTTACCAACTTTATGAAAGGAGATGCCGAGACTGATCACCATTGTTGTGTATACATTTTTGATACTTCTTTTGGAAACCATCCATCACTCGCTGTAGTTCATCTTGAGAAATGCTGACAAATTCCTGGCGGATATTTTGTTCTAATTCTTCCAGGGTGTGTGGGTCTGTCTTGTACACTTTATGTTTTAATTTACCTCGGAGATAGAAATCACAGTAGGCTGGGTCGGGGGCCCGAGGAGGCCACAAATCTCTACTAATAATTTTGTCCTGAAACACACTTTCAATTGTTCTAGTCCAAAGATTGGCCGTATGAACTGCTGCAGAGTCTTGTTGAAAAAAAGGCAAAATCACACACATTACCTGTTACTTCTCTATAAGAAAGGAGGAAAAATTGTATTCAGGTATGTACGGCCTCAACTGTTGACTCGAAAAAATTTGACCTTGTAACTCTTTCTCCGCAATCTTTCTTAAATCGTACATTCACTTGGCGAGCTGACTGAGTTGACACATACGAATTATAAATAAATACACGCTGTCCAGTAGAAAACATACTGAGCCATAATACACTTTGTGACTAAGCATATGACTAGCGGACAGAATCGAAGTTAGCGCGACATGATATTTAGTTGTGATGATTTGACAATGCAGTGTACACGTAGTGGTACTAATATGAGAAGAACCGAGCAGTGGTTGCGTGCACTATTACTAACAGCGGACGGCAATTGAAATTGAGTGGGCGGAAACATAAATACTAAGAATTTTAATATTTACATACATTCAATTGCTATTGGCGACAAGTCATTAGCATCATTATCGTTTGTTTCATTTTCTTAAAAGGTACATAGATTGCAATTCACAACATACGTTGAATATGAATACGTTGAATATGAATCGTCTCCGTTTGGTACATCAACAGGCTTTGCATTGTGAAAAATTTCATTCCACATTACGAGATATGATTGGAGCAAAACGGAAATAGGACACATCATCGACTATTGTGTAGGATACTCCATCAGCAATTATTTCCGTAGCAGTTCCTCGTAGCACATTTCCTATTTCACGCATTATTGAAAATGCGACATTTTTTTTTTTCACTTTTTTTTTTTCACGCGATCTAAAACAAGTGTGATGTGCCTCTGATTAATACGGGCGCTAATAACCGCTGTAGTTGAACGCCCTAAGGCCCTACTTCTCAGTCTCACTCCTCTCTGATTAACAGCGTGCACAGTTCGTCGACAACTTTCAGGGGTCGAAGCATTTCAGGGTTCGATGTTTCCAAATATGTGTTATTGTCGTTGTGTTATTGCAAAACTTTATGCAATCCCTTTGAAGTAAGAGATTTTACAATCTTGATTAGAGCATGCACTGTTCTTCCACAGCAGTGCAAACCTATTACAGAAGCATGACCTTGTTTACATGTTGTTTGACCTTGAATCATGTGTTCACATGCCCAGTGGAAAAAAAAAAAAAAAAAAAAAAAACACCGCGCAGCCGGTTCGGAGGATTTTGACTTACTCGGTAGTTTCGTCCACCTGAGCGTGTCTGCCTCTATTCAATAAGTCAGGAGTTCAAATCTAGCTTAAAGTGAGTTACCCGGGTAAGGTTTTTTTTTGGTTTTTTTTTTTTTTTTCTTATCCTGAGAAGACGAATGCTGAGCATCTTTAAGTTCCATTGATCCCGAGATTATTTGAACATAATATCACCAATTGCATTCCTCGTCCGATAAGACCAACCTGATTATAGGTCGTTAAGCTATAATAATAATAATTATAATAATAATAATAATAATAATAATAGTGAAAAATTACGTGCCCTCATATCTGCATATTTTTCGTTATGATGTTTTAATGTTTGATTCATTCTGCTAAGCATTATAACATTAATGATAATAATACTGTAAAGCACTACGTGCCCTCGTGTTTGGGTATCTTTCGTTGCGATGTCTTCATGCTTGATTCATTCTGCTAAGCCTACACTGCGTAATAACATTAATGATAATAATATAGTGAAACACTACGAGCTCTCGTGTTTGTACACTTTTCGTTAGGGTGCTTTTACCTTTTAATTTATTCTGCTAAGCGTATATTATCAATGATACTAAGTCTCCTCCTATTTTGATGTTTTTCATTACGATGTTTTCACAACTTGATTAATTCTGCCAATCATATGCTATTAATAGTATCTAAAAGAATGATAATAGTAGCAATAATAACAATACACTGAAACATTGAGTGCTCTCATGTATTGTGTTTGTTGCGATATCTTAATGTCTTTTTACTTTCTCTATACGTACTATGTATATAGTGTATAGAGAAGGTATTGCACTCCACCCAAAAATTCGATACCGAGATTTCACCGGAAATATATGTTTTAGGGTCCCCTGTATCCCAAAAAAGCATTTTCACAAAAAGGTCCGTATGTGTGTCTGTGTGTCCGTGTGTCAGTGTGTCAAACTTGGTATTTAAGTTCAGTATCTTCCAAGGATGCGACACGAAGATTTTCAAGAAACCCCCCCCAACTACCCTTCACATGGAAAAATTTTCGAAAATTTTTATTTTCTAAAAAATGGCTCTAAAGATTTTGATTAAAATATCATATATTAAAGATATATACTTGACAAATAATATGTATATCTTGAATTTTCTGGAAATAGCCTCTGAAGACTACTTTATTCTGGATGAATTTTACGGAATTTTGTGTAACTGCTAAACCGTAAGAGATAGACATAAACTTACCACACAAAAATATAGAACACATTAAAACACACAATTTATGTTATACACATTTTTTTCGTGGAGTTGGTCGTTTTTTAGATATTCCTTGTTTTTTGTTTTAGCCTTAAAAACATACTTTTCTAATACAGGAATTTGTCAACTCCTGTCCATACAAACAAAGGAACTTCAGTCATATAGCAACCATCTTTTGCAATCACTTTAAACTATGTTACTCCCTTATTTATTTTCTACTTACAGGGAAGCAGGTAATAAGGCTATTTTTGCTAATTTTTTCTCACTTAGCATGAAGTAAATAGAAGCATAAACTTTTTAAGAAAAATTGTTGCAGAGATATAGAGAAAATCATGTGAATGGAACACATCAGATTTTTTACTTTCTCTACACGCACTATGTGCATAGTGTATAGAGAAGGTATTGCACTCCACCCAAAAATTATATACCGAGATTTCACCGGAAATATATGTTTTAGGGTCCCTTATATCCAAAAAAAGGCATTTTCACAAAAAGGTTCGTGCGCGCGCATGTGTGTGTGTGTGTGTGAGTGTGTGTGTCTGTGTGTCCGAGTGTCCGTGTGTCTGTGAACAAGATAACTAAAAAATGAAAAGTCGGCAAAATACCAAACTCTGTATTTAAGTTTAATATCTTCCAGGGATGCGATACGAGAATTTTGAGAAAAATCCCCCCACCCCAAACTACCCTTTACATGAACGTTTTTCAAAAATTTTGATTTTCGCAAAAATAGCTCTAACGATTTTGATTAAAATATATATTAAAGATATTTACCTGACAAACAAATTGTGTATCTTGAATTTTCTGGGAATAGTTTCTGGAGACTACTTTATTCTGGACGAATTTTACGGAATTTTTCATACCTGCTAATCCGTAAGACTTAGATAAAAACTTACTACATTAGAAATGTAGAGCACGTTAAAACACACAATGTATGTGTCATACATTTTTTTTTCGTGCGGTTGATCGTTTTTGAGATATCCATTGTTTTTGGTTTCAGCTATGAAAAACTTACTTTTCTCATATAGGAATTCGTCAACTCCTGTCCGTATAAATAACGGAACTTCAGTCATATAACAACTAGCTTTTGACTATCACTTTAACTTGCAGTACTCCCTTATTTCGCTGCTAATTACAAGGAAACAAGTAATAAGAATATTTCTGCTAATTTGTTCTCGAGTAGCAGGAAGTAAATAGAGGCATAAACTTTTCAACAATAATTAATGTGTTGCTGAGATGTATAGAAAGTCATGTGAATGGTACACATCAGATTTTTTATCCTACAGTGGATCTTGTCTATAACGTTAAATAAGAACAGCGTGTACAAAATTACAAAACTAGCTATTGACGGATAGAAAATAGTCTTATTACTTACTTCCTTGTAAGAAGAAGGAAATAAGGGAGTACCATAGACTAAAGCGAAGTCAAATGTTTTAAAATCTGGTTCCTATGTGTTTGAAGTTCCTTTGTTTGTATGGTCAGGATTGACAAATTCCCCTATAAGAAAAGTATAAGAATTTTAATTCTGAAACCAATTACAGAAAATATCTAAAAAATTGGCGAACTCCACCAAGAAAACGTATGCGACATATCGTATGCTTTAACGAGACCTGCATTTTTTGTGAAGTAGGTTTCTGTCTATCTGTTACGGTTATGCAAAATTCCGCAAAATTCATCTACAATAAATATTCTTCATAGGTTATTCCCAGAAAATACAAGATTTACATTTTAATTGTATTGTCAATATCTTTAATATGCGATATTTTAATCAAAAACGTTAGAGCCATTTTTGAGAAAATCAAACTTTTTGAAATTTTCTCCATGCAAAGGATAGTTGAGGATCGGAGGATTTTCTTGAAAATCTTCGTGTCGCATCCTTGGAAGATACTAAATTTGAATACAAAGTATGGTGTTTAACCCATTTTCATTTTTGAGTTATCGTGTTCACATACGGACACGAACAAACACACACACAGACACGGAAGGTTTTTAAAAATGCTTTTGGATGCAAGGAACACTAAAATGTATATTTCCGATGAAATCTCGGTATCGAATTTTTGGGTGCAATATAATACTTTCTATATACACTATGTACATAGTACGAGTAGAGAAAGTAAAAATAAAGGTTCTGTAGCTGAAGTGGAAACCGGTTAAAAATGTTTTCAGTCTCTTGTATATCATCATGGACCTTGGTGTAACTGCGATGCCATTAGTAGTTAAAGCGGGCGTTAAACACTACCCTTGGTGTAAGTGTGACTCACGATGAGCACGATTCCCTCACCGTTTTTGCTGACACGCAAGAGGTGCTTACAGCGTAGAAGGGAGGGCAGCATTACCTCCACCCTGTTTGGTAGCTGCAAACAAAAACCTCTGTATCTATGACGTCACTTTCTATCAGTGGTGGGGTCTTCAGCAACGTTAATGTTATAATGGATGGTACAAATACTAAAAATGCTTCTTGAACGCCATTCTTGTTAATGACTTGGTTGGCATTGTTTACTTGTAACCAGTTCATCAATGTTTGCCAACAGGGATGGGCAACAGATTCTTAAAAGGCAGACCATATGATCATGCCCTTCCGTCCATACTTCAATATTTGCTTTTTATTTGATTCATTTTCGAGAACGTCTGTTCACCAATATATTTACAACAAAATATTGATATAAGCTTTGCAGAAAAAGTTCGGAATTTGGGAAATTTTTCATTGGTAAAGGATTTTAATAAATCCGAATCTTTTTTCTGAGCATATTTAATAGCTTTTGAATTTTGCAAAACAACTAGTTCCATTTTAAAATCGTGGGGAGCGACTTTGCAGGCAAAATTAATTCAAATTCAAGTGCTATTACTGATTACATACCTGATCAAAATGTTTTCCATAATCAGTATGATGGTATTTTTCAGTGTCATTTATTATTACATCGGGAACCCTTAGATAAGTAATGGTTACAAATAAGACATTTAACAAAAAAATATTCTTCCTCCCATTCTTTTTGGAATGCGATTGTTTGGTTCGCTTGAAATCTGCCATTGTGTCAAGAGTGGAACCCAGCTAAATGTCTCTGATTGATTTAAGGGACATGCTTGTAACTGGACATGCACAGAACGAAGGAGGCGAGTAACGCGACCAGATGACGCAATTATATCATAAGAGCAGAGGTTTGGTACCCTAGTGCACTAGTGTGAAACGAAGGTTGTTCGTGCTACTAGCTCACCCGCCAATGATCGGTGTATGCTTACAAAAGGTTATCTGCAAACTTGAATAACGGCGCTGTTGGGTCACTCGTTGGTAAAATACTGTTTCATTCACATTACTTTCCCTACAAAAATGTTCTTACAAAACATAATGCTTCTTTCTACTCTAATGCTAATCGAGATAAGCATTACCAGAATGATCTTATTACTTGCTTCCTTATAAGTAGTAGGGACTTAAGGGGATAGGCTAGGCTAAAGCGATAGTTAAATGCTTTAAAAGCTATGCAATTGTCATCGAAAGAAATTCGCTACTTTGCATGTCCAGGACTAAAGTAAGTGAAACACAGACGACTCCTGTTTGAGAAGAATATAAGTATTTTAAACTTGTAACAAATAACAAGGACACGGTTACCTCCATAGTAAAAATGTAAAGGAAATAGTGTGTTTTGACGAGATCTACACTTTTTGAGAAGCAAGTTTTGTCTTAAAGTTTACCAGTTATGCAAAATTCATTCAGAATAAAGAGGACTTCAGACGCTCTACCCGGGAAATTCAAGATACGATTTGCCATGGAAATATCTTTAACACACAATATTTAATCAATATCGTTACAGCCATTTTTGAGAAATTCAAAAATTTCGAAAACTTTTCCACGTAAGGGTAATTTGGGGTAGGGGATTTTCTTAAAAATCTTCGCGTCCAATCCTTAGGAGATACTAAATTTGAATATCAAGCACGGCGTTTTACCGATTTTCGTTTTTGAGTTCATAGACACATACACATAGACCTTATCCTAAAAATGCTGTTTGGATGCAGGGGACACTAAAACGTATATTTCAATTGAAATCTCTGTATGGAATTTTTGGGTGGAATACGATACCTTGTCATCCACGATGCACATTTTGCGTACGTGCTAGATAAAGTAAAACCACTAAGCCCAGAGCTTGGTGTTAGCATACGGTTCCATAATGTAAGTTTAATTTTACCAAGTGTGGGTACGTCATTTGGCATGGCTTATGAACTTTTGCAATTCTTTTTTTTTTTTCTTTTTTTTTCTTTAAAGCAAATAGCTCGTTACCACGACTTCTAATTTATCCCCGTGCTTCTGAGATTTGCATTTGAAAGCTCTTTCTAAATGTTGTATGAACTAAGCACTTATTACTTTATTATGAACAGGTTTATAATGCTAATACATCTTCCTGTGTCCAAATTCTTCTTCTCTTATCTCTCTCTCCGTCTTCTAATCCACTCAGTTGTATTTTTATGATGACTTCTTCAATCTCTGTAACCCTTGGTCTTCCTCTCACTTCCTTCTTGCTGCTGGCATCCATTCCTGAATACGTTGCGGGAGTCTTTCATACTCTATTCGTGGGACATGTCCACCCCTAGTTAATCGCCGACAATAGATACAATTATTATTTCATGAAAAACCGTAAGCTTTCACGGCCGGAATCAATACAACACGGACTGTTATGCCGTGGTCCGCTGGAGTAAGATGTTCCAGACGTTTCCTCCACAACTGCGGTGGATATCTTCAGTGGCGCGGCCGAAGTTTCCTCAGATAAGGTTTCACTGCGTCTGAAGTCTGTTGAGCTTTAAGGCCGCTTCTATTTTGTTGAAATTGTTAGGATGCTTGTAAATTTCTATGGCCTCTCGGCAATCGGGCATGGGTGAAAGGATGAAAGGATGCTGGTGTCCTGGAATTTTATGATATGTTCATCCTCTGCCTCAGTGGCTTTTTTGGTGACCGCGGACTTTCCTGTGTGATCCTTACTCCAGCAGACCACGGCAAAATAGCCCGGAAATAACTCCTAGTTAAATTAACTATTTCATTTTGATGAGCCATATTTCTCCTAAATTCTGCATTTTTACTTTATCTACCGTATACGTACAATGTACGTAGTAAATAGAGAAGTACTATGTTCTACCCAGAAATTCGATGCCGAGTTTTCATCGGAAATATATGTTTTGAGATCCTCTTAGTAAAAATAAGCATTTTAAAATCGGTAAATATATGTGAAAGAATAACATGAAGATTTAGTCAAATACCAAACATGGTGCTTAAATTCAGCATCTTCCAAGGATGCAACATAACGATATTAAAGTAAAAACTTCCACTGAAACTACCCTTTACATGGAACATGTTTAAACATGGTTCTAACGATTTTCATTAAAATACTACATGTTTAGGATAGTTTCATCATAAACGAAATGTATATCTTGAATGTGCTAGGAATATCCTCTTAAAGTCCTTTTCATTCTGAATAACTTTTGCATAATTGGTAAACCGTAAAAGATAGACAAATATTTAATACACTAAAAAAGTAGATCTCTTTAAAACGCCAATTTATTCAAAATGTCGTGTTTCTGCCGTAAGTCATTTCCAAAATACGTTTTTCTATAAATTTTATTTGTTCAATAATTAGGGTTAATAATAAGAAACTGTCAACTGATTTCTTATATAACGTTTTCCTTTGTTAACTAATGTTTTATTTAAAGCACTATTATTTATATTTTAGTATAATGTACATTGAAGGTATTTGTTTCATAGGAAATTTATTCAATTTTACTTTCTCTAGTTAGTACATAGTAGATAGGTAGAGAAGATACTGCATTCCACCCAAAATTTTGATATCGAGATTTCAATGCAAATACGCATCTTAGGTTCTCCTGAATCAAAAAGGCATTTTACAAACAGATCCGAGTGTGTGTATATGTGTGCATGTGCGCGCGCGTGCACTTCGACAGCATAGTTGAAAAAAAAAAGACAGTTATAAACCAAATGTAATATTTATGTTTAGTATCTTCCAAGGATGCGACACGAAGATTTTCAAATAAACTCCCCCACTACAAACTACCCTTTACATGGAAAATACTTTGAAAGTTTTGTTTCTCTCAGAAATTGCTATTATTTTGCTTAAAATACCTGTATTAAAGATATTTATATCACAAATAAAATGCATATTTTGAATTTTCTGGGAATAGCCTCTGCATATCTATTTATTCATAATGGGTTTCGCAGAATTCAGCAAAACGGTTAAACCTTAACAGATAAATAAAACCATAGTGCACAAATGTAGATCTTGTTAAAAACACATAATTTATGTTATTTACGTTTTTCTTATAGATCTGACCGTTTTTGAGATACTCTTTGTTATTTGTTTCAGTTTTTATTACGGAGCTTTTCTCAAATGGGACTATACAAAACGAATCGAACCTCAATTGTTTCACATAGCGACCAGTTTTTAAAAGTTTTGAATAACGCGTTAACCTAATATATTCATTGATTTCCCATCTACTTACAAGGAAGCAAGTAAAAATACTAATGCTGCCAATGTTTATCTTGAATAGCATGATGCAGAAAAAAATAATCCCTCGTAAGAAAGCTTTGTATATGGAACAGCTAATGAAAGTTATGTGAATATAACACATCAGATTTTTAGAAAGAGGTCTTGTGGGGGGGGGCTGTGTCTGGGCAGCATAGCTAAAAATCGAAAAGAATGTTAAGTACCAAACATGGTATTTAAGTTTAGTATCTTACAATGATACGTCACGAAGATTTAAAAAACAGAAACAAAAAACCAGTATAAACTACTCTTTACATGGAAAAATGTTTGAAAATGTAGTGTTTCTCAAAGATGTGTTTAACGAATTTGCTTAAAAAATACCGTATATTAAAGATATTTACATCAAATAAAACGTATATTTTGAATTTCCTGGGAATATCCTCTGAAGACCTCTTTTATTCTGCATACATTTTTAGAATTTTCTGTGACTGTTAAACCGTAAGAGATAGACAAAAAACGTAGATCTTTAAAACGCATAATTTATGCCATATACGTTTTTATGTAGAGTTGACCGTTTTCGAGATATTCCTTATTATTGGCTTCAACTTTAAACTACCAAACTTTTCTCAAAGAGCTTGTTTTACTGCAGGCCATGCAAAGCGAACCGAACCTCATTTATTTCATACAACGATCAGCTTATAAAAGATGTGACTAACACGTTAACCTAGTGTATTCCCTTATTTCCCTTCTACTTACAAGAAAGAAAGAAGATCAATTCTTTAATATTTATCTCGGTTAGCGTGATACAGACAAAAATCTTTTATAAGAATGTTTTATATATTAAACATATAGAGAATGTGATGTGAATGGAACACTTCAGAGCTGTTATTAATATTTGTTATTGTCGCTTTAATATTCAAGTCATATCACGGCTACAATAAATTTCAAACATTACAATACCTGTATCAGTTTACAAACATACAGTTATACAATTTTATATATTTTAAAAGATTTACTATATTATGGCAGACTGTTGGATGATTCATGGCCACGGAGACATCAACAGGAACACCACACTAAAGCCCTTCAAAATCGTTGGAAGGACACTTTGTAACTATGTGCTGAACTGTGAGAATAGTATTACAGGCTAAGATTTGTGAATGGGTAATTGCAGTATCTCCAATACATAACCTACTGAAAAGAACTTCGTCACGGCGCATTAGATATTCTATCAAGTAACAGAAACTATTGATGGAGGTTATGGCGTTTAGTTGGAGGCTATGAGATGTGGAACTCCAGTAAACTTCCATTGTTTACATATTTCGTAATGGAAATATTGGAGGTCGTAATGCGAGGCTTTGAACGATTTGTTGTTTCTTCAGCTGCTTCATCAATTTTTTCATCACAGGATGTACTTAAGTGAGATGGTGTCCATACCAGAATCACATCTTTATTACAGTATATTAATTTATTATACAGTAGAAACATTTTCTGAAATAAGTAGTTTATGGATTTAATCTTTTTATGGATCAGTGAAGATTATAATAACAAGCCTTCAGTTTTGTTTTTGTGAAAAATATTTATGATACAACTGTGTAAAGCCATCCATTTTTTAAACAAGCGTGGATAGTTTGGCACACGAGAACTCTAAAAAAGTACCTTGCACATGTGTATCATTGAATGTTTTTTTCCACGGCAGTACGAAATTAATAGTATATTGCGTACTAATAACTTAAGTTATACTTATCAGGTCGAGAATACATACGGGGTCGTATCCCCAAGCATTCGAGATCTCATAAGTAACTTTCAGCTCGTGGTTAACCAATCACTTTTTGAAATACTTGAAAAAACTAAAAATTCAATAATAAATCAAATTTCTATTCAATATTTTATTGAATATTAAGAAAAAATCTGATATGTTCCATTCACATGACTTTCTCTACATCTCTTCAACAAATTATTGTTAAAAACCTTATGCTTCTATTTACTTCATGCCAATCGAGAAAAAAAATTAGCACAAATAGTCTTATTACGAGCTTCCTTGTAAGCAGAAGGGAAATAAGGGTGTACTATAGGCTAAACTAAAGCTGGTTGCTATGTGACTGAAGTTTCTTTGTTTGTATGGACTGGAGTTGAATATATATTTTTCCGAAAACGTTTTTTATTCAGGGGTTTTCAAAATATGTATTTACGGTGTAATTCCGCTTTCAAATTGTTGGATGGAATTCAATACTATGTACGTGATAGACAAAGTAAAAATAAAGTAATGAAAAATTCGAACATTAACAATATATATCTTGGACGTGCCTGATACCAGAAATTTGAAAATAACTGCACTTTTTAAAGAGATCTACTCGTCCAAGCTTGTATAAAATCCCTTCCAAATAGGAGGACCTAAAGCCTCTATTTATAAAATAAAAATATAATGTATTTTACTTGTTAAGCAAATATCTTAAACTACTGATATTTTAATAATAATTGTTATGGCGTTTTCTTTATAAAAATTAAACTTCAAAATATCTTCCACCTCAAGGGTAGTTTGGTGTGGTAAGACTTTTTTTTTTGTCGCTTTTTGGAAGACGCTGAATCTAATCACTAAGAGTATCTAACGGAGATTTAGTCTTCTGCTTATATAGTTCATAATCTCTCTCTCTCTCTCCCTCTCTCTAACTCTCTCACACACACAAGTATATACAATGTACCTAGTAGCTAGATGTCGAGAATTCACCAGAAATCTGTTTTGAAGTCCCCTTAGTCCGAAATTTGTTTTAGAACAATGGCCGTTTGTGTGTGAGTGTGTGTGTGACAGTATAGCTCAAAAGTGAAAATATCCTTAACATTTGGTACTTACGTTAAGTATCTTCCAAGGATGCGACATGAAGAGTTCCAAGAAAATTCCCCCAATAAAAACTACCATATATGAAAAAATTGTTGAAAATTGTGTTATTCTTAAAAATGGCTCTAACGATTTTGATTCAAATATCGTATATTAGAGATATTTACATCGTAATAAAATGTACATTTTGAATTTTCTGGCAATAGCATCTGAGGACCTCTTTCTTCTGGATGAGTTTTACAGAAGCTGACATTACGGTTAAACCGTAAGAGGTAGACAAAAGCGTACTGCACAAAACATGTAGATCTCATTAAAACACATAACATATGTAATATACAGTTTTCTTGTAGAATTGACCGCTTCCGATATATTCATTGTGATTAGCTTCAATTTTAAACCATCCAACTTTTCTCAAACGGGACCATGCAAATCAAACAGAACCTCAATTGTTTCACATAGCGTCCAGCTTTCAAAAGATTTGTCTAGCACTTTAGCCGAATATACTCCCTTATTTCCTTTATACTTACAATGAAGCAAGTAATAAGACCAATTCTGCTAATGTTTATCTCGATTAGCATGATGTGGATGACAGAATAATCTTCTGTAACAATAGTTTGAGCACGGAACAACTAGAGAAAGTTAAGTGAATGGAACACATCAGATTTTCTAAAACTGTTTTCTGTGGGTTCATAAGGTCTTAAAGTAAGTGTTTGCTTTTCAATCCCAACATTCAATTTTGATGTAGAGTGCAACATTTCCTCTAGGTCATTTACGCGTTGTTAATTATGATTTTTTAAAACCTTTAATTTTTTTTATTATAGTGCATAATTTCTGGTTTTCTAAAATGTACAGTTTATAAGAAGTTTGTTTGTTTGTTGATTTAAATTAGAATGTTATGCTGGTCTGTATTGCTTATCTGAAATTGTTGAAATTGCAATTCATTATTTCTCCGAACTAAGGTTTTCAACATTGTTACCGTTTTAAATTACCAAGCAGTAGTCTTCAGATTAAGCTACAGGCCTCATATATTATTTTGAAGCTTACTAAGTTGCAAGTGATATGAACAGTTGTGTCTTAAACTAGGAAAAATTCTATGCTCATTTTAAATTAAAATCCAATTGGTAGGAAGGTAATTTTGAATTTAATATTCAATACTTTTAAATAACCGGTTTATTTAAATGCTTAACGTTCATACCGTTGTGCTTGTTCAGAGAAACCAATTGGCGTATTGAAGTCTGAGAGCAGTGTTATTTAAAGAGCTACTTTTATTTATTTCGTAGTTTTAGCAGTTGGCAAAAATTTGTTTTTTAATTTTTGATACTGTATCATGCCAAAAAACGCTAAAATCTTTTTTTAAAAAAATCGGATTTAGGATTAGGATAAGTCCTGGACGGGACTCCCAGGACTCTGGGACAGAGCACCATATGTAGGCTCTTGTGACCCTTTGCCAATTACATGGCCCCAGGGAGAGGAGGGAAACGAGAGAGACCCAAAGGGCGACCAAATCCGGATGATGACGCGGCAAGCATAGATGGAGTCCCTATAGGTAACAGCTGGAAAGCCACCGGCGAAGCACTAGGCTCTGTTCACGATCGCCGAGCCTCCCTGTGAGCCCCCAGAGGAGCCCTGGTACCAGAAAATGTGTCCCAACTGAGTGTTTCCCAACAATGACAATAGGATTATCTTTTACAATGCACAAATCACCATCCAGCCGTAGTAGTCTGAACACTGTCGCCTGGTCCTTCAACCATGAAAGAGATGATGGAACAAGAAATGAAGAACCGGAAAATTCGGGGGATGTAATGAAGTTACCTAACTTTCGTCTGGCTCCCCGAGGAAACCCTGAGAAAACCCATGGGTCAGCTTGGCCAGCCACGGGGATCAAACCTGCGACCTCCGGTATGCCGGCCACAGACAATAGTGCCTATGCCATTCCGCTGTGTAAAAAATTATGCGACTAAATATATATATATATATGTGTATGTTAGGAGGGGTATTCCGCAGTACAGCTATTGGTTTATTGTACGCAGACCCCTGAAGGTGAGGATGAGATTATTGTAATTTCAAAGGGTGGCCGAAATCCGGACAGGGAGGGTCCTAACAGTTCACAAGCAGTTCATCTTCGCGCGGGAAGCGTCAGGATCCCGTGGCTCTGTCCCACCTGTGTCCACAGAAAACCATCCCCCGCCGAGAGCTATATTTCCAGAGCACATTCACCTCCACGGAATGGCGCCTCTGCCGTAGTCCTAATGAAAGAGACTGGTTGGGATGAAATGAAATGACAGAAAGTTCGGGGAATGAAGAAACTTCCTCAGCATTTGCCTAGTGACTCGAAAAGGACCCAAAAAACCCATGGGTCAGACAGGTCTGCCAGGGGAACCGAACCCATGTCCTTCGAAACGCCTGACTCGGTAATTACTTAATGAGTATATATACTTAAAAGAAAGATATAATGTTTTTATTCTTCGTATTGTTCAACTAATTAATTTTTCACATGTCTTTTATGCTTAGCAACGCAAGCAAGAAGCAGATTCCACTACAATTACATTTCCGGTAAATATTCTGAAAGAAGGAAAGGAAGTGATAACAGTCACTGTTTCATCTTGACTGTTAAATCTTGTAACAAGTTACTTCTGCCTAGTACCTACCTGCGTAGGTGAGAGGTCAGGTTTTTATATAGGCACATATAGGTTTACATCTGGTACTAACCGTCAAACCTGCCCACTTCTCAGAGGTCAGGATAAAATCTTAACTACCAATATTCGAACCCACGTTCCGCCTGTTGGACTATGTAAACCAATTGAAGTTTATGCCAGTAAGAGCTGGCAATAAATGCACGAACAAAACTATCAGAAAGAAACAAAAAAGAGCTGCAGTTTTAATCAATAAACATAATGAGAAGCAAAGGATAATAGGATCAATAAAGATTTTATCGCCGCTGTGATTTATGCCGCAGTTAAATTGAAGCACGTCTTAACGAGTAATTAGCAGGCAAACTTCGATGATTCCGAGAATAAAACAAAACAAAAGAAATCGATGTAAAGCAATAAATTTATATGCCATATCACTCAGGCGACTTGGCATTGAACCAATACCGGGTTTTACAGGTGGGGTCGGAATCGTGGAATCTTACTAACGATATGTCAGGGCGCCATTTCTCTTTACAGTAATAACAAAGATTGAAGGACGATAAAATTACGTTCATTTTCTAACCAGACATTTCTGAAACAAGGCGCAAAGAGGTACCTTGTGTAATTATTGCGGCTGCTCTGAAGATAATTATTGCACGTACCATGATGTAAGCAAGTAGTGCGTTCAAATCAAAACGTCCCGTCTGTATTATAGTGTGATGGTAACGTGTCTGTCTTACATTCAAGAGGCCCCGTGTTCGAATCTCGGATAAGGACCGAGCGGAATGGTGAATTTGGTTGGTCATAGAATCTTCTCGTGACCGGCGTACAAGACCCGTGTTTTTTTTTTTTTCGGGAATTTAAGGGAATTAAAGGAATACACTAGGCTAAAACGACAGACAAATCTTTCAAAAGCTATTGCTATGTGAAACAATTGAAATTTCGTTCTGATCTGCATTCCCGGAAGCAAAACAAAAGAGATGAAACGAAAATTGAGTTACTGTTTGAGGAAAGTTTAAAAAATTGAAAAAATTGAAACCAATAATAAGAAATCACAATCGGCTAACTCTACAAACACACACAGACAGACACACACACACACATACACAGATTGTGTTTTATAAGATCTGTTATTTTTGTCTCTGTTTTATGGTTGAGGTGTTATCCACAAGTCATGCAGAATGAAGAGATCTTCATAGGCTATTCTGAGACAATTCAAAGTATATACTTTGTTCGTCTTGAAAATGTTTTGAAAAATGGTATTCCACAGTATTTTTGAGAAAATTAAAATTCTGAAAAATGTTTAATATAAAGGGTATTTTGGGATGGGTGGAATTTCCTGAAAATCTTTGTATCCTATCCTTGAAAGATGCTGAACTTGAATACGGTTTGGTATTTAACCGACTTTTTGTTTTTGAGGAATGCTATCCACACACACACATACGCACACACGCACACACACTCACCACAGACAGATACACGAGAATTTTTAAAAAAAAATTCAATTCAGGGTGTTTTAAAACATGTATTTTCTGTGAAATCTCGAGAACGAATTTTCGGGTGGAATACAATACCATCTCTATATACTACTGTGTACATTTGTATATACATACTAGAAAAAATAATGTTATCCTGGTGTCGACGTCGGAACACTTGGTCGGTATGCACCCTCTGGTATCAGGGCTCCTTCTGAGGGCTTGCCCAGAAAAACGTGAGCTCGTGAGTAGGGCCTAGAGGGGCGTCGGAAGCGTTCCAACTGTAGCCGATAGGGACTCATGCAATCCCTCGTCGTCATCCGGTAGATACAATTTTTAAATGTTTAGCAAACGTTACTTATACAATAAGAATTTAGTTTCTTTTATATTTCCTAACGAAAGTTATGGTTTTATAAATAAATTTCAATTTTTAAAACGTTTGCCCTTAGTAATGAGGATTTAGGATGAGTATTAAAGACTCATTTCTTTCTGGTTATAGCAATGCACAGTTGTTTTACACTCGATTTTAAGTCTTAGTTTAGCTATTTAGCTATTATTTTATTTCTGATTAATTTTATATTGATTATTACTTTATCTACATAGCACATAGTACATAGGTAGAGGAGGGGCTGTATTAAATCCAAATATTTTGATACGAAATTTTGATACGACATTTTCACTGTAAATACATGTTTTGAGTCCCCTGAATAAATAAAAGCAGTTAGAATCCGTGTGTGTGCGTGTGTGTGTGTGTGTGTGTGTGTTAGACCGTGGTCAGCATAACTCAAAAACGAAAAGTCCGTTATATACCAAACTTGATATTAAGTTCATTTAATCCCAAGTAAGCAACACAAATATTTTCAAAAAATCCTCCCTCCCCAAACTTCTATGTACATGGAAAATTTTTTGAAACTTTTTATTTTATGAAAAATTAGTCTGATGATTTAATTAAATAATGTAAATTAATGATATTTACATGACAAGTACAAATTATATCTTGATTTTAATGGGAATAACCTCTGAAGACCTTTTCATCATGGATGATTTTTGCTGAATTTTGCATAACTGGTAAACCATAAGAGATACAGTAAAGTTTACTACACAAAAATGTAGATCTCGTTAAGTCACACAAGTTATATCACATACATTTTTTCAAGGAGTTGACCATTTCCGAGATATTCTTTGTTATTGGTTTCAGTTTTAAAATACTTAAAACTTTTCCCATACGAAAATCTGTAAACTCTTGGCCTTAAAAAGAAACGGACTTCAACCACATGGCGACCAGATTTTAAAATATTTGATGATTACTCTAACCTAGTGTAATCCATTATTTCCCTTCTACCTAGAAGGAAGTAAGAAATAATATCCGTCTGGATTAGCATAAAGTAAATGGAATAATAAGTTACTTAAGCTTTCACGACCGGTGTTCATGCCATAAAATGTGGATTTCGGGCTTGTAGGCCGTAGGCCAACATCTGATGTACCACAGTCTACAAACCCGGAAACTACATTTTATGATAGAAGAATAAGCTTTAACAACAATTTGTTAGAGATATAGAGAAAATTGTGTGAATACAACACATCGAAATTTGACATTCTCTAGCATGTATGTACAATGTATATAGTAGAGAAGGTATTCTATTCAACCCAAAAATTCGATACCAAGATTTCACCTTAAACACTCAAGTTAGTGTTCCCTGTATCAAAAAAAAAAAAAAAAAAAAAAAAAAAACATTTTAAGATAAAGGTCCGAATGTGCGTTTGTGTCCGTTTGCACATGCGTCTTTGAGCAAGACAACTCAACAATGAAAAGTCTGGCCACAACTTCAGAAATTCTTTTGTTGAATATCTCCCTGTAGATATAACGGGAACAGGGAAGTACAAAAAGCTGAACCGATGGTCAAATCTCTTAAAAAGTTGGTCATTAAGTGATGGCTTTAAAATTCCGTTTTCTTTACTTGACCATGAGAAGGAAAAACAATACCAATCTCCCAATTAGTAAAGATATAATAAAGATATTATGCAAAAGCGACCCGGAATGTAGAGAACTTTAGAGTATATCTCCAGAAAATACGAGATTTACATTTCAATCATAATGAAAATATCTTAAACATTTAGTATTTTAACCGAAATAGGTATAGCCATATTTGAGAAATCCAAATCATCGAAAGACGTTTGTGTAAAAGTAACCTCAGAGGGAGCTATTTTCTTGAAACTCTTTTATTTTATTTTTAGCCATGCTGTTCACAGATACGGACATACATATGGACCTTTTTCTAAAATGCCTTTAGAATTCAGAAGACATCAGTAGGTTATAAACTTATCTCCTGGGTCAGATTTGCATAATAATTAGAGCAATTAATTTGCATAATTCAATAATTTACATAACTAATCATTTGCATATCAAACATTTTCCATATAAAATTTGAATAATAATTAGAGCAATTTATATGCATATCTGACAGCTATCAATCATTCGTGCATATAAACGAGCCCGCGGATTACGTCCCCACCGACCACGCCCCCGTGAAAAAGCGCGAAAAAACGCGGAAAACGTGGAAAAAAGCGGAAAACCCCGGATGGACTATAAGTCTGGCAATTTTGAAGATGGAACAAAGTGTAAAATGTCATATTGAATTAACTTTGTACGGGGAAGATGAATTTAAAATCAGAATTAACAATCTTTACATAATTAAAGTACAACTAATTAACAAAAATAAGTTACTTGTAAAATTATTACAAAAAAAATTAAAAGTTTCAAAGAAACTCAAATACACTTCTGAAAATGAAGAAACATTAGTACATTAAAAAAAGTGGTAATACGGAATCAAAGAAGCGAGGAAAAGCGTTATTATTATGCAAATGTTTGGACCCACCTTTATTACCTACTATTTTATAGCTTATATTTCCTGTTCGGTTTAAGATAGAACAATGCGGTAAAAAGTGATCAACTCCTCTGCTTATTGCGACCCATTGAGGCTCCAAATTGCTTGGGTTCGATTCTGGGTGGATATATTAAACTTTACTAAAGGGGGATTCAGGTGCACTTTACTAAAGTTTAATATATATCTGCTAAACTAATTTAGATAAAGACTTCGAGTAAAGTGCATTAAATAGATGAGAAGTAGTGTAATGTTATAAATATACACCAGCTTGCCTTAGGGTCCTGAGTTCAATGTGAAGATTTAAACCTGATTTTCTCAGGAACTGTTAGCCTTAGCTTAATGGGATAAAAGACTATATGGGAACTATTATTGCGCTACATCAGATTAAATTATAGTTTGTAATCCTGGGTCTTTGGTTGGAATCCATAACTTTCGATGATTTTTTAAGTTGTTGGCTGAATCCTGAACTATAAGGCCTAAATTAGTATAAAAAGCTAGTATTGATGGTCTTTGCATGCCAAATTATGATTATATATTGATTTTTAACCTAGAGGGTTCCGGTTCGATTCTTGGTTCATGTATGAAACTTTATTCTCTTATAGGGACTGTACTAATTTAGATACTGACTTCGAACAAACTTTATTCAGTATACAGCATTTCATGCAATGTTAAATATATACAGATTTACCTGAAAGTCCTGGGTGTGAACAAAATCTTTAAAACTAGTTAACTCAGGAGCTATTCATCCTAACGAGACGGAGCAAAGCTTTCAATACAGATATTATTACGCAACAGCTGTGAGAATAAATTATGATTGCAGGTCCATAGTTCGAGGACATTTTAACATTTGGGCGCAATCCTCAACTATTAGACCGACATTAACAGGAAACGTATATACTGTTGCATTTATCAAATATATTTAAGATTCCAGAGGACCCACTTCGGTCCCTGACTAATGCTCTTTAACTCCAAGATGAATATCTCTTAGAGGAATGAACATGAGGAGGGCGAATAAAACGGGAGCAGTTGCAAGTAGTAAAAGCGGTCGTTAAACACCATCAAAAATGTAAATGTATGGATTTATCTGTATAAAAGCATATAAAAGCTAAAAATGATATTAATACATACAATAAGCATGCGACTGGCGTATAATTTAGCTTCTTAAACCTCTAAAATATGGGTGTGCTGTACTAGTGGGGAAAGCGTATACATTTGGTCTGGCTACTATCCTTCTGTCATGGGTAGCGGATGTTGGGGAAGAAGAGCATGTCTGAATATGATGATTCTAGATTAGCCATACTGAAAACTGGATTCAGGAGGTGAAGCTAAGTAGTAACATATGAGGATGGGAAGAACATGCCTGGGGTTAATACATGAAAACTGGTTTTAGTGGGGGGGATTCAGGTTCACTAACCTATCGGAAGACTTTGCCGGGGAACAACAGCGAGAAATGAACGTCGAACTTTCAACTGCACATGCTTAATCCTCGATTATATGATAGTACATGGATTTATGCGTATAAAAGTATATAAAAACTATAGAATCTCTTAACCCTTTGTTTACCAAGGAAGAAAAAAGCAATTTATTTTGGAAAAAAATTATATGGCCTTATAGCTATACATGTAGGAAGTACATTTTTGCATATTTTTGAAAAAAATAATTACTCATATTTAATTATGGGACGTGGTTTCATACTGAAGCCACTGGCATACCAGGTATTTTTTACTTTGTATGGTATGTGGTGAAACAGTTTTTGGAATTGTTCATGCAAAGCCCAATGCCACAGGTTTGACATGCCCATTTGGTATGGTGGGCATTCTTTGCTGTGCTACACATTGCACATCTACGAGGTGTGCCTTTTACTGGCATAAGTGTTGATTCTGCTATTCTTTTCTCTCGAGGAATATAGGGCTCAAAATGACTAATCAGAGGCAATTTCTTTGCCCGGTGAGGTGAAGTAAATTCTCCTGCACCTAGAAGTTCAGCAATGGCAGCAAGACGGAATTCTTTGAGATTTTTCCTCCCTTGGAGATTCATTTAATTGAAAATATATTGGTATTGACCACTGAGACATCTAAGAAATGCCACATGATGCGGTGCCACCACTTCTTACTTTTCTTGTCTATTTCATAGCAAGATTTTAACATACCTGCCTTGTCCACGTAGCCCTTATGTTTGTTGTAATCCTTTATCAAACCAGGGCAGGAAATAGTGATCGATGTTCCATCTTTGTTCTTATGTGATGTTGTTGTGACGTCATCCACATCATCGAAATTTGAAAGAAATTGGATACCTTTCCTATCCTTCCAAAACATAGCCGCCATACCCTCTTGCGAACATCTAAACTGGAATTCTCCTCTCTCCAATTTTTTTTTTTTTTTTGGTAGTGTTTAACGCCCGCTTTAACTACTAATGGCACCGCAGGCGGTCCTCTCTCCAAGCATTTCACATTGTTGAAATCTGAGAGAAACCCAGTTCTACTCTTTCGCACTGTCACACAGGCATAGACACCATGTTGTCTTAGGTACTTAATTAGTGGAATGGAAGAAAAGTAGTCTTGTCAAAATAAACTTCATGGTGCTTTCCGTGTAACTCTTTTGTGAGTGTTTTGACAACTCTTTCCCCTAAGGATTTTTTATTTGTTGCTCCAATCTTTCCTGTGTATATCTCAAATTGAGATATGTATCCATTTTCATTTGCCCTCATCCATACCTTATAATTACGCTTGATTGGCTTCTGAGGCATATACTGCTTCAGGTTCGAGCGTCCTTTGAACCTTATCATGGGCTCGTCAATTGCCTGTCTCCTAGTGGGATTGAAGGATAACAGAAATGTATTTTCAAGAAATGTCAGCAACGGGCAAACTTTATAGAGTTTGTCAAATGGTTCTTCTCCCTTTTTTGGTTGCTGGCTGTTGTCATTCAAGTGAATGTTGCTCAGAAGCCAAAAGAAACGATTCCGAGGCATAATAGACGAAATGTGGCTGTCCCTTATAGCAGGATCTGAAGACCAATAGTCAGCGTAACTAGGGAGTTTTTTATACTTATGAGTAAGTTTATAGCCAGGAATTTCTTTATCTCTTTTGCATTTGTTGGCTGGAACAATACTGCTCCACCCATTTTCTACATAACAAATACATTTGTTTGATATACAATATGTTCAATAAATTGCGAAGTAAACAGACACTGAAAAACATCTAGTGGTAGCATTACTCCCTCAGCAAAATTAGGTTCACTGCAGTTAGAAAATTCTACAGCAGTAACAAGTACCTGGTGTTCCGAACATACAATCCCCTCATTTTCAGCACACTCATTATTTTCAGATACTGTAGATATATATGTTGCACGTTACACTCAAGCAGATTTTCTTCTATGATTTCTTCGAGAATTTCTGCAGGTAATTGCTCTTTTGAGCACAAAACTTCATCTTCATTGTCACTTAGAGATATAATAGATTCATCATCACTCGGCAGTTCAGCTAGTTATGAATGCAACAAGTCGCTAGTCAAATCAGCTGCGCGACATTTCTTTGATGCCATGACTCAGGCTAGCAGACAGCAAAGCCCTTACTTCCCAGTGGTTACAATCTGAAACCGCATACACTTTTGATAAAAACCCGGAAATGTTTACGCAATTGCACCTTACTTAAATATAAACATAATCTTAGACGTATAACTAAATTTACCTAATTAAAAGAACTGAAATTCTGCTGGATATATAACAATAAAACAAAGTATTATTCAACGCAGCACACAACAGAGCTTGGCGGGAGCCACCACAACTGAAAAGAGAAATAAGATGGCGTAGAATATGCATCTGAGCAGCAGATAGTGTCTCAAAAGAACGACAGAGAGTCGCACTTATCAGTGCATGAGTTACTCGTGCTATAAGACTACTGGCAAGCTGTGCAACTAACTTCAGAAAGGTGTTTCATAGAGAAACCACCGGTAAACAAAGGGTTCAAATATGAAAAAAAAAAAAAAAAAAAATGTATCTCGATGTGTAATTTAAGTTCTTAAAGCTTCTAAAATTTGAGTAGTACAGCCAGAAAAAACAGGGAAAATATGGTATTGGTTAATTCACGTGACCTACTAGCAGATCCGTGCCGTTGGTATAAATAGAAGGGATGTCTATATCAGATCTTAATTGCGGCAGTTTGCTTCGAGAACATCAGCTCCTTTTAGCGAAACTAGCTATCAATAGTGACGAGAACGTGTGATAACATTTTTGAACTTTTAATCATACTCTGAAGTATTTATAACACTGGAGACATGCAGAAAGCTACAATCAACGAAGCATCTACGGACTCTATTTGTCACTGTAGTTGTATTAAGTCTGGAAAAAGCTTTCTAAGGAGTTATGACAGGAGACGGCATGAAATGAGTTGCGGACTACTCTTCAAATATAAACACTGGGCTACAACCTTTGCGAACAGTTACAATGGGAGTCGACATAATGGCTCGGAAGAAAACAAAAACTAAGCCCACCAGACACGAATATTATCCTCCTATGAGAATGAGTGCTACATGAAAGAATATGAGACTTCGTTTGAAGGACGTGTTAAATCTTATTTCATCCGATGCAATTCAAGCAAGGAAATGAAAACTTACTGGTAGGAAGCTAAGCACAGGATTATACAATCTGTCCAAAAAGAGCTCTCCACACATAAAGCTGTGAAGATTAACCTGTTAGTGGAATGCTGATTTGTAAATAAATCGAAATTACCGACAAGACCTTCAAAATCAGGAATCTTGCATTGTTTCTAGAAACTGATTTAGATGCCATGATGGAGACTAAATTCAAGAAACTGGATGCTGAAATAACGGAATCACAACATATAGAAGGCAATTTGGGTCTGCTTGCTCTGGAGGGGGTACATCTTTGAATTCACAAATACAATCCTCTTCGCGGAAGCAGTTATATTTCTCTACCTGCATATATAGAGGCAAAAAAAAAAAAAAAAAGAAAAAACGTGTGTAAACCCTCAGAACCTTCGAGATGATTTTTATACGCTATCCTTGCTAAATTCGTCGATAACATCTATTTTTGGTAGTGTTTAACGCCCGCTTTAGCTACTTATGGCACCGTAGGCGGTGACACTGATGATACATGAATTAAGACGGAGCACCGGTGGAATGCGATGGCGGGGGAAACCGGAGAACCCGGAGAAAACCCGCCACAGCGCCGTTTTGTCCACCACAAATCTCACATGCGGTCGCTTGGGATCGAACTCGTCTATGTGAGAGGCGAGTGGTTACATCACGGCGCGGCCGCGTCGTCGTCGATAACAAGCCTCAACATGTCAGCAAATACTAGAAACTCTAAAGAAAATATGACTTCTCGTGCATCACGCACGTTTCCTATGCCATTGTCTGAAATCTCAACATTTGAAAAGAAATATAATACATATATAAACGTAAAATAAGAACTGAAGCGACGTATTAATTCAAAATCTTCTCGGGCTTCTAGCCAGGTAAAAACTTGGTTTGACACCAACGTTTCGAAGAAGTGCATCTTCCTCGTCTTCAGGGTGAACTGATGGTTTGAGCTTGCGGAGACTGGTATTTATAAGAGCTGGGATGAATCTAACATCTGATTGGTTCGCGTGATATTATGGCTTTTTTTTTTTTTTTTTTTTTTTTTTTACCGTGGAGGGGAAAAATGCATTCCTGCATTCGACCCCAAGCCTTAGTGCAATGGCTTGGGGGATATGTGGAGCTCCCCGCAGAGTGCGGTATATCCACTAAAAAACCCCTCCACGTGTTAATCGTTATATATAGAGTACTTTCGTGCAAACATGCATTAGTCGGGTCCCGCATAGCACCCCGGTTAGTAAGTGAGAGCTACTTAGCTGGCATGCATTGCATGCGAGCGCGTTAAATTATGGCTTTTTTTTTTTTTTTTTTTTTTTACTTTTTTTTTTTTTTACCGTGGAGGGGAAAAATGCATTACGCATTCAACCCCCAGCCGAAGTGCAATGGCTGGGAGGATATGTGGGACTCTCCGCTTCCTCATGCGGCACACCCACTAAAAAACCCCTCCACGTTATAACAGTCGATTTTGTTGAGAATCTCGTGGCTTTGCGCGGTCCCGCTGATGCACCCGCGTTAGTAGGCGAAAGATAGGAAGCTGCCGCACGTTGTGCGGGAGCGGGTAAAAGGTTGTTTCTAGGCTAACAGCCATGAAACCTGACTGTAGCCTAGGGAATAGAGGTGACATTGGTAGGGAAATAAAGGGGTGGAAATAGAGGAGAGAGTAGGACGTAGATCTTATGGATTATACCTGCTTCGGAATTGCTCCACGAAGCTCCCGGTAGTCTTCCACTGTGTGGGTGGCCGTTGTGTGCGCCCCTCAGCCTGTACAGGAGGAGGAACAGTGTTCGGTTGCTGTCGTTTAGATTGAAACAGCTCAGCAGAGTATGCAGCTTGCTGCAGGAGAACCTGCCTCAGAGGCTGCATTAGGGCGTCGATCCTGGTGGACAGGTCGGCGGCTGTGGTCTGCTGGCTGGTGGCTGCTGCGTCGTTAAAAGCTTGTAGTTCCTGTAGCTTTTGTGTGAGGAGACTGCATGTCTCTTCCAGGGCAGCTAGTCGAGCGCCGACGTTCAGGATCTCCGCGTGGAGGTCCTGAATGGCTTCTCGCGTCGCTGCGTCTGTTGCAGGTGGTGAGGCCTCAGTGGTGGTTGTCTGCGGTGGAGTGGTACGGCGGGCAGAAGTTGGTGATGAAGTGCTGCTCCTTGGGTAGAGAGGGCACTGGGCTTGCCCTGTGTAGTGTCCTGTGCCACGACAGGTGGCACAGAATCGGCGGCGTCGGCGGAGATCATGCCCAGTGCACTCGGTGGTGGTGGAGTTGGTACCGCAGTAGTGGCACCTCGGTGTCGAAGAGCAGACTTCAGCGGTGTGGCCGTAGGCACAGCAGCGTCGGCAGGGCCGATGGCGTTCCTGTCGGCTAGCCTCGACGACCAGAAGTCGCCCTAATAAGGGCAACCCTGACGCCAAGGCAGCTTCCAGGTCAGCCTGGTCCTGTATCTCCAGACGGACGAGCGGCGTTGGTCCCCGGTCGCAGTAAATGCGGGTGGCCCTCAAGCATGAAGGCCACCGCGACTGCACGGCGGTGAGCAGATGCCGGGTGGTAAGGTCCCTAGGGACCCCCCGTACCACGGCACTGAACCGGGGCGGCGTCGTAGAGCTGGGTGGAGGCGTCGGTGGCGGCGGTTTTGGCGGCAAATGCGGCTGCAGTTGCGGCGAGACTGCGGTGGCGGCCGGCGAAGCAGGGCTTGCCGGGACCGGTATCAACGGAGAAGCTGCCTCCTCGGCGGCTGCCGAGGAAGAGGCGACGGGTGCTGCCTTAGCAGCGGCGAGTCTGCGCAGTCTCTTCTTGGCCATCTTAGCGAGTCGAAGAAGAAGCTCCGTGTGATGACCACCCGTATTATGGCCTGGTATTTAAGATGACTGAGACATGGGCACGGACTTCGTAGAAAATAGTTTATGGGCTATTTAATATCTCTTGCAAATAAGATTAGCAGTATAAACAAAATGGAAAAAAGGGTAAAACTAACGGATCAGCAGCAGGAGGATTTCGAGTGTGCTACTGAATGCTACTTGTGTAATAAAAACTTTACTGAAGAAAATTAGAAGGTTAGAGGCCATGATTATTTGACTGGCGAATATCAAGAAAGTCTCCATAATGAATGCAATCTGGCCTACGAAACACCGAAATATATTCCTGTCTTCATGCACAACTTAAGCGGATATGATTCTCATTTCATTGTTAAACAGTTATGTTGTACAAATGAAACAGTAGAGGTGATTCTGTGCTCAGAAGAAGAATATATTTCATTCTCAAAGCATGATGGAGATATTAAGCTTCGGTTTGTGGATACATACCTCTTCCTCAATTCTAGTTTGGATAAACTAACAAAAACCCTAACATCGTTTCCTGAGATGTGCAAATACTTTGGAGAAGAGAAAGGAGTATTTCCCTATGATTACATCACATCATGTTTTGTTTTGAAAGTAACATGCTTGCCTCCAAAGGAAGCATTTTACAATATACTAGATGAAGAGGAAATCAATGATCAAGACTAGGAGCATGCTAAAAATATATGGGAGCAGTTTAATATCCGAAATATGGGAGAAATCAGTGATCTCTACTTAGCCTCAGATGTTTTGCTACTCGATGTTTTATAAGCCATCAGAGAGCAAACATTGAATACTCATAAAATTGATCCTGCACATTACTTTACATCTCCAGTACTAACCTGGGATGCTGTGCTTCTGCATACCGGAATTGAACTAGAATTATTAATCGATTATGATCAGATTCTCATGGTGGAATCTGGAATAAGGGGAGGATCATATCAGGTCTCTCATCTGTATGCCCAGGCTAAAAACACCTACATGGAGGAGTTCGATCCTGATATACCAACTCAATTTATCGCATACGAAGACGCAAATAACCAATATGGATGGGCTATGCAGCATCCATTACCTTTTGGGGGTTTTCAGTAGGTTTCTCCTGATATTATTAATATAGAAACACTAAAAGAAGATGATTCTTTTGGATATATATTCGAAGTAGATGTACATTATCCTACTGACCTTCACGATCTTCATAATGATTTGTCATTCTTGCCTGAATGTCTGAAACCAAAGAATTCAAGTGTAAAGAAACTAATTACGCACATTGGAAGTAGTAAGAAGTATGTTGTAGATTGCATGACGTTAAAACAGGCAGGCTCACATGGATTTAGACTAGCAAAAATCCATCGTGTGCTGCAATTTCAACAGTCGTGTTGGTTAAAATCTTACATAGCTTTTAATAACAAGCTGCGGCAACAGGCTAGAAATGACTTTGAAAAGGACGTGTACAAACTCTTCAACAATGTTTTGTTTGGAAAAACCATGGAGAATATACAAAGCCGTATGGATATATACCTTGTGACAAACGTGGAAATATTGGAAAAGCTGATTTATAAGGTTATATTCATCGACAGAAGTATATATGGACCTAACTAAGCAGCTGTTCATATGGTCTCTCGACAGATTATATTCAACAAGAAAATACATTCGGAATGAGTGTGCTGGTTATCTCAAAAGCCCTCATATACTCATACCAATATGATATGCTATTGTCATATTATGGGACTGAGAACCTGAAACTCATGTACATGGATACGGACTCCTTTATTCATTGAGTTACAACAGTTGACATATACCAGGACAAAAAGCAATTTCTTGAACATTTAGATATATCTGATTATCCTGCAAGTCACATGTGGCACTCCACACAAAACAAAAAAATGTTGGGAAAGTTTAAAAATGAAGCTAATGGAAAAATCATATAACGTTTTGTCGGACTGAGACCTAATATGTATGCTCACGATACTAATGGAGAAATCATCAAAAAGATTAAAGGTACAACACGAAACGCTATTAAGCAGTACATCACATTCTATAGTTACGTAGATGTTCTTAAAAACAGCGAGATAGTAAGAACTCCTATGAATCTGATCATGTCAGAACATCATAATGTTTCGTCTGTAAAAGTTAACAAATTCACTCTATTGCCCCATGATGATAAAAGAGTGATTGCTGATGATGGAATATTAACGTATGCTTATGGTCACAACAAAGCTGTGAACGTATCATGAGAGAATACTACATGCATTGCTCATCATACGTAGCAATAAAATTGAAGTTTACACTGCAAACGCTCCCATGCACCTAGTAAAAGACACATAAATATAGAAGAATAAGAAGAATAAAAGGAGGGTCGGCGGGAACTCTGCCATTAGAATACATTTCTAATGCTGGTCTCAAGCCCAGATGAAAGAGGAGAGACGCCTAACCTCACATGCTAGATATCTTTATATACAAACTAAAAGCTAGAAACACTAACAATGAGAGGAAAATGTGCTCAACACTTCAACAGAAACAACAACAAACGTTGATATCATTATTCTAGAGAAAAATCATCTTGAATAAAAGCAAATAGTGTGTGAACAAAAACAACAAAAGACGAATAAAACACGAGGAATCATAATGTTCACTAAATTGTTAACACTTCAACAACAAAGGCTTAGGTCATTCTTCAAGTGGCAGCCAAGGAAGAATAACATCATACAAAAAGACAAATACAAAGAGATGGAGACATGAAAAGTTAGGTTATGTAAGATATACAACCTAAGAAAGACTGTAAACGAAACAAACATATCCCCTCGCTTCACAAGTTATCATCTGAACATTTAGTATGCAAAAGGATGCATAATATGACTCTTAAAGGGTTGCAAAAACTGTAACAGAATATAGAAATGATCACAAAGGGTGCAAACTATGGAAAAATGTATCAAAATTATAACATACTAGATAGTCTATAAAAGCTACCACATCATCCTGGAACATATTAAAATTCTATAAAATATAGTAAATAGTGTGAAAAATGCCTGAAACACTGAAACAATGACATCAATTACTGCAAAAAATTCAAAAAATTGTTGTAGAAACCTCATAAATTAGAATTAAACGTGACAAATAACTATCAAACGTTCAAAAAACGGTTACATGCCGTCATGTCGCTTCAAATACGTTTAAAGTGCTCCTAAACAGACTAAAGTGTGTCAGTATACCTTCGTCGCTGTCACAACGTTCTTAAAAAAGCTTCCAAAAATACATTCAAAGTGAGTTGAAATGCCTATTGCCTATTTATTAACACTATCCAATAGCTTTGAATAGCTTAAAGTCGTAAATGATCTGAAAGGAAACAGAAAGCACTACAAAACACTATAACATTCTGCTAAACAGTCTCAAAATGTGCTAAAACCACTATTAAAGCACTAGGAACCATTAAAAACTATGCAAAATACTGTAAATATTATCAAAACGCCTGAAGAGGGCTAAAAAGCCTGTTTTAGAGTCCTATATACCCCCAAAACCGTTCGAGATGTATGGAAAGGAGCTAAAACGTCTCATCAATACCATGACCTACAGTCTTAAACACCCGCCCCAAATGGTATGGCTTGACATTAAAAGCATACTATACAAAAAAGACATCGCTACAAATCACCATTAAAATCCTGAGAAATGAATGTGAAAGCACTATAAGCACTGAAAGATAGTCTAAAAACGTACAAAAATGCTTGTAAACGTGCTAAACACATTAGAAAAAACTGCAGAATAATGTAAAATATGAACGAAAGCCCATTGCAAAACGCCTAAAATACCTGTTTAAAGACCACAAAAATCTTCAAAATATCTCGAAAGGTGTTACAGCACAAAAATCATCTGACAAATCCCTAAAAGTGCATGAGAAAACACTACAATTGCTGAAAAATAACACTAAAATATATTAAAGAGCTTATAAAACCGTCAAAAATCAATAGCAAACACTGTAAAATATGAGCAAAAACGTCTGAAAACGCCTAAAATATTAGCTTTAGATCGCTAAATACTCATAAAATGGCGTGAAATCAGATGAAAAAGAGCTAAAATGTCTGATAAGCACCCTGAAACTAGCTGACTTAGAGACCTAAACACCCTCCAAATGGTATGAAAGGCCATTAAAAGCATTCGAAACATCTGTCCTAGCATCTAAAAATCCCTCAAGAATCTGTAAGCACTCAAAAAGCAGAGCAACACTGTAAGATAATAAAAAAGGATCTCAAACATCGTTCGCTATACAAATAATTGTTAAAACA
Source organism: Hymenopus coronatus (assembly GCA_030762935.1). Classification (NCBI taxonomy): domain Eukaryota; kingdom Metazoa; phylum Arthropoda; class Insecta; order Mantodea; family Hymenopodidae; genus Hymenopus; species Hymenopus coronatus. The sequence goes on from CM060892.1 coordinate 157,100,886, forward strand.
TGTAAAAATTCTGAGAAGAACCATAAAAAAAAAATCTGATGTGTTCCATTCACATGACTTTCTCTACATCTCTGCAACAAATTATTGTTAAACAGCTTATGCCTTTATTTAATTCATGCTAATCGAGAAAAAATTAAATGAAACAGTGTTTTTACTTGTTTCCTTGTAAGTAGAAGGTAAATAAGGGAGTATCATAGGTTAAAGTGACAGACAAAATTTCGTTGCTATGTGACTGAAGGTCCCTTGTTTGTATGGACAGGAGTTGACAAATTCCTGTATGATTTTCAAAGCTGAAACTAAAAACAAGGAATATGTTGAAAACGATCAACTCCAGTAAAAAATGCATAAAACATAAGTTGTGTGTTTTAATGTTCTTCACATTTTTTGTCGTGGCAAGTTTTTGTCCATCTCTTACGGCTTAGCAGTTTTGCAAAATTTCGTAAAAATGATCCAGAATAAGGTAGTCTTAAGAGGCTATTCCTAGAAAATTCAAGATACACATTTTATTTTTTAGATATATATCTTTAATATACGATATTTTAGTCAAAATCGTTACAGCCGTTTTTAACGAAATCAAAATTTTCGTAATTTTTTCCGTGTAAAGGGTAGTTTGGGGTGGGGGGATTTTTCTCAAAATTTTCGTGACGCATCCCTGGAAGATATTAAATGTAAATACCAAGTTTGATATTTTACCGACTTTTCGTATTTGAGCTATCATGTTCACAGACACACGGACACACGGACACACTGACACACACACGAACCTTTTTGTGAAAATGCTTTTTTTTGGATATAAGGGACCCTAAAACATATATTTCCGGTGAAATCTCGGTATCGAATTTTGGATGGAGTGCAATACCTTCTCTATACACTATGCAAACGTCCTTGACAGAGAACCCAAAAAACTGAAAAATACATCTAATACTCTGAGTCTAGGTTAAGTTCCCCCTCCTCCTAGAACGAGCTCCTTGAATTTCCTATCTCTACCACGCAAGCGCATTAGCCCTAGCCCTGATCTCTCGCTAAAGACTCCACCTCTCCTTGAATTCCCTATCTTTCCCATATATGCGCATTATCCCCTGGAACAGTCTCTCCTATATTAACTACTGACATCAAATCATGTATTTCCGGTGAAATCTTGGTATCAACTTTTTGGATGGATTACCTTACCTATTTACTAAGGACATTATGCATAATATAGAAAGTCAAAACGATTTGATATTTCCTGTTAAAGGAGTTTAAACTCACAACCGTGATTCGCACAAGACTTTCCAAATGCTTGGTGTGATATATTATCTTTTTTTTTTTTTTTTTTCAAAACTGAAATGTTATATATAACGAATGTACTTGAGAAATACAGTTAAGCAATATAAGATTTGACTTGCTTTAAAAGGCATTGAAATATCAATCTTCCTTAAATTAAGTAAGAAGCGAATTGAGTGTATTCAATTTCGGCCTATCTGATCATTGACCATAAAACCAAAAGATTGCTGGATTTAATCCTCACCCGCATGTGCTCGTTAGCAACAACAGATTTTCCTTTTTTAATTCTCTTTTACTTGGTCATATCGTGACGAAACTGTAAGAGAAGATACCTTGATGGCGTATATGGTGGACAGTAACCTTTTAAAGTATCACCGTCGAATTATATATATATATATATATATATATATATAATGTGTATGTATATGTATATACATATACATACACACACACACACACACACACACACACACACACACTACCTTAGCTTGGCGTCAAGCAGGACCGTTAAAATGCCATCCAGTTTAGCTGCACTGCCATCCTAGTAGGAGCGTGACATCTGCAGTCAGATGGTAAAATGCAGCTAGGCTTTTAAGGTTTTAATTTCTTATACCTTTAGCTCCACGACAGTCAGTCCAATCTACTTCTTATACTACCTGTGAATAGATGGCAACGCAACCTTGATGACTGATGGAAATCACGAAAAAGCCCCAGTCAGATTGGTCCAATCTGGTTAATTGGTTAAATCTCATGATATTTGTCGCCTTCCGCGGTGTGTTGATGGGTGCTGAACGACGTTTGCGCAGAGTGACAGATCCGCTTAAACCCGTCCCTTTCTTAATTACTTCAGGATACAGGTTGCCAAACTGCAGCTGAGTGTTTTCCCCTCTCGTCCACCTTCGGCCCAACTGGTTCAAACGAGGTGCATTTTTGAGAAAACTCACTGAAGCATAGTCTTTCCGACTTTACTGTTCTTACTTTCTCTACCATGCACAATGTACAACGTAAGTAGATAAGGTATTGCAAATCAACCAAAAATTCTATACCGAGATTTCACGGGAAATAGGCGCTATTAATCATTAGACGTTGAGCGCCTCATCCATTCACCGGAAATAAATATCTTGAGAACTCCTGATTAAACAACATGTTATAGAAAACACTCCATTGTATGTATGTGTGTGAACATAACTAAAAACCGAAAAGTTGGTTAAATATCGAAACTATATATATATATATATATATATATATATATATATATTGTTGAAATTCATCTTTTGCAGTTTTTTGTCTTCTTATTTATGCATAGCCACTGGATTACATTTTCCTTATTTATGCAATTCTTTCGATATCTATAACCATTGCAAACCAGTAAAACTTGGTAGTTTCTGTTATCTTCATAATTTTTTGAAAAACTTCAGCTAACAAGTAAACTATAAAAAAGGGTGTGCTGATGGTCACAACCTATTAGGCAGTTAGTAAATTACCTCACTGCAGATTACTGGAGCGGAAAATGGATTTTGAGGGGTAATGACCAAGCAAGATATCGCACAAGTCTTCTGGATACAATACTCCTAATTGCACCTTTGCGGAAATGTCATGGGTGGATCTGTCATAAACTCGTACTGAGTACCATGTTAGCTCTTTTACCCAAAGTAGCCGGATAAAACCCGGTGAAGGGAGATGTTTTTTTTTCGAGCATGGCTTCCTTCGGAGGGGAAACAGTCGTATCGTAGATGTACGGCATGTAAAGGAAGCTCAAGCCCGATGAAGAGCCCTCTAACGTTCAGAATCACAGCAGTTAAAGAGCGTCCATAAATAAAATTCCATTTCCATTTCTCAAGGGATTTGAAGCAAGGATGTTACCTGCTGAAGAATTTCGCTGGGTAGCAAGGGATTAGTGATATAAATAATACAGTTGTATTTGGTGATATCTTGAAGATAAATGTTATATGAATTGTACAATACCTAAGGTATACTTGTTAATTGGTAATTTGCAGAGAATATGTATGATTGACATAGTGATATTTTTGCTTTAACAAGGTTAAAGGATGGAGCCACATTATACACGAACCAAACAAATTTATGGTGGTCAAGTCAGGTCGTGTACTAACAGGATATCTCTAAACACAAAAGGCTCGGAGAAATCCAGCGAAGAGTCTCCAAGGATGAGCCACGAGCTACGAAAGCATGCAGGATCAGATCTAAATACCAGACAAGGCAATATTTAATGTTGGAATGGTAGAAAAAAGAAGGATAATAATGCGATATGGAAGGTGTCTGATTTGCATTGTGCAGGACTAGAGCTCTGTGTTCCGGGGCCTTTCAGTCACTAAATCACGATACCCCTCACTCCTCACCTTGAGGCTTGGCCACACCTGCGCCCATATATCCTTCACGACGTCACCGACCTCCGACCCTCCGTTCAACATTTCCTCTTTACAGTAAATCTTTTCCATTTTGAGTCCTAACGTCATTTTTTTTTTCTTTTCTCGAAATGGATAGACATTCCTTGTTCGGACATATTCTCCTGCCGACCAGCCGGCATTATAATTTAGAAGCTGCTGGCGGTATGAGGGGAGTGGTGCAGCCTTCAGGTACACGCTGCTAACAAAACATTAAGTGTATATTTGTTTTATAGCTTCTTCTGAAGGTACGGGTTTTTACGTCGTGATGATGAGCGTTTTTGTCATGTCCAGAGTCTTGGAGGAACTTCAAGGAAACGTATTTAATTCTGTCCTGCATGCTTACATTTCTATTTGCACAAAAAGATAACAAATTATTCATTTAGAAATCTAATATATAATTTTAAACATTGAGGGATAGCTGCTTTCCCTGCTGTACCATACTGGCCTGTACAGTGTTTTTCAGAACTTGAGGAGCCTGATCCACTCTTCTTTCAAAGTTGGCCTGAATTTAAATTTTGGGTTTAGGGTCTGTGCTTCTTCTTCTTTTTTTTTTTTTTTTTTTAATAAAATACAGTTCCGGAGTCTTGTCGGGACTCCGGCGCTGTAGTCCTTTTTCCTCCTTTTTACATTTGCCTAATATTTACTAAGTTTTTCTGTTTGATTACCGTTTGCCTTTTGCTTCTAATACACACACACACATATACACATTTTGCAAACACACAAATATCCATGCACAAGGCGGGACTCGAACCGACGATCCCCTGCGCCACGAAGTACCAAAGCGAGGCACTTCAGCAAGCGCGGCCATGGGGACAGGCATGCGGTTGAAAACCAACCCTCGCTGTTGCCAAGTCTTCCACTTATTAGTCCCTTAACTGAGGCTCGACTTGCAAACAGTGTCTCCAGGAAACAGATTTTACTATGTTGCCTCTCGTCCCTAGTACAGGGTCGTCTTTTGTTTACTAATGGTATTGCCCAAGTGGTAGGAGGGAGTGGTCTCGTTTGATGGCCAGTGTATATATATATATACGTGAAACCTGACGTTTAGCGAAGATCAGTAAATTATTCTTACTAAAGATTCTTCTTCTTTTACATCATACTAAACGAGATGAACATTAATACAATTGGTCTTACTGCTTAGTTCCTTATAAGCAGAATGGTATTAAGGAATATATCAGACTAAAGCGATAGTCAAATATTTTAAAACCCTATCGATATATGGACAATTGAAGTTTGGTTCGCTTTGCATTTCCAGAAAGCAAAAGAGAGATGAAAAGAAAAAAGTCCGTTTGAGGAGATGCGTAGTTTAAAATTGAAACAAATAACAAGGAATATCTGAGAAACAGTCAACTCTGTAACACAAGTGTATATAACACAAATTGTGTTTTAACGAGATCATTTTTATACAGTAAGCTAATGTGTACCTATCTCTCACGGCTTACCAGTCATGCAACATTCAGGAAAATTTATCGAGAATGAACAGGTCTTCAGAAGCTATTCCCAGAAAAATCAAGATATTCATTTTATTTGTGATGTAAATAGCTATACAATATTTTAATCAAAATCATTAGAGCCATTTTTGAGGAAAACAACATTTTCAAAAATATTTCCATGTAAAGGGTAGTTTGGGATGGGGAATTTACTTGAGAATCTTCGTGTCGTATCCTTGGCAGTACCAAACTTTAATATCAGGTTTGGTATTTAACGTCGTTTAATTTTTTAGCTATGCTGTCCGGACACACACATACACACACAGGGTCTTTTTCTAAAAATCCTTTTTTTTTTTTTTTTGTACTCAGGGGATCTCGACACATATATTTCCGGGCAAAAATCTGTATCGAATTTTTGGTGTAATACAATACTTCTCTATTTACTATGTACGTAGTATGTGTAAGAACGTAAAAAGGGGAACAAAGAGCCAAATTCAGTTGGTTTTTGACTGTGAGTTCTGAGCGGGCAGTTGCCGTGTAGAGAGACGCCCGAAGCAATAGAAACAAGTGGCGCAGCAACGAGAGAAAATTGTTCTGGACAACTGTAAAAAAGATTGAAGAAAATTATTGAAGATTGAAGAGTTTTTTTTTTTAAACAATATGAACAGACACCCTGGTAATTGAATGGTATCTAACTACAATTCGACAGAAACGTTCTTCTCCTTGGCATGTGTTGTACACAGTTGCATATGTTGCGTATGACGCTGCAAATTGAGTATTCTTAATGCATAACTTTGCCTCAAACTAAATACTTATTCCACCACTTCCTATAATCAAGAAATATTCCTTCAAGGCAGGTATAAACGTAGACGTCAGTGTCTTAGGTGTTGAATGAATTTCTACTTCCGAAAATATAAACTGACAGCTATTCACTCACAATATATCAGTGCTTATCTCTGCATCCTCTAGTACAAAATCAAGGGAGTTAGTAACGCCTGTCCTAGACAGATCATGAATAGACGGTGTATGCTGTAAATGCGCGAAAGGTCTGTCGCGGTGCTGAAGTGACGGAGCTTGTTAGGCATAGAGTGTAACCACTAACCTAACTCCTCAGCTAATCAACTAAGCGGTACACATTTTTAAAAATCCATCGAGCTATTTTTAGTGAAATTAAATAGAAAATAAAAATTCCCTTTTCTCTCAAGTTTTACTAAAACTATTTACAGATCATGATAATTCACTAATAGTGTCCAGTTGCTTGGCTATTTCAGTGTTTAAAACTATTACAGAAGAATATTATAGAAATCTGCACTTTTGATCTCTTCAGTGTTTGTTCTCTGCACCACACACAGTATTCATAGAAGAGGGGCGTTCAATAAGTCCTTAGAAAAATATTGAAAAACAAATTATTTTTGATAGATTTTTTTTTTATTTTCAACATGATCTCTTTTTAGCATGATACACTTTTCCTAGTGCTTCTCTAATAGTTTTAAGCCTTCCCAAAAGCAGTATTTTGGAAGGACTTCAAAATAGGCATCACTTTGTGTGATTAACTCTCTGTTAGACGTGAATCGTTTTACGCCGAACCAGTTTTTTGAGTTTGGAAATAAAAAAGTCACTGGGGGCCAAATCTGGCGGATGTTGTAGTTATTCGAGCCTTAATTCTACAATTTTCGATATCGAAACAGCGAGGTGTGCGCCCTTGCATTTTCTTGATGGACGAGAATCATTTTCTTTACCAGATAAGGGCGTTTTTTCTTGATTTCTCCGTTCAACCGGTGTAATTACGATGCACAATACTTTCCATTTATCGTTCTTCTTTTCTGCAAGTAATCAATATAGACGATTCCGTGTGCATCACCAAAAAGAAACCCCCAAAACAGAGGACATCACCTTGTCTGCAGATTTCACTACCTTTGCCATCTTCGGAGCCGGTTTACCTTTAAAAACCCACTGTTTCAACCATACTTTTGTCTCTGGAGTGTAGTAGTGTATCCAAATTTCCTCCACAATTATGTATCGATGCAGAAACTAGTCAGAATTGCACGGAAAAATAACAAAGCCGCTTCCAAATCAATCATACGATTGCGTTTGCTCTCCATTGAGATCAAACGCCGCAACCATCTTGCAGAAACCTTTGTCAGGTCTAATTTTCGGTGCAAAAGAGAACACTGTACCTTGTGATATGCCTTTTGTCTCTACTCGTCAACCACTCAAAACAATATCCAGGATTTTGTCAATCATTTTGTTGGAGGAAGTTGCTTCTACTGAACGTCCGGAACGAAGTTCATCATCTGTGGATGTACGGCCACATTTAAATTATTTATCCAATTATAAATTGTTGCAAACGCAGGAACAGAATGTGCCATGAACTTCATCCAACTCGGTTTTTATCTCTTTCGGTGTTAAATATTTTAAATAGAAGTGTTTAATCACAGCACGCATCTCGTTTTTTTTCCATTTTTCTAAAGAAGCACAAGATTATTGATTCAGTCGACTGTGGCAGCGAAACCACGTAATGGATAACTGCCATCTGGTAAGAGACAAAGATTACTAAATACAAATTTTTTTCGATGCTACGAGTGTAATTTCTTGGATTTTCTAAGAACTTATTGCGCGCCCTAATAGATAGGATATTGGAATTCACCTAAAAAGCTGATACTGAGATTTCACCAGACATACGTGCTTTGAGGACTCCTGATCCTAAAAAAAATTCAAGAAAAATTCCGTGTGTATATGAGCGAGTGTGTGTGTTTGGTTAAACAAAATAACTGAAAAGTCGGTTAAATACTAAGCTTGGTATTTTAGAGCATTTTTTTGAGAAAATCATTTTGCAAATATGCCCTATTTAAAGGGTTGTTTGGAGTGGGGGGATTTTCTTGAAAATCTTAGTGTCCCAATCTTTGAAGATGTTGAACCTAAATACCAAGTTTAATATTTATCTCCTTTTTACGTTCTCTAGCACGTATGTGCAATGCACATAGTGGATAGAGGAATTGTATACCACCCAAAATTTTGATACCAATATTTAAGTGGAAATACATGTTTTGAGATTCCGAGAATAAAAAAGCAATTTATAGAAACATACACATATATGTGTGTGTGTGTGTATTTGTGTGTGTTTGTCTGTGGGCAGCATAGCTCAAAAACGAAAAGGTAGCTAAATACCAAACTTAGTATTTATATGCGGTATCTTCCAAGGATCCGACATGAAGATTTTCAGGAACATTCTCCCACCCCCAACTACCCTTTATAATGCATATTATTCGAAAATTTTTACTTTCTCAAAAATAGCTATAACAATTTTTATTAAACTGTCATACCTTTAAGATATTTTGATGACAAACAAAACGTAGGCATATCTTGAATTTTCTGGGAATAGCCTCTGAAGAGCTTTTCATTCTGGATGGCTTATAATCTTGTATAATTGGTAAGCCGTGAGAGCTAGACCAAAATTACTACACAAAACACACAATTTATGTCATACACCACATAACCACTTTCGAGATATCCCGAATTATTGGTTTCCGTTTTAAGCTACTTAAACTTTTCTCAAACGGGAAGACACCTTTCTTTTCGCCTCTCATTTGTTTACTCCCAGTAAGCAAAGAGGACGGTATTTGAATTGTTTGTCTTAACGACCGGCTTTTAAAGGTATGATTATTAACTTAGCCTAGTATATTCCCTTATTTCTCTTCTGTTTACACGGATGCAGGTAATAAGATCATTTCTGCTAATGTTTATCTCGAATAGCATGACGTAGATAAAGATAATATTTTGTAAATGTAGTTTGTTTGTAGAAAAGGTAGAGAAAGTCCGGTGATTGGAGCACATCAAATCTGCCGTTGATGTTCATTTTCCTGTTGTTATTCTAGATGAGTCGGACTTTGGGAAAACGTCTAAACAACCAACATTACATTTTCAGACGTTACTGGTCATCACTTTTTGGCATATCACCGGGAGAAGCTTTGGTCTTTAGTCAAATTCCTAGCCATCGTGACAAGAAACCAAAGATAAAATTAGCAAAGCTGGAAAAATTAATAACGTGATAAGTTGCTATATACATCAAAATTACTTTTCTAAGTCCACAAAATATACCAATTATATAATAATTATCTATACCAATACTCCCAGTGTACATAGTCCCCTTGGTTGCAGATAAACCAGGCGGAGGAGGCTGATTAGAGTACCTTAAATGTGTTAGTTATAGATAAAACCAAGCGGGATGGCTCAGGTGGTTTTGTCCGCTTCCCGCTTTCGGGTTTGATCCCCGTGACTGCCTACCTGACCCATAGATTTTTCGGGGGATTCCTCGGGTCGGCAGGCGGTTCCTATCATCCCCCTATGTTCATGTCCGTCCATGTCGTTTCCATCGTGAGTTTATTCAACCCTCTTCCCAATGGTTTCTTTCAGGATTTAAATTTGGTGATGGTGCTCGGTGCAGCGTGGCAGGAAAAAAGGATATTCTTGTCGCTCTCTCCGTTCCCTAACTTCCGATGATAACACGATAAAATTCGCTCCTGGCGGAGGCGTGGACCTTGTAAGGCGCGGGGTCCCCGATCTGCCTGTACGACTCGGGTGCTTCAATCTGCCGTCGCCCCTCGTTTCAACCATCTTGTGTATCCTTTAACCTCATCCCTCCATCCCGGGAGTGCTGCCGCTTGAGGCATAGTTAGGATAACCAAGACCCATCTATCCTGTTCAATTCCTATTTCTACCTAGGTGCTGGAGTAGCATTTTCAAATTTTATTTACTTACGATTTTTTTATTTATTTATTCTTTTAGGGGTGGAATACCAAAATAATTCCAACGCAAAAAGGCAGTGGACAACTCTGAGCACACGCAGAAAGAACACGAATATAATCTAAATAATAATAGAATAAATTGCGCTCTATTCTTCCTTTTGCGGCTGGGAATGCGAAGGGAGATAGAGTTGAAACATTTTGGAGGCAGGTAATTTGGAGGATTTTCAGTGGGAATGGAAAGTGTTGCACAATAAAGATGAGGTAATCATCAAAGTTATAAAACTGAATACCTGCAGTATTGTAATTATTTTATATCACTTAATCGTAAATAAACAAATATTTGGAAAATTCATGTTTTACCGAAAGCGCCAAAGCTCCGGGCAGATAATATATATGAACAAAGAACGTACTGAAATAAATACGCATATAAAAGTAAATAAAACATTTTGCGATATGTACATAGAAAAACATCAACATATACAAATATTTCCCTGCAGTTACACAATAGAGATACAAATGTACATGTAAATACAGTTTTGAGTGTGTAAATAACAATTATCTTTATTTTACATTTTCACGAGCCTTTTATTGTTTTTGTGTTTCATCACAACTTTTATAATTTATTTTAAATTATAGGGTCTTTCGAAATTCACTTAAAAATTTAAACCGTTATAAATAGTATAATACGAGTATGAGATAGCTTAAAAACAAAGGAAGTTAAACACTGGCAAGCAATTGTTACGTTTTCTTGTTTTTTTTTTTTTGTTTTTTTTTGTTTTTTTTTTGTTTTTTTTTTAGTTCGCCGTTACGAAGGGTACATTTTTGTTGAATAAAGTATTAATAATTTACTCATACTGCTATAAGAATGTGTAAGACACAAATTACGGCTCTATCACTCAATGTTAAAATACAGTTGATTCAACGCTACTATAGAAGCAAGATGAGCTTTCCTCACCTCTGAGAAAATTTAGAGCTCCTAACAAATTAAGAATAGGTCCATGTTCCATTCGTAAAGTTCCAAAAAGGTGGATGCCTCGATCTCCAAAACTCAATCCGACCGACTTTTGGTTATGAAAGTGATACTTCCAACAAACAGACGGCAATCGAAAGATGTTATCTAGCTAGAAATTCCTAATATTCATGATATCATGTGCAAAATGCTGTGAATGGAATCGCAGAAAGAATGCTGTATGTTGAGCAAGAGAACGAAGGACATCTTCCACAGTTTGTAAAACCCCATTGTGTGCCCTGAATGTGACTTTTGGTTTTCTTTCTATCTCAAATATTATAATACTTATAACGATTTAAAGTTTGAAATACTTTTGAAAGATTTGGGTATATATCTTTGTTTGTCAGTTTACCTGTATTTAGTATCTAACATTCATTGATATAGATCATTTACGTAATTTATTTAATTAATTGCAGAGCGGCCATTATATCACCGATTTATTATTTCAAAAGAGGCAAATACCTTTACAAAGGTTTTAAATGTTAATACATAGTTATCTATTCAGCAAATATCTTTTACAAACGTTATTTTAAGCATAAGCTTAGAAAGCATTTAAATTGCCAACTTTTGGTTTCTCTAACGTTTACAACGTAGTAGAAATGTTATGCAAAAATTCAATAACAAGGTTGTACTGGAAATACAGGTTTTTGAGGTCCCCTGAATACAAGAATTTTAGAGGAAAGAATCTTGAATGTTCGTGTGTCTGAACAATAAAACTCAGCAACGAAGAGTCGAACAACACGAAGATGTTTAGTTAAATTCCCCAAACCCAAATTATCTTCTACACGAAAAATGTTCCGAAATACTTTGTTTTCTGAAAAATGATTCGGTGATTTTTATTAAAACTCCATTTACTAAACATATATAGGCATATAAGAAATACAATGTATATGCTGAATTTTGCGGGACTAATCTGTGAAATACTCTTCATAGGAAGGGACTTTGTACAATCATACTTAACTGGTATGCATCAAAATGTCCAATATTTTTTACATGCTTTGCAAATTCTGTTGATTTTCATTGTTTCTTACGATGTCATGGAAAGAATATGGAGGATAACAGTTTAAGGCTAGTTCTTAAACATTTGACCATTGGTATTCTCTTTTCAATTCTCTATTTAGTGCATAGTATATAGGTAGAGAAGGTATTGTGTTCCATCTAAATATTCGATACTGATGTTTCACTGAAAATACACGTTTTAGGGTCCTGTGAATCTAGAAAATATATTTAAACTTTATCTTCTTAGAAGATAGTACATCGATAGAGAAGCTGTTGCATTCTACCCAAAATTCGATACCAATATTTCACTGGAAATACTTATTTTGGAGATGCTTATTCCAAATGAAGCATTTTTAGTGTTGTGTGTGCGTGTGTGTATGTATGTGTATGTAAACATACCGTATATTAAAGATACTTGTGTGTGTGTGTTTGTATGGTATGTAAAAATACCGTATGTTAAAGATACTTGTACGAAAAATATAATACTATTTTGAATTTCCTGGGAATAGCCTCAGGAGTTCTGTTAATTCTGAACGACTTTTGCACAAATAGTAAACTGTAAGAGATACAGAAAAATTGCTACAAATATCAAAATCTCATCAAAACGCACATTTATTTCATGTAGTATATATTTTTGTTATGGTGCTAACCATTGCCGTGATATTTCTTACTATTCGTTCCAATTTTAAAGTCAATCTTTTGGCTACTTTGCACATTTCTCAAAGGGGATACGGGTATCAAAAGTTAAAGAGCTGGACGCAATATACCTACAGACCTAAAAGTCCATATTGTTTTCAATCACAATATCAAAAGCACTTTAAAAAGTGTTAATAATAACGGATATTTTGGAAATTACGTACAACACAAAAAGCTATTTCGAATAAATTGGGTTTTACAGAGATCTGTGTCCTTTTGTATTATGTTTTCGCCTATCGATTAATTTTTATTAGATTTGCTGCATTATACCGAATTATTCCAGAATGGAGAGAATTTCATAGGCTATTCCTAGAAAAGTCAAGAAATATATTTTATTTGTTATGTAAAACTCTTTTATGACTTTTTCAAAGAAAATCTTCATATCGCGTCCTTGAAAGATGTTCAAATCATACACAAAAATTGGATTTCAACTAACTTTCGTTTTCGTTAACTAACTTCAAACACACAGACATATACACAACACACAGGTACACGGACCTTTTCCTAAACTTTTGTTACTTCCTCTACTCGTATTATAAACACAGTGCATAGAGAAGGTATTGCTTTGTACCCAGAAATTCGATACCGAGATTTCACCGGAAATACATGTTTTGAGACCCACTGAAACCCAAAAAGCATTTTTGGAAAAATGTCTGTGTGTGTCTGTCTGCCTCTGTGTGTGTGTGTCTGTGTGTATGTATGTGTGTGTGTCTGTGTGTATGTATGTGTGTGTCTGTGGGCAACATAGCTTAAAAACAAAAAGACCGTTAAATACCAAACTTGTTATATAAGTTTGGTATCTTCCAAGGATGCAACACGAAGATTTTCAAGAAAATCGCCACACCCCAACTACCCTTTACATGGGACATTTTTCGAAAATTTTGCTTTTCCCAAAAATAGCTCAAACAATTTTTATTAAAATACCGTATGTTTAAGATATTTTTATGATAAATGAAACGTAAATCTTGAATTTCCTGGGAATAACCTTTGAAAACCTCTTCATTCTGGATGACTTTTTATAGCCGGCAAACCGTAAGAGATACACAAAAACTACTACACAAAAAATGTAGATCTCATTAAAACACACACTTTATGCTATAAGGTATACGTTTTTTTTTGTACCGATAAACATTTTCGAGATATTCCGTATTATTGGTTTCAATTTTAGCCACTTGAACTTTTCTCAAACGGGAAGACATCTTTCTTCTCATTTCTGGGTTGTTTACTCCTGGCAAGAAAATAGATTGGAACCTCAATTGTTTCACATAGCAACCGGCTTTTAAAAGACAAAACTGTCGCTTTAGCCTGTGCATTTTCTTATTCCCTTCTACTTACAAGAAGCTAGTAATAAAACTATTTCTGCTAATGTTTATCTTGATTATCATGATGTAGATAACAGATTAATGTTTTGAATAAAAGATTTGTTTGTCGAACTAAACGAGGACATCATGTGAATGGAACACATTAGTTTTTTTCTCTTCTACCTACAATGTACCAAGTAATAAGGCAATTTCCGCTATCGTTTATCTCGTTTAGTATTATGTAGATAGAAGAATAAGCTTTTTAAAAATACTTACTACAGAGATGTAGAAAAAAGCATGTGAATGGAACGCATCAGAATTTTTGTTTTTGTTTTTTGATTTTTCTCTGCACATACTAATATGTACACAGTGTATAGAGAAGGTGTTGTAATGCACCCAAAAATTCGATACAGATTTCACCGGAAGTATATGTTTTAGAACTTGTGAATCCAAAAAAAGCATTTTTAGAAAACTGTGCCTGTGTGTGGGTGTGTTTGTGTGTGTGTCTCTGTAGGTAGCATAGGTAAAAAACGAAAAGTTCGTTAAATACCAAACTTGATATTTAAGTTCAGTACCTTTCAAGGATGCGACACGAAGATTTTCAAGATTTACCCTCACTCCCAACTAGCCTTTTCATGGAAAAAAGTTTGAACATTTTCTCAAAACTGGCTCTAATGAGTTTGATTAAAATATCTTACATGACACTTACATGACAAATAACATGTATTTTTGGAATTTTCTGGGAATAGCCTCTGAAGACTTTTTTATTCTGGATGAATTTTTCTGAATTTTGCATAACTGATCAATCGTAAGGGATAGACAGAAACTTACTACACAAACAAATGTAGATCTCATAAAAAAATTATATCATACACATTTTTTTCCGCGAGTTGGCCGTTTTTGAGATATTCCTTGTTATTGGTTTCAATTTTAAAATACTTAAACGTTCTCATATCTATGGAAAGTTGCCAACTCCTGGCCATCATAGAAACGGATTTCAATCCCATAGCAACCACATTTTAAAACATATGACTGTCTGTTTAGCCTAGAGTATTCCCTTATTTTCCTTATACTTATAAGGAACTAAGTAAAAAGACTGCTTCTGCTAGTGTATACGTCGCTTAGCATAAAGTAGATAGAAGAACAAGCTTACTGTCAATAATTTGTTTCAGCGATGTAGAGAAAATCATGTGAATGGAGCACATAACATTTTTAATTTTCTAATTTTTCTTAAAGAAATACACAATTTGAGCAGCACTAATACGCTTAGTTTACATTTCTGAAGCCAAGGTGATCAACCCTCCATTATAAATTACTTTTCGAAGACTGTGAATGATAATTGCGTAGATTTCAATATTAATAATTGCCAAAGAACCTGCGTAGATTAATGCAATAAGACAATTTGGTTTGTTGAAAACGTTTATGTAATGTATGCTTTGAAACGGAGTAACTGAAATATGATTTTAGCGGTGACATAAAAGAAAAGTGTGCTATTGCATTCGAACATTTGTACTTAATCCACGTGTACGTATTAACCACTTGCGCTACTTTAGTCCTGCGAGGATTTATTGCTGAACGTCTTCTAATGCCTACTCTTGAGTACTGTGAGAGGCGTGCATTGCTAAACATTGAGTACGTAATATAAAAGTATACAGAATATGTGTAAGGAAATAAATTGTTTCAACGAGGTGCAAAACGGAAATCACACAAACGTTCTAAGATAATCTAAGCTGCGAGCTTCAGAGGTCATGTGCGCATGCGTGGTACCATTGCGCATACTTAAGAGCCTCGCTTACGATATTCGTTGAGTCAGATAAATAATTAGTGCATCAATTTTAGCTGCTTGTGGTGATGTTGACAGCAATCTTGGAATTTTTGAGAGAGTGCGAAGTTCATTTCTTCGTGGGTGCAATCTCTGTACAGATACTGCAGCTCATCGCATCGAGCAGTTTCTCTAGTGACCTGTTGTAATTGCACTTTCCTACTAGTACATGTAGTAGTTGTTTTAATACAGAGATAATTGTTTAGTTTTATTTCATTTGAAGTTCATTCGACACAATGATAATATTGTTGCATAAATTGTGAACCTTGCCTACAAGTGTAACGTGTATGTACATAGCACATCGATGTATGATACACTGTATTTTATAAACTTCTTTGAAGGGAATGGAGAAGTGTCCCTTAGGTGTTAAGTAAAACTGTTATGAAAACGTTCTCCGTTCACCGTATGCTAATCGTATACTGTATTTATTTTATTTCACATTGCAAATAAATCATATTGCGTAACGCAGCAAATTATGCAGGACAAATTACAAAATGCAAGCAAAGGAGAAAACTGAAAAGTAAAGGTAATTATGGAAAACTGAACCTTCAACTTCCTCAGCATCTTAATCCGATGCCCACACGTTAACCGTAGCGCTAAGTAATGCTACTAAATTTACTCTTTCCGAAATCTGTGTGCTCCCGTTACACGATCCATTAGGTTTGATCAGCGGCGGGCTGATCTTTAATATACGTTATGCTGTAGCAAAGAATTTAATCCCATAGTCCATAGGCTCCCTATATCAAACTGCTTATCTTGGACCCCGCTACAATCCTGGCAATTTGTGCGGTCGAATTATGTTAATAATACACATTATTGTTGCTTGCTTGTTTGTTTCCAAGCGCCTTGTTTCTTTCCATACTCCCCTCTTTCTGTTTTCCTCTTTGGCTTGGCAATCTAATCTCAATTTTGCTAATGTTATCTATCATGCACCCTAAATCTTTTCCCCACTGCTCTGTTGATTTCTCCAGTTATCATCATCCACTTCCCCCTCAACGAAGCTTTGACAATTTATTTTCTTATTGCTAATAAAATGTTCAGCATTCTTGTTTGTTCTAAAACATCTTCTTTACTTATTTACACTATAATTTAGTTATATTGTTTTTCCTTTCCTAGTCGCAATATGAAACTTCCCACGCTAAACACTAACACATTTCACACTGAGCACTTGTCTGATGTCTTTCTTTTCTTCTGTTGCTTTCTCTTTGCATAAATAGGTTTACTTTGCCTTATAGTCTAATTTTCACCTAAGAGTTAATATATAGAAGCCCATTCATAAAAATATATTTGGATTATGTATTTCCATTTGGTATTTGTTATATATGTTTGGGAAAGTAATAACTTACAGTCTGTTCTTGGTCTACTTTTTTAACTACGATGTTTTGTGAGGGGAAAATAGAATAAATAAATCATTTAACGTATTAATATCAAAATAATTGTATATGTGTCATACTATGTTATGACAGCCCTGAATATTGAATTCTAAAGTATCCCATTAATATTTCTTTGGAAATAGCAGCATATGTAGTTAGTCTTTAATAGTAACCTTGAACCATACTGTTATTATTTAACCTTCGTTGTTATTTGATCCTCATGTCATCAGAGCTTACAGCAAGATCATAACATTATTCAATATATCGAAGGCTATGGGTACAAAGTTATAGCTTGTCTTCATTTTTATAATATATTTTTTTTATTTTCCAGTACTAAAAATGTATGCAGATATTCTTGTTCCCCTACTTTTTAATAATAAATCCCAACGTTATCCTCTCCTGCTTACAAACTTACTTCTAGTTCTGGCGAATTCATTTTCAAGGCATTCAATTAATCCACCATTACATAAGTGATTTAAGACTCCATATGCTTATCAAGATATAACAATACTTTTATTACATAGTTTCTTGAAGATAAGCGGGCATAAGGGAATACACTCGGCTAGAGCGAGTCAACTCTTTTAAGACTTTGTCGCTGTGTGATGCATTGTCATTCCGTTCTCTTTTAATCGCCAGGTGAAATAAAAAAAACGAGTTTACATTTCAGAATATATAGGCATTTTAATACTGAAATGAATAAATAGGAATATCTCGGAAACAGTTAACTTAAGAAAAGGTATTTCACGTAAATTATCTGTTTTAATATGTTCATTTTAGTGTATTACGATATTTTGTCTATCTTTTACGGTTTACCAATTATGCAAAAGTCATCCAGATTAAGAGGTCTTCAGAGGCTATTTCTAGAAAATCCAAGATATATTTCATTTACATAAAATATTTTTAATTTACTCCATATACTTTAATCAAAATCACTGTATCCATTTTTGAGAAAATAAACCTTTTCACATAATGTTAAATGTAAAGGATAGTGAGAGGATTTTCTTGAAAATTGTGTCGAATCATTGGAAAATGCTAAACTTATATATTGAGTTAGGTGTCTAACCGACTTTTCGTTTTTGAACTAAGTTGTTTACACACACATACGCACACGGACATTATTTAAAATGCTTCTTTATTCAGTGACCTTTTTGGGGAATGGAACACCGTCTCTATCTATATGCACATTGTACGTTGGTAGCGAAAAAAAACTAGTATGCAGCACACGTTTTAAAAATGGATTTATAAAACCCTACTTTTATCATTTATACCATAATCGACTACGTATTTCTGGTGCTGTATACTTATATACTCCCAAAAGAGACTTTGTGCTGTCTCGGTGAAAGCAAGCAAGGACCTCGGAGGGCTCGTTATGGAGAGAACAAACTGTTGCTAAGAACTTTGCGGACAGACATCTTCAGTCATTAGTCCTCGTGGACAGAAACAAAGCTGGGGGAATGGCTCAATTTACAGGCAACATGTTTCATTTTCCTGCAACTTCACACGGATCATTTATTGTTCGGGGGACTTCGCGTGTACTAGATTGCGTCTAACCTCATGCATATTTCAACACCAAAATAAGAAACGAAACAATGAGGAAGCTGATTGTCACCAACACAACGCTCCACTTCTGATATTCTATTTATTCTATAGGGGTGGTATTAATTTTGGATTCTTTTTAATTAGATTATCTTTCAAATTTGAATAGTGCATTCAATTCTCATTCACAAACATTCTTATGTGATAAATTGTAGCCAGGAAGCGTTACTATAACACACTATTGAACCTTTTGCAATAAACTGGAGGCCCTTAATGGCCTATTTTGGCCCAACCTTGGAAAATATGTTATTTTAAAAAATGTTTTATAAAAATATTTTTATATTTTATTACACATTGTATATAATACGGAAATTGAATTTATTGCTCTCATATTACGTAGACAAGCTCAATATTTGAAGAAATCTATCAATTTTAGGATTATGGCAATTCAATATCATGAACAGTATAATCTTAAGAATACTAGATTTCTCCATTTTTTGACTCTGCTATTATATGAATCCATTATATTGAAGGCAGTATAAAATAAAAAGAATAACTCCCAAATATACTTTTCATTCTATTGTAGATCAAATGTGCAACATAATAATTGTTACTGCCATATAATATGAGAAATGCGGTATTTTAAGATTATGGTGTTCATGGTGTTGTTCATGGCACAGACATGTCATAATCATGAAATAACTAGATTTCGCAAAATTTGAACTCTTCTGTGTAACAAGAAACCAATAATTCCAATTTTTGCCTTGATACAACTTAACATAAAATATACAGGCTGGTAGGAGTGCTGGGAGTTCCAAATATCATGAATAATGAAGTCAAATAGCAATTTCATCTATCTTTAAAGGTGAGATAATTTAGCATTATTGAATAAATTATCTGCTGAATAGTGTAGGTCTTAAGAGCCAAATGTTTTGCTTTGGTTTGCAATCAGGTAATGTTTTGTTTTAATTTGTGCTTGAAATCCGGTACGCCAATACCTGTGTGTTTATTATCAGTTATTTCCACTAACGAGGGGTGATGAGGTTTTCTTTAAAGTATCCGATCGTATTGGACTATCGGCCTGGACTAAAAGCTGTGTAAGAAGCTACGCATAAGTTTTAGTCTGGTGATCAAAGAGAAAGCAATTTTAAATGTGAATTATGGAAATACCTCATTAAGATGTATTGTGAAGTAATTAAATCAAAGCCTCATGTTTGCTAAACAGGACATTTATGAATGGTCAATAACCTCAACATTAACAATATCATTTGTAAAGACTAAGTAATTCTGAATGCATTAAACGCAACTGAAGCACTGGCGGAATCAGCTGCTGTACAAACTGTCGAGGCACAACATTACTGTCAATATTCCTGACCTTCCACTGTTCAGTATGGGGGGGGAGGGGGTAGTTGTCAACGGTTTGGCCATGTCTTTATTACATTAGAGAAGCTGGAGTCCAATTCTTTATCATTTTATGCCTAAACGACTCATTTTAGCAACAAATAATAAAACAGGAATAACTCATTATTTATAGCTCTACTTTGCTAAAATGATGATTCGGATATACTCAAAATCAAACATTTGACCAATTTTATTTGTTATTTATTATAGCAATCATACGCATAAAGGAAAAGATACCGAACTTTTGTTTCAGCTTAGCGCCAGGAAGTTGCCGCTGAAGTCTACGCACTTCACCCCTAACACCTCGTAAATATGCATATTTATAAAATAATATATTTTTCAAAGTTGGACAAAAGTAACTTATTATGAACCAAATTAGCTCCAGTTTATGTTTTTTTTTCTGTATTCATTTTCTTTACTTTACTTGCTGAGACTGAGATCGCTTGAGCGCAGAGCAATGTGCATGTTGCTAAATTTGTAGTTTTAACTTTATATTTAATTCTTTCTTATTCTTATATTTTTATCTTATTTTCTTTTTCCATATGTTATTATGCAGTAATAAATGTGAATCTATATTGTTTCATAAAAATCTTACCATGGCGAACGGAAGAGAGGGCAGGGTGCATAAGAATGGGGGTTCGGTTATTCTTAAGCGTCAGATCACTGTAATGCTAACTTTATAGCTGCACTTCAGTTGAATACTTTCTAGTTATTTTATATGTGTTATGTTTGTCAATTGTCTATAATTATACTACAAAAACTAAATGTACATATTTATAGTATATTACAACAATCTTACAAAAATGTAAATATCCAAGGACAGGAAAAGGATGTATGGCCATGAGGCCCATGAGTGTGCTGAAAATGTTTAACAATAAAATAATAACAATAATATTAATAATAATAATAGCAATAATACCACTACCACGACAACACTACTATTACCACTAGCACTACTACTACTACTACTGCTACTACTACCACTACTACTATTACTACTACTACTACTACTACTACTACTGCTACTACTACTACTACTACTGCTACTACTACTACTACTACTACTACTACTACTACTACTACTACTATTACTACTTTAATGAGTTACCTATTTTAGGTAGTTCCAAGTAGGATTCCAACGGAAAAGAGGAGTTTTTTAGTCGCTAAGAGTCCGGCACACCAGGGCTATCTTCCCTGATGTTACTACGATTACAAGAATGACTACTACTGCTACTATTACTGCGACGACTACGACTTCTAATAGGACTAATACGACTAACTCTACTACTCTTACAGTCACTACTATTACTATTATACAAACAACAGATGTGTTCCATTCCGATAGCTTTCTCTACCTTTGTTGCTGCTAACTATTTTTACAAAAGTTTATTCTTCTATCTGCTTCATGTTAATCGAATAAAACATTAGCAGAAATGGTCTTATACCTTATTCTCCTTGTAGGTATAGGGAACTAATGGAATATACTGGGTTAAAGGGAGTAAAATATTTTAATCCCGAATTCAAATCCCATGGGACAACCAATCTGTCCGGGTTTTTATAATCGTTTCCCTCAGCTGCCAAAGTAAATACTGGATTAGATATTTAATACCTCATCGCAAAGTTCCAGCTTTAATCTAAAACAATTGTAAAGCTGAAATGAAAATAGATCGTAATAGCAACTGCACTGCCACCTCTCCACAGGTGCCTAAAGCAACTAAACTAAAATGACACCCTAATGGCAAATGCTTGTCACGGAAGAAAATAGCCTTATAAATAGGCTTTGTAGGGCTGGCAGATCTCTGCCATCTGGTTAGGTACGGTTGGTGGAAGTGTTAGACTAACGATGTCGGGCTGTATGCGCCATTCTGACTACAAATGGTGAAAAGAATCACATTGTGGTAACCTAACGCCATCTGCTAGGCATGAAGTGAAAGTGTAATGATAGGAATAAGGTCCTGAAAGGCTAAGCGACGTAAAATAAAGAGAATTCAAGAAATACAACTAAAAGCTATGTAATGGACTTGAAATTCGGTTCTCTTTACATGGCCAGGAGTAAAAAAGAAGGAAAACGCATGATGACTTCCCATTGAAAATTTAAACCAATAACAAGTATTATCTCAGAAGAGTTTAACTACCCAAAAAAGTGCATTTCACCTAAATTATTTGCTTTTACATAATCTACATTTTTGTGTAATAGGATTTTGCTATCTCTTACGGTTTACCAGTTATGCAAAAGTAATACGAATACAAGAGGACCTCAGAGGCTGTTTCCAGAAAGTTCAAGGTATACCATCATTTTAGTTGTCATGGGAATAGCAAAACATATGGTATTGTACTCCAATTGTATAGCCGTTTTTTAGAAAATAAAAGTTTTCGAAAATATTCTATATAAAGTTTCGTTTGGGGTAAGAAATGTTCTTAAAAATGTTTGTATCGCATCCTTGGGAGATGGTGAATTTAAATAAGAACCAAGTTTGGTATTCGAATGAGTTTTCATTTGTAGTTACGCTGTTCACAACACACAGACAAACTAGCACGCAGATCGTTTTATAAAACTGTTGTTTTGTTTTTTTAATCAGGGAGTTTCAAACGTGTACTTCTGGTTGAATTCCGATATTGAAGTTGTGGGTGGAATAAAACCCTTCTCCTTCTTACTCTACATACCCGATAAAGTGGAGATGCAGATCTCGTTAAGGCACACAATATTGTGTGTGTGTGTGTGTGTGTGTGTGTGTGTGTGTGTGTGTGAATTTAACTATATACGAATTATTTGCTAAATAATGGTTTAAATTTTACAGTACCTATACTTTTCTTAAATGGTGAGTTATAATTCGTCTCTTGGGAGTATTTCGCCTGGTCGTGAAAAGAGAGCAGAATTTCAAACTCATTACACAGCGACCAGCTAGAAGATATGATTATCGCTTAAGCCTAATGTTATTTCTTTGTTCCTATTATCGCTACAAGGAAATGTGTAATATAACTGTTTCTACTAGTGTTTATCTCGGTTAACATGAGTAAATAGATTAACCAGCTTTTGAAGGAATAGCTTTCTGAGGAATGGGTAGGGAATTCATACGAATTTATCACATCAGAATTTTTACTTTTTCTAGCATAGATGTGAGAAGATACCTACTGTATATCACCCAAAAATTCCATACCGGATTTCACGAAAATACATGCTTTGAGGTCTCCTGAATTCATCAAAAATATTTTTAGAAAAATATCCATATATGTGTGTTTCTGTGTTGTATTGTGTGTGTTGTGTGTGGATGGGGGCAGCAAACTCCAAAACGAAAAGTCTGTTAAATACTAAACTCTTTAATATATTCCAAGGCTGTAACACAACGATTTTAAAGAAAATCCCTTCACCCCAGACTACCCTCTACACAAGAAAACCTCTCCACCCCAAACTACGCTCTATTACCTCTCTATATTTGGAGTTCTCAAAAATGACACAAACGATTTTGATTAAAATATTATAATAAAACCCCCATGGTACGGTAGCTCAAAAGGAATCTTGGCCTACCACCCGGCTAATGCGTCTCCCATCTCTGCAGTACTGGAGAGTGAGACGTGGTTAGCACCTCAATCCCTCCCAGCCGGTTAATGCGGTCCTTTTGGCCTGGAGCCGCTACTTCATCAAATAGCTCCTCAATTGGCCCTCCAGAGACCTCACGAAGCTGAATGCACCCCGCATCAGGTGTCCCAGCGGGAGAAAAATGCCCACGCCGGTACCGGGAATCCAACCCAGACCTACCGATTGGCAAGCAGCTGCGATACCACCGCGCAAAGAAAAGACGACCTATAAAATACCGTATTTTGAGGATATTTACATGGAGCATAAAATGTATATATTGAATTTCCCGGGAATAACTTCTAAAGTCCTTTTCAATGTAGATGAATTCTGCATAATGTTAAACCGTAAGAGATAGACAAAACCTTACAGCATAAAAAATCTGAAGTGTTCCGTACAATGACTTTCTCTAGCTGTTCCACAAACAAACTTTCTTTACAACATATTATTCTTTTATCTACTCCATGTTAATTGAGATAAACATTAGCAGAAATTGTCTTATACTTGGTTCCTTGTAAGTAGAACAGAAATAAGGAAATATGACCTATAGTCAAATAATTTAAAAATTATCGCTATAAGTACAATTGAAATTCGGTTTTGGTTTGCATTTCCGGGAGAAAAACAAAAGAGATGAAACGATTTTGACTTCCCGCTTTAGAAAAGTTTAAGGGGAGTCGAAATGAGATTTTCATATATTTTTTCTGGTTTTCATTTTCATGTTTTAATTGCATATGGATATTGCGAATCCTTCGCTCATTTTGGTATAATTTTCACAAAGGTACGCTAATTGTAAATAGTTTAAAAATATTGTTGAAAATAATCCTGCAGTTTAGTTTTTAATAAATTCTTTTACACTCACTTGGTAAAATATCAATAAGTTTGTAAATATTGGTATTAGAAAAGAGATCCATTTTTTATTTTGATCGGAAAGTCTTACTTTAGCTATTCGCAGCGTTTGTATCCCACTCATATTAATTCTTTCACGTAAGAGTTTCGAAGTACTGCGGAGCTGTGTTTGGAAGGTTAGATTACACTTTTTTAAATGTTATGTTTGAAAGCAATTTCTGAAGAGGTAAAGTTGTCGCTACAAATGCCACATTATTCCAGAAACTAATCGACACTAAAGGCTGAATATTTTAGCACACGTTTGGAGGCTAAATAGGCTTTATTTTAATGAAAAAGTTCTATGTATGTGCATTAGTTGTTTTTTTTTAAATTTAAAAATCATCATTTTTCAATAAAATTTAAATAGATTTATTAAACAAATCATACCTTTTCTTCTAATCAGCACATAAACCAACAGTGAAAGTATAGCCGAATATACCTTGAAAAATGTAGCTCATTATCTTGAATAGTTGCTGAGATAATGGGTCAAACTTTAGCATTGTTAAGACAAGACATTTCGACTCTCCTTAAGTAGTTTAAAATTGAAACCAGTAAAAACAAATGTCTCCAAAACAGTTGACTCTACAAAGAAATTGTGTGTGATATAAACTGTGTGCTTTTAGTGAAATCTATAATTTTTGTGCAGAAAGTATTTTTTTACGGTTTACCAGTTATACAAAAGTCATCCAAAATGAAGAGGTCTTCAGAGGCTATTCTCAGAAAATTCAAGGCATACATTTTATTTGTCAGGTAAATATTTTTAATATATGGCATTTTAATCAAAATCCTTAGAGCCATATTTGAGAACATCAAAATTTTCGAAAAATATTCCATGTAAAGGGTAGTTGGGGTTGGAATATTTTCTTGAGAAATCTTGGTGTGGCATCTTGGAAGAATAACCGACTTCTCGCTTTGAGCTATGCCACTAAAATACAGACAGACAGACAGACACACACACACACACATACATACACACATACACACATGGACATGTTTATAAAATTCCTTTTCTTTTTTTTAATT
This sequence comes from Hymenopus coronatus, assembly GCA_030762935.1. NCBI lineage: Eukaryota > Metazoa > Arthropoda > Insecta > Mantodea > Hymenopodidae > Hymenopus > Hymenopus coronatus. The sequence goes on from CM060892.1 coordinate 157,126,348, forward strand.
CATGGGGTCTCAAAACATTTATTTCCGATTAAATTTCGGTATCAAATTTATGGCTGTAATATCTTAATATCTACCTTCTCTATGTACTATATGCATTATACGCACGTGCTAAAAGAAATTAAAAATGTAGATTTCATCAAAACATACAATTTATGTCCTTTATATTTTTGTCGTGGAACTAGCCATTTCCAAGATATTTATTCCCTTTCCTCATACAGGAAATCATCCTGTTTCTTTTGTGTTACTCCTGGAAATGCAAAGAAGGGAATTTCAATGACAATCATATAACGACATCTTTTAAAACATTTGACTATCGCTTTAGACTCGTTTATTCACTTTGTTCCCTTTACTTATAACAAACTAAGTATTAAAACCATTCTGCTGATGTGTATGTCAACTTTCATAATGTAGATAAAAGAATATCGTTTGTAAGAAAAGTTTTTTTGCAAAACAGATAGGGAAAGCCATGAAAATTGAACATATCAGATTTTTTTTCTTTATCTTGGAGTATTATCAAAGACGAAAGCCAGATAAACAGCAACTTTAATACAGGATTAGAGACAACCATTAAAGGTGAGAAGTAAATGTCTGCATAGCTAACATCACAAAGATTATGGAATAAGTTCGCGGGTCCATACACGAGAGATCTTAGTTGCCAACTTCTGAAAGCTAGGGTGATTTTTACTATGATTTTTCACAAATAAATTGATATAAAATACATACGATATAATAATTACTATTTAAGGTATGTTAGAATGCCAATAAATTCGCCACGTACCAAGAACTTGCTAAAATGCCTAACCATAGACCTCATTTAAAAATCGAAGCAAAAATAATACATTAACAGAAGAAAAATCTCATGACTCTGGGAAATGAATTTTACTGTTAAAGTAAATTAGTTATACTGATACTTCTTGACCAAATCTTAAAGTTATAATTTTGTTTTGATTATTCTGCAGCTGGAAACAAATGATGTAGGATGCGGATGACAATTGTAATTTTATCCCGATGCAATAGTTGCCCAATGAAGCCAAGATTGCTTATTGTTTCAGGTATTTCTGAAACGTTAATGGTTCATATCATGCTAACGACATTTAGTTAAATAATCAAGGATATAGCGTATACTATCAACGTTTATATTTATTTGTATTTTATTTTCTAAAAATTGCCATTCACATGTCATTCTCTACCCATTCTGCAACAAACTCTATTTCTTCCACTGATTACAAATAGAAATCGTTTACAAATTTATGTCTTTGTTCGATGCTTAGGCAACAATAGTTTTCTCTCAACGTTCGCTGCGGCGGCTACTACTGCACGATACAAATTTTCCCTCGAAACTGACTCAGCTGCTGCATGATATGCATTCCAGTTACAACTACACTCTCTGCGGGGTTTGTTATCTCCTTGTTATACCTGTCGTAGATGTAGCAAGAAACGTCCACAAGCAGTCGCGCAAGCAAACCACCGCAGGTGTAATAATGCACGAAAACAATCAGCTGTGATTTGAGAAGCAAGACGCTCACACATATGCATGATTACGGCCGCAAAGCGTAGTTATATTATTATGTCTATTTTCTGCTCAAAATAAACATTGACACAAATGATCTTATTACTCGTATTTGCTTCGTTTAGGTGGGAAGGAAATAAAGTAATACAGGAAATAAGGTAAGGATGACACAGTTATATGATGGAATTAAAATTGAGTTCTAGTTTTTTGACTAGGATGAATAAAAATTACGGTTTCCCATTGAGAGAAGTATAAGTATTGGAAAATTCAACCCCATAACAACAAATATCTCAGAAATGGTCAACTGCATTAAGAATACTTTTGACACACATCGTCCAGAATAAAGAGGACTTCAGGCGCTATTCCCAGAAAATTAAATATAAGTATTTCATATCTCATGAAAATATCTTAAATACTTGGTATTTTAATTACAATCTTGAAACCATTTTTGAGAAAATCAATTTTCAAAAGATATAAAAACTAGATTGCACGGGAATTTTGTTGAAAATAATCACGCCATATCCTATTAGTAGCTGATCTTAAATTATAAGCTGATATTTTAGGAGCTATGTTGCTCACTAATGCACACGCAAGAACCTTTTTTTCTAAAAATGCTGTTTTTTTTTATTGGAGAGCTTAAAACATGCATTTTCGGTGAAATCTGGGTATAGAATTTTTTAATGGAATACAATGCCTTCTACCTACTAGGTATGCATTTCGTACGTGCAGAACAAATAACAAGTACCTGACAAATTACGTGCTTTAACAAGATATGCAATGTTTGTGTAGAAATATTTTCTATATGGTTTACCATTTGTAAAAGTTGTCCAAAATGAAGGGGACTTCGGACGCTATTTTTACAAAATTCATCACATTCATTTTATTTTTCATAAAAATATCTTAAACAAGTGATATTTAATTAACTTTTCGTTTTTAGTTATACTGTTCAAAAAAAAAAAAAAAGGGAATTCTGGGTTCCGCAAAACATATAATTTCCAAGAAATTTCAGCAGCGAATTTTTGGGTGGACGGCAATAACTTTTCTACGTAATGTGCAACGGCCCCGTGGCTGAGTGGTTAGACCACTCGCCTCACCTAGACGGCCTGGTTTCGATCCCAATCGACCATATGTGAGATTTGTGTTGGACAAAGCGGCGCTGGGGCGGGTTTTCTCCGGTTCTCCGGTTTCCCCCACCATTGCATTCCACCGGTGCTCCATCTTGATTCCATGTATCACCAGTATCAGCGTCTGGAGTGCCACAAGTAGTAAAAACGGGCGTTAAACACTACCAAAAGAAATAATGTGCTTGTGGTATTGAAAGTTGGAACCTTATTATCTATCTGTTTACCGAAGCAGGTGGCTCAGACGTTTCGTGACACTGGCATTCGTGAGGTTGTGGGTTCACTTTCCCGCAGCCGATCTCTCTGACCCATAGTCTTTTAGGTGGTTTCCTGGGTCACTAGGCGAATGCTGTCGCTTCATTTCATCCCAAACGGTCTCGTTAAGGATTGTGTTAACGAGGACTGCAGCATTGATTCCATTTCATGGAGGTGACTGTATTGTGGAAATGCAGCTCTCGGCGGCGGGATGGTGTTAGTTGTCTGCGGACTCTGGTGGTCTATTTGGGACTGAGCCACGGGTTCCTGGCGCTCCCCGCGTCGAGATGAAGAACTGCTTGTGAACTAGATAGCTAGAGTCAGAGTGAAAAAATTCAAGTACTTACTACATTGTAAGTCGCCTTTAGGGTATGTCATTTCAAAATAATTTGATATCACCTTATTGTTTACTGGGAAATATGCAAGTCAGTTGAGGAATTGAATGCCGTGACAGCATGCGGTACGGTAGCTCAGTGGTAGAGCAATCGGGAAATCCATGGTTCAAACCCCGCCAATGACATTGAATTTTTCAGTCTGACTCTACCTATCTAACTCCTGTTCCACACTCGGTTTGTGTGGTAAAAAATAAATTAATGCTTGTGGGCTGTTAGGGATCTTCCACGACGGCTCTATCCCTGCCCGGATGTCGGCCACCCATTGAAATTACACTCAGCTCAACCTTTCAATACAATAAACCCACGGCTTCATGTGTATCTATAATGTACACACCACACACATCTATTTAACCGACCATGGGAAAACATTTTCATGGTTAATAACGACGAATCAATTCAGGATATGCCAGTAAGGTTTGGGTAACACACATTTATCAATGGCTGATAAAGTGGCGCCCAAATGCTTATAAAAGATAACTAAAAGCTTGTTGTCGTTCAAAATAAGCTAGCTAAACTGTATATAAGCAAGTCCAGAACAATGCTGCATCAAGAATATCTGTTTCATTTGATATAACCGATGATAAAGTGCAGCATTTTTCACATCCAAAGGTGAGTTTCTATATTACCGTAGGATATGTAGCTGGTCTCTTAGTTTGATTTCGATAACCGCTGGTATCATTGTGATGGGCTGCCATGTATTGAAGCTGGCGTGGTAATTATGGTTATTGTATACTGTGTGCCAGTTGGGCTGATGGCTATCGAGCCAAGGGAGAAACAAGACTCGGCTTTTTATTGCCGCACAGGAAAAAAACCCACAGGATGGATGTGGACTCTACAAAATAGTTAATGTATGTCCAATTGTACCGGACACGATACGCTTTCCTTTCATAACACGGCTAGATCCGGTCCGGTATATGGCTCTTGCCTGCAACAGTGGCACATGTAACAGCATATTTTTTTACTTTCTCTAGTACATATGTACAATGTACATAGTAGATAGAGAAGACATTGTATTCCAACTAAAATCCGATACCGATATTTTACCGGACCCCTGAATAAAAAGAACGCATTTTTAGAAAAATGTCCATCTGTGTGTCTGTGTGTGTTGGTGTATATGTATACATGTATGTATGCGTATGTACGGCTTATGTATGTATGTACGTATGTATGATGTATGTTTGTACGTATGTATGCATGTATATATGTAGGTATGTATGTGTTCGCGTGTGTGTGTCTGTGAGCAGCATAGTTCACAATCAAAAAGTTCTTAAAAGCAGAGGTTAGTATTTAACTTCCAAGTATGCGACACGAAGATTTTCAAGAAAAGTCCTCACCCCATTACAAGCAATATTTTTTAAAAAAATTTGTTATTTCGAAAAAGACTCAACGATTTTGATTAAAATGCCTTTAGTATAACATAGGACAAACGAAATATATATCTTGAATTTTCTGGGAATGGGCTTTGAAGGCCTCTTTATTTTGAATGATTTTTATTTAATTGGCAAACCGAAAACTTAGACAAACACTTACTATACCAAAAATATAGATCTCGTTAAGATACACAATTTATATCACATACACATTTTGTAGAGTTAGCCCTTCCCTAGATATTGTTATTGGTTAAAACTTTAAACCACCTGAACGTTTCTCAAACGGAAAGTGATATTTCATTTCATACCTCTTTTGCTTTACTCCTAGACACGCAGAGAATTGAAATCCAATTGTTTCAATTGTTTCGATATGACTATTGCGTCAGGTTAGTCTACTCCCTTACTCCCCTGCTACTTACAAGGAAGCAAATAAAAAGACAAAATTTCCTAATGTTTATCTCGTTTAGCATGGCGTAGATAAAAGAATAATATTTTGTAAGAATAGTTTGCATGCAGGTAAAGAAAATAATGTGAATGGAACACATGAGATTTTTCAGTATGGGCAGTATAATTTAGAACAGAAAAACGTGTATTTAGCCCAGTAACTTCAAATTGCTACACGTAAATTATTGAGGTCTTCCTATACCCACTACACTCACCTTATAAATGGAAAATTATTCCATATTGCTAATTTTCTTTAAACTATCTAACGATTTTAACTAAAATACTGCAAGTTTAAGATATGTATCAGAAATAAAACGTATTTGAATTTCCTGGAAGTAGCCTCTGAAGTGTTCGTCGCCTTAGGGCGGTGGTAGCGCAATTGCTTATACAAAGAGCGTGGGTTCGGGTCCCGCCTTGGGCATGGGTGTTATATGTTTGTGTTTATGTGTGTGTTGTAAAAGTAAGAAAACAGCAATCCAGTAATAATACAGAAAAACAAGGTAAAAAAAAAAGAGGGAAGCCCGAGTTCGATTCCCGGTAATAAACTTTTCGCACACACGTCCTAGTTGATTTCGGGAGAGCCCGTCAAAAATCGGCAAATTTATTATCTATCGGAGTTGATGTACCACACACAAGTACTACTCAGCATTTGTAATAGCATTTTCTTAATGCTTACTACCGGGTGATCTTGACATCAGAAGACAGATTAACTCAGATTTGCCTGTCCTTCGCAGACAAGCAACAAAAGCATCGTTCCATCGTTCCAGTACCTAGCGTATTCTCGCTCTTTTCTTTCAGAACAAAGCGGGCGGACCTCCGAATTTTTAAGAATCCTCATTTAAATAGTTTAATTTTATGGAAGGTAATATTACATGTAGATCTTGCTTTGTTAAGTGGAAACATTTCATTTTAGGTTCGATACTCATATATTTCGTTATGAGTATTATTAAGCTGCTTTTAAAAATACTTTTGGAACTATTAGGGTAGGCTTAGCCTACCCTGCCTAGTCTGAGGAGCCGCCTCCTCACAACAGACGCTGCTAAAGGTATCCTACGACTTGAAAATCGCTGACAACCGGTTATACACTATGCTAGTGATAACTTTGAAGGATACTAAAGCCTTGTAACATATATCTCTTTGTTTAGTTTCGTAATCGGCTTACCCTCCCCGTATTTGTAGGATAGACAAGCCAATGCCTAGGGGTCAGAAGCATGTCGGGGAGCCAACGGCACGAAACCACAGATTGGAGAACCGGCACGTAGCCAGGCATGAACATGTGGAGGTGGATGATATGAAATATATCTCTTTGTATCAGTTGTAAATAAATAGTTGTAACCATTTGAGTTCCAACACCTCTATTTAAAGCCACCATAAAGTGACTTGCTTTTAAAATATTTGCTACAGCTTCAGCCTCGTAAATACCCTTGTGTCTACCAAGAAAAGTGTGATATGCTATTTCTGCAAAGTTTATATCGATTAACATGAACTAGATAGAATAGTAAGCATTTGTATAAAATAGTTTTTAATATCCTCAATGGATAAATTTATATGGATAACTAATCCAATGTTTCATTATTTTATGTTTGCATTATTTTTCATTGTTTCATGTTTTAACTACTTAGGTAATATGGGAGGTTTTTAAGCTGTGAACCAACCAGTAATCAGTTTTTAGTATCATTAATATACGACATTTGCTCTCACATTCATAATGCCGGACTCCGTGGGGATAGGGATTAATTCTGGATAAAGATGTGTGTGTGTGTGTGTGTGTGTGTGTGTGATCATAGCTCTTTTAAGCTTAGCTTAAAAACGAAAAGAGCGTTAAATACCAAACTTGGTATATAATTTCAGCATCTTCCAAGGATGCGACACGAAGATTTTCAAAAAAAAATACCCACACCTTCAACTACCCCTATCTGGAAAAAAAATTCGAAAATTTTGATTCTCTCAAAAATGACTTAACGATTTTTTATTAAAATCCTGTAGATATACGAATACGTATATCTACAGGATTTAAAATACATATTAAGAATATTTACATGGCAAATAAAATATAAATCTTGACTTTCTGGGGATGATCTTTGAAGATGTCTTCATTCTGGATGATTTGTACAACTGGTAATCCGTAAGAGATAGAACAAAACTTACTGCACAGAAAATGTAGATCTCGTTATAACACACAATTAATAGCATATACATTCTTTCGTGAAGTTCGCCATTTCTGCGATATTCCTGGTTATTAGTTTCAGTTTTTAAATACTTAAACTTTTCTCATACGGGAACTTATCAACTCCTGGCATGCAAAGCATTGGATTCCAATCCTCAGATATCACCTTTTAAAATATTTTACTATCGCTTTAGCCTAGTGTATTCCCTTTTTACCCTTATACTTACAGGAAACCAAATAAGACCAATTCTGACTATGCATATCATAATTAGAAAGAAGTAAATAGAAAAATAAGTTTTTTAATAATAATTTGTTACGGAGATGAAGAGGAAGTCATGTGAATGGAACACATCAAATGTTTTCCTTTCATATTTTCACTTAAGCAAAGGGAATTTTATTTTAAAGCAATTACATAGCGAGCGGCTCCCAAAAGAATTGACTAATACTTAAACCTATTGTAATCCTCTCTACACGTACTGAACTTATAAGTAAATATATAATAAAGCTATTTCTACAAGTTATATTCTTCATGGAATATATGAGAATAGAAAAGAATAAACCTTCTAAACAGGGTTTAGTAAAGAATGTGTAGAGCAAGTAATGTGAATGAAACACATGAGACTTTATGTTTGTTTTAATAGCCTTGAAAGCCTGCAGGTATTTAAGAAGGAAGGCAGCAAGAGTGAAATGTGAAATCCGTTACCGCAGGCAGCTGTACGGCTCTGTTCAAACAAGTCTGCAAAGCCTAACTCCCGACGCTTTAAGCAGATGCACCACAAATCAGTCAGCTATGAGCCAAACCAGTAATTCCTGCGGCCTTCCACTGCTTATTAGCCTCCACTTGCAGTTCTTCTGCTGCCCCCCCCCCACAGGTGTTCCGTTCCATAAACACAGTTTCAGCAGCAACCTGTATAAATATAGGGGGCGCCAAATGTCACAGAAAATAAAATAATACTTTCACTTCTGCAGTGCAAAAATGTAATGTATAGTTCGCTTCTTCATTCCTAATTCCGGCTTCAGTATCGGTTTATTTCATGAGCTTTACAACACATGCTTTAATCGTGCTTTCTTCAGTGTACGTGAAGAAGCGTAACGTATTATTGACAAAAACACACATAACGACTGCTGCCAAGCGTTCTGCCTTCTGAACCGAACTCTCGCTAAATTTCCTACTAGGGCCGGTGAATAATGATAATGATAATAATAATAATAATAATAATAAAAATAATAATCATTTCTTGTTTAATTATAAGTACATTCTTATTCACACGGATATACATTTTCCACGCTCTGGGAAAGGTAGAGAATGATGATGAATTTGATAATAATAATAATAATAATATTAATAATAATAAAAATAATTTTCCAGAGTCTGAAAATACGTAGATGACGCTGTGAATAATAGTGTATTTAAAATAAAATAAGGAAAACGAATAAGTTCCATTCACATAGCCTTCTCTACATATTCTGTAACAGTAGTTCTTACAAAAGTTAATCCTTCTAACTGCTTCATACTAATTCAGATAAACATTAGCAGAAATTACTTAGTTACTTAGTATTACTTAGCTCCTTATAAGAAGTAGGGGTATAAGGGAATACGCTAGGCTAAAACGATCTTTTAAAAGCTGGTAACTATGCAATTGAAATTCGACTCTCTTTGCATGGCCAGGAGTAAAAAGAAATAAAAGGAATGACAAATTTCTGTTTGAGAAAAGTTTTAAGTATTTTAAAGTTGTAACAAATAACAAGGAATATCGTCGAAATGGTTAACTTAAAAAAGTATATGATATAAATTATGTGTTTTGCCCGTCTCTTACGGTTTACCAGTTATACAAAATTCAACCAGAATAAAGAGTTCTTGAGAGATGTTCCCAGAAAATTCAAGGCATAAATTTTATTTGGGATGTAAATATATTTAATTTATATTTTAATCAAAATCGATCGTTAGGGATAATTTTTTAAAAAATCAAACTTTTCGAAAAGTTTGGGGTGGGGTATTATCCTGAGAATTTTCGTGTGTATCCTTGGAAGATACTGAAACTTAATTATCAAGTTTGATATTTAACTGCATTTTTGTTTTTCAATTATGTTGTTTACACACAAAAGAATCCTTTCCAAAAATATTTTCGGATGGAGGGACCATAAAACGTGAATTTCTAAAAATTGCGGTATCGAATATTTAGGTGGAATGTAAATCCTCCTCCTCTACATATGTAGTAAATCCAGCCATTTCGAGTTAATGTTTGTTGAAACTTGCTGCTTAATGCGCCGCATACTGCATGATTAAATGATGTCAGATCCGGACTTCGGCTTGGTCATTTCAAAGGAGCTGGTAAATTTGACGATCCTCTTCCAAGCTAAATGTATTTAAACACGTAAACGAAACATTCTCTCATACTTATTCCAAAACAAATGTTATGTCAAAATCATTATCTCAAAGTTTTCTCGGTGTATGGTCACTTACGATCCCATTCCTGTCATACCCACTCTTATAGGATTTGATTATTTCTTTAAGCTTGTGTACTCTCTTATTTCCTTTGTGCATGATAACAACTTATATAAGCCGTCAATGAGCTGTTCAATTTTTTTTTTTATATTGTTGGGGGCTTTAACTTGTGAAACAACTCGTCATACTGTAGGTTAGAACATTAGGTTAATCATTATTATATTACTAACACACACGCACTTTCACTCTCACATTCATACTTCCAGACTTTGTGGGGGATAGGGAATAAATATGGTTAAAGAAAAATTGCCCGCCCCAGGTGGGAATCGAACCCCGTACCCCGGGACCTCCGGATGAGAAGTCAGCTCTCTGACCACTCGACCACGGAGGCAGTCGTTTATTGAAGAGGCTATACCACTTAGTTGACAGGTTAAACAAACAGGAATCAGTTGGAAGACATCATACCGGCATGTTGTGATAGCTCAATGGTGAGAGCAGAAGAACCGTGTTCATATCCCGGCTGTGACATTGAATTTTTCAGCTGGTTCCAATAATAAAATATCTATTGAGTTCCATTCACATGACTTTCTCTGCATTGCCATAACAAATTATTGTTAAAAAGCATATTCTTCTCTCTATAGATAATCGAGATAAACGTTAGCAGCAATTTTGTTAATTACTTAGTGCCTTGTAACTAGAAGGTAAATAAGGGAATACACTAGCCTAAAACGATAGTAAAATATTTTAAACGCTGGTTGCCATGTGGTTAAAATTCGTTTCTATGCAGGACCAGGAAATTAAAATTTTCCTTGTGAGAAAAGTTTAAGTATTTTAAACCTGAGACAAATAACAAGGAATATCTCAGAAATAGTTAATTCCATTTAAAAAACGTGTATACATAAATTGTGTGTTTTAACGCGATCTACATTTTTTCTATAGTAAGTTTTTGTCTATCTCTTACGGTTTACCAGTTACACAAAATTCAGCAAAATTGATTCAGAATAAAGAGACCTTTAGAGGCTTGTTCCCAGAAAATTCAAGATATACATTTTATTTGACATGTAAATACATTTAATATTCGGTATTTTAATCAAAATCGTTAAATCCATTTTTAAGACAATCAATATTTTTGAAAATTTTTCCATGTAAAGGGTAGTTTGGATGGAGGGATTTTTCTCAAAACTTTCGCGTCGCATCTCTGGAAGATACTATACCTAAATGTCAAATCTGGTATTTTACCGATTTTTCGTTTTTAAGTTATCGTGTTCACAGACACACGGACACATACGGACCTTTTTCTGAAAATACTTTTTTTTTGTATACAGGCCACTCTAAAACATGTATTTTCGGTGAAATCCCGTATTTAATTTTTGGGTGGAGTGCAATACCTTCTCTATGCACTATGTAGAGAAAGTAGAGAAAGTAAAATAACATTACCCAGTTCAACATAAATATTGGAGGAGCATTACCAACAACGCTATATAATGAAACCATTTCTGCCTGTGTCTATCGTAATTACCATGAAGTAGACAAATAAATAAGCTTCTGTAAGAATAGTTAGAGAAAGTCATGTGAATATAGCACAAAAGATATTTTTCTACATTTTTATTTTTAAATCTTCATGAATATGTAGTTTCTCTTAATTACTTATTATCGCATTCCTTTTTGATTTCGGTACCACATACTATATAACATGATAATCTTTCCACCCAAAATTTCGATATTGAGATTTCACCGAAAATATGTTTTGAGGTCCACTGAATAAAAATATTTTTAGAAAAGGTCAATGTATGTCTGTGCGTGTGTGTCTGTGAAGTGCATAACTCAAATTTAGTTTGTCAAATTTAGCATATGTCAAGACTGCCACACGATGATCTTCAAGAAAATCTCCCTCAGCATAAACTGCCCTTTATGTAGAAAGTTTTTACAAAATAATGATTTTCTCAAAATGGGCTGTAACGATTTTTATTAAAATACCATATGTTTGGGATGACGGTGCCTTGGACGAGTGGTTATACCGCTGGCCTCCTACCTAGGCAGCCCGGTTCAATCCCAAAAGCCCGCATGTGGGATTTATGGTGGACGAAGTGGCGCCTGGGCGGTTTTTCTCCAGGTACTTCAGTGTTCCCCGCTTCTCATTCCATCAATTGCTCCATCATCACCTGTCCTATCATCCATTTTGCTTGAATTTCATATTATCCACTTCCGTATACTCATGCCTGTCTGCGGGTCGACCATTCATTCCAGATTCTCCATTCTGTGGTTTCCCGCCGTTGGCTCCCCGACAGGATTCTCACCCCTAAGCATTCGCTTGTTAAGTCCTAGGAGGGGTGTCACTCCTATGTTTGGGATATTTTCATCACACATAAAATGTATATCTTGAATTTTCAGGAAATTGACAATGAGTCCTTTTTATTCTGGTAGATTTTGTATAACATATGCTGTTAAATCTAGAGAAAATACTAATCAACAAAAAATGTGAAATAAATCCGTAAAAAACACAATTTATGTCAAATACATGATTTGGATTAGTAACCCATTTCCAAGATATTCCTATTTATTTGTTTAAAATTAAAATTGCTTATATATTTCTCAAATGGGAAGGTGTATTTCTTTTTTGTGGTCAAACAAAGATTATGGAATTTTAACGCCTTCATATACCGACCAACTTTTAAAGATTTGACTTTAACCTAGTGAATTTCCTTTTTTCGAATGTCTACAAGGAATAATGTAATAAAATGTTGCTCCAAATGTTTTTCTTTATATACGTGAAGTAGTTAGAAAAAAGCTATACTATTCTTTAAAACAACTCATTGTTTTAAACACCATCATTTTAATAGACACAAACATTTGCCTAATAATTGATTACATATTTCCTCGTGGGGACAGAGGAACGTGGGAATACAGTAAGCAACTCTTTTTAGAACTCTTTTAAAATCTATGTGATGGATTTTACTTTTTGCTTGACTAGGAGCATGAAAAACGAATAACACATCCCATTTCAGGAAAGTATAGGTATTTTAAAATTGAAGCCAATTACAAGAATATCTCTGAGATGCCCCTCACCAAAAAAATTAAGGCATGTGTGTGATATAAATTGCTTGCTTTTTGTGTTTGAAGTCTTTCTTTGTTGCGCAAAAGCCATCCAGAATGAAGAGTGCTTCAGAGACTATTCCCAGAAAATTCAAAATATAGATCTTATTTGTTACAAAAATAGCTTTATATATAGGTTTAATCAAAATCGGAAGTCATTTTTGAGAAAATTGAACATTTCAAAAAATGTTCCATGTAAAGGGTAGTTTGGGATGGGGAATTTTCTAGATAACTTCGTCTCGCATTCTTGGGATATACCATTTGCTATACGTATAACCGCCTTTTATTTTTACTTTCTCTAGCACGTACATAGTACGCAGGTGGCAAAGCCAATGCATTCCAAAAAAACTTAAATACCGAGATTTCACTTGATACATACTGTATCCAAACAAAAATTAGAAAAAGAAAAAAAAATCAGCGTATATGTATCTGTAAAAACAAAAGGTCAGTTAAATACCAGAGAAAAGTTTCAAGAAAATCTTTCTGCCGTAAACCACCCACTTTGTTGAAAAACGTTCTAAAATGTTTATTTTATCAAAAATGGCTCTAACGATTTTGATTAAAATAGGTATATTACATGACAAATATGACAAATGACAAATAAATGTGTATCTTGAATTTTCTGAGAATAGCCACAAAAGTTCTCTTCATTTGGGATGGTTTTTATGTAACAGTAAATTGTAAGTGATACACAAAAATTTACCGCACAAAAATATATAGATCTCGTCAAAACACACATTTTGTGTCATATACGCTTTTTTATAGAGATATTAATTCCAATTTTGGTTATTGGTTTGAATTTTAAAATATTTCAATTTTTTTTTCAAACAGCAAAACTACATTCATTTCATATCTCTTTTGTTTTACTCCTGGCCAGGGAAATAGTGCGGAATTACAATGTTCAATAAGATAGCGACAAAATTGAAATTGAAATTGAGTTTTATTTATGGCCGCTCTTTAACTGATGTAGCTCTAAACACCCGATTCTATATTGCACGTGAAAGACCGCTTAATTTTGTTCAGAGGTCTCTTTATCAGACTTGAGGTTCTTTAACGTGCCGTAAATCTTGACAGGAGACAAACAGCTTTGTTTTACTTCCTCTTGAAGGAAGCCATTGCTAAGGATTGTTTCCACCCGAAAAAATTCATCACTCTCCGTCGGGTTAGATAATATTTGACTATCGCTTTAGCCTAGTGTATTCCTTTCTTTCCTTTCTACTTACAAGGAACTAAGTTATAAGACCATCTCTGCTAATATTTATCTTGAAATATAAGATAAGCTTTTGTAAGAATAGTGTATATGTAGAAAAGGTAGAAAAAGCCATGTGAAAGAAGTACACCAGAGTTTTAATTATGCTGTTCTCATACACACATACACACATACTCACATACACACATACTCACATACACACATACACACATTCATACATACAAGCATACATAAATACATACATACATACAATTTGGAAAAATCTTTTTTTTTTTATTCACGGGATATCAAAACATATATTTCCAATGAAATTCAGTTTTAATTTCTCTATACGTATTATGTACACTTGTCACAAAAAAAAAATCATGTTTGGAACGCCAAATTCATGTAAGTCTCTCACGGCACAGCGCCTCGTGTTAACCGTCAGTAATACAGTTATGTAGCTGCAGCAAGTTGGTACTACTTACAAATCTTAATATAACTAACCCATATGATCAATAATCATAGGCTAATACATAACTTAAGCTTCTCTAACAATAAAATATCCATATTAGCTAAAAATAGTAACAACACAAAACAGAATAAAATTAGGATTGTACAACCAGCCTGTTTCCATGAGTATTTCCTGTAGCGCTGTGAAAAGACGTAGGTTACTTCTCGCATGTAGCAAACCATTTTTACTTTCTCTATACGCACTATGTACATAGTGTATAGAGAAGGTATTGCACTCCACCCAAAAATTCGATACCGAGATTTCACCGGAAATATATGTTTTAGGGTCCCCAATATCCAAAAAAAGCATTTTCACAAAAAGGTCCGTGTGTGTGTGTGTCCGTGTGTCCGTGTGTCAGTGTGTCTGTGAACACGATAACTCAAAAACGAAAAGTAGTTAAAATACCAAACTTGGTATTTAAGTTCAGTATCTTCCAGGGATGCGACACGAAGATTTTGGAAAAATCCCCCCACTCCAAACTACCCTTTACACGGAACTTTTTTCGAAAATTTTGATTTTCTTAAAAATGGCCCTAACAATTTTGATTAAAATATCGTATATTAAAGATATTTACCTGACAAATAAAATGCATATCTTGAATTTTCAGGCAATAGCTGCTAAAGACCTGTTTATTCTGGATGAATTTTGCTTAATTTGGATTAACTAATAAACCATAGGAGATAGACAAAAACTTACTACACAAAAATGTAGGCCTTGTTAAAATACACAATTTACGTCATATACATTTTTTTCGTGGAGGTTACCGTTTTCGAGGTATTCATTGTTATTAGTTTCAGTTGTGAAGTACTTATACTTTTCTCAGACGGGAATGTCCGTTTTTCTTTTGTTCTACTCCTGGCCAAGAAAAGAAGCGATTTGTAATGACAATCGCATAACGACAGCTTTTAAAACATTTGACTATCGATTTAGCTTAGTGTATTCCCTTATTCTCTTCCTACTTATAAGGAACTAAGTACTAAGAACATTGTGCTGAATACCTCGATTAGCAAGGTGCAGAAAGAAGAATAATGTTATGTAAGTAGTTTGTAGAACGCCTAGAGAAAGTCATGTGAGTGTAACACATCAGATTTTTTTTCCTCCTCTTAATGAATGATCTTGAATCAACACATTCAGTAAATTAAAAATATGATAGTTTTATGATGCTTCTTTGAGTATTTACTCTACCAAACATCAATATGCTGCGTACAAAAACAGGTTGTGTGCAGAAATATTACGAATAATGTTAAAAAAACAAAGATTAATTTTGGGGAAATTTAATGTTTTTGGGAGGTAGTAACTTTATTTTTATCGTGTGGAGTTGGATGTCAAGGGACGGTCTAGATGTGCTGTGGCAGCTTGAGGATAAGATGAACGGTGTGCAATACAATAATACTCGATAATATTGGGGTTCCTCTGTGAGAATTTGTTCTCTATTGAGAAAAAGTGGGCTGAAATAAAATGGGAGCCACTCCAATTACCTGTAAATGTGTGAAGCACAAAATATGGCTTCTGGGCACAAATTCCTGAAGCTTGGGCTCTTGTAGCTTCTCGTCCACGTAACTGTAGGCATTTATTTTGTCTATGCCAAGTTTGAGGGCAGTTTTATGGGCTAAGGGTTCGTACACCCGATATTAATTGTGTTTATTGTTTGCTTTTCAGTTTTAGAAGATAACAGTTTAGTTAAACATATTTTTTTGTTACTTAAATGACGAGTGTTAGTAGAATTATGTTTTTGTGTACATAGATAGGCCCATAACTACAAATTCCAAATTTATATTATTGCAAAATTATGTCCCTAGATATCCAGTCATAAAATTAGGAGATATAAAAAATCTGATATAATCCATTCACATGACTTTCTTATATCTCTGCAACGAATTTTTGTTAAAAGGTTTATGCTTCTGTTTACTTCATGCTATGTGAAAAAAAAAAAAAAAAAAAAAATAGCAGAACTAGTCTTATTACTTGCTTCCCTGTAAGTAGAAGCGAAATAAGGGAGTAACATAGGTAAAAGTGATAGCAAAAGTTGGTTGCTATGTGACTGAAGTTCCTTTGTTTGTATGGACAGGAGTTGACAAATTCCTGTATGAGAAAAGTATAAGTTTTTTAAGGCTGAAACAAAAAACAAGAAGTATCTAAAAACGAAGAACTCCACGAAGAAAAGTATATAACATAAATTGTGTGTTTTAATGTACTCTACATTTTTTGTGTGGTAAGTTTTTGTCTATCTCTTACGGTTTACCAGTTACAAAAAATTGCGTAAAATTCATCCAGAATAAAGTGGTTTTCAGAGACTATTCACAGAAAATTCAAGATATACATATTATTTGTCAAATATATATCTTTAATATACGATATTTTAATTAAAATCGTTAGAGCCTATTTTTAGAAAATCAAAATTTTCGAAAATTTTTCCATGTGAAGTGTAGTTGCGGGTAAGGGGATTTTCTTGAAAATCTTCGTGTCGCATCTTTGGAAGATACTAAACTTAAATACCAAGTTTGGTATTTAATGGTCTTTTCGTTTTTGAGCTATGCTACACAGAGACACACATAGACAGACACACACAGGGACATTTTTCTAAAAATGCTTTTTTTGGATTGATATGGTCTCAAAACATGTATTTCCGGTGACATCTCGGTATCGAATGTTTGGATACAATGCAATACCTTCTCTATACACTATCTATGTACATAGTACGTATAGAGAAAGTAAAAACGACGAGCAGGGAAGTATGACCTTCTTTACCTCTCGGCCACCGTAACGTCGTTCCGTGATCTGTTTTCAGTACTCAGAAGTTAACCATTGCCCTGGGAGTCACTGGCCATTATGCATTTCTTTCGTGTGCACTGTGAACATTGCCACTACACAGTTCTTTCGTGTGCGCTGTGAACATAGCTTTTACGAAGATACCCGAAGCTCTTCGATCGACACAGTGTGGATGACTTTATGTTGGCGACAGGTGTACATAGTGTATAGAGAAGGTATACCCAAAAATTCAATTTCGAGATTTCAGCGGAAATACATGTTTTGAGGCTCTTGAATAAAAAAACATTTTTAGAAAAAGGTCACTGTGTGTCTGTCTGCATGTGTGTCTGTGGACAGCATAACTCAAAAACGAAAAGTCCGTTAAAACCCAAACTTGGTATTTAAATTTAAAAACTTTCAAAGATACGACACGAAGAGTTTTCAAAAAAATTCCCCCTCCCCATATCCTTTACAAAGAAAGGTTTTCGAAAATTTTGATTATCTCAAAATAGCTGTAACGGTTTTGATTAAAAGATCGCAGATATTTACATGACAAATAAAATTACATCTTGAATTTTCTGGGAATAACCGCTGGAGACCTCTTTATTCTGGATGAACTTTTCTTAATTTTGTATAATTGGTAAATCGTAAGAGATAGACAAAAGTTTACTACACAAAGTTGTAGATCTCCTTAAAATAAAATAAGAACTGAAGCTTTCCTGGCGACGTATTAATTCAAAATCTTCTCAGGCTTCTAGCCAGGTAAAAACTTGGCTTGACACCAACGTTTCGAAGAAGTGCATCTTCCTCGTCTTCAGGGTGAACTGATGGTTTGAGCTTGCGGAGACTGGTATTTATAAGAGCTGGGATGAAGCTAACATCTGATTGGTTCGCGTGATATTTGATACGGGCTTCCCGCATCGCTAGTTCGAGGGGTCCAACACCATTGGTGCGCCTCGAATTCGCCGACGCAGTAGACTACACTGCAGCCTTGGCTGACGGTCTGCTCATCTGTGGGCGCCGTCACACAGTTGAGGCTAGCAGAGGTAGTCGCCAGCTCCCATGACGCCGCTGCTGTGCATTCGGCCACACCGCCGATGCTTGCAGTGCTGCACCGCGCTGCCACTACTGTGGCTACCGCAGCCTCACTGCCGAATGCACAGCCCATGATCTTCGTCGCCGCCGCAGGTACTGCGCGACGTGTGATGGCTTCGGCCATTTCACGGGGCAAGCGCAGTGCCCGCTCCACCCAAGCAGACGCCGACCACCACACCCAAGCACAGTCAACGCCGCATCACCTCCAGCAGCCACTACAATTTCACCAGCCATCACCAACACTCCACCGCAAACAGCAACAGCAGCGCCATCTGACAGCTCCATGAAGGATGCCGTGCAGGACCTTCATTCCGAGGTCCTGCACATCAGCGCCCGATTGGCTCTACTGGAGGAGGCCGCCATCGCCGAGACACAAAGTACAACACCACGCAGACTACACGACATTGAGGCCGGAATCCAGGACCTACAGCAGATGACCACCGCAACAGCAAATGCACTAAGGACCTTCACCACCAACTACAGTTCACAACTCAACGCAGCAGCCATTCAAAAATCCCTGGACGAAGGCCTCTCTAGACTGACCACCACACTAAACACCAAACTTCTGACCGGCACACCTGACACCAAACACAGCACACACACCCACAAACAGACTACAGACATCAACATCCAGACTGCACTGACATTCTCCCCTTTCATTACCCCAACACTTACAGAAATTTTTACACCACTTGACCACAGGACTCCACCACAAACCAATGACCTGGACCAACCAGACGAAAATTTCCCTTCCTTAGGACACACACACACACACACACACACACACACACAATGACAAGCCTTTATCAAGGTAAAAAAAAACATAAAATAGTAACAAATAAAGAAACACCCACAACTCCCTTCAGACCTTCCTTAACTCCCCGGGTGGCATACAGGGCCTCGGTCATGTCTGTCACCCGGAACCTTCTTTCCACTTCTGCTGAGCTGGCGCTTAATTCGGCCAGCAGTAAACTCCCGCACTATCGAGGGTGCTCAGCGGAACTGGTGAGCCATCCCGGAACATCTCCTTTGAACCCGTAACATCCTTCCCATTCCCGCACTTCACCTAATGGCGAAATAAGCCATTCTTTCTACCTTCCAACTCTCTCTCTCTCTGTCTCCCCTTTCCAAAAAAAAAAAAAAAAGGCATGGACTTCGTAGAAAACTATTTATAGCAGTTATTCGGCTAATGTTTTGTGTTTGACAACGCACCTGCTAGAAAATAAATCTCGGAAGACTGCAGGTACAGGATTAGGTATTAAGGCTCTTTAACATTGGTGTCCATGCTGAACTTAATTGTAGGCCAGAATCGCGATTTAGATTGTTTGTTTCAGATGAGATGGCTAAAGCTTCTTTTACTCTCCTTTCCCAGTAGTTCGAACACTTTGCCACCATCGTGGTGTTGGTAAAGTTAGCTCTGTGGCTTTGTTCTATACAGTGTTCAGCCAGTCCAGATTTTTCGGGTTGCATAAGCCTTATTGATCTTTGGTGTTCAGAAACGCGTGTGGCAATAGTTGGTCCTGTTTGGCCAATATACGCTGCGCTGCATTCGCAAAGAATGTGGTAGACACCAGGTACTCTGAGAGCTAAATTATCTTTAACTGGCCTGACCAAATTTTTGATTTAAGGTGGTGGCTTATGGATGGTTTTGACATTATATTTGTAGAGTAGTCTACTAAACTGGGGGGACTTCGAGACAGCGAGACCACGAGACTACGAGACCAGCGAGAGGAAGTAACTGAAGCCTAGAAGTCCTCGACTAGGTAACTCTAGGCGAGTAGAAGGGATCAGAGGCAGCTCTCTCTTCAAGAACTTCGCTTCGCCGACTCTCGCTACTCGACTCTCCCGGCGAGTGAGCCAGCAATTGCCAGCCAATCTTAGCAGCTCCCGTTGGGCGTTCTCTACGAGGTCCGCCACTCGCTCAGCTCAGCCTTGTGCTAGCGAGCGCAGCCGCCGCCACCTGACACCAGCCTCTGCCGCCACACCCATAGACAAAAAGGCGAGGACTTCAACAACCACCACCTCGACGCAGACGGAAGACTCCATCACCCATCACCTGCCTGCCGCCACTAACACTCCACAGGCAGCAGCGCCATCCGACAGCGCCGTTAAAGACGCCGTGCAGGACCTGCACTCAGAGGTCCTGCTCATTAGCGGTCGATTGAACACACTGGAAGAAGCCCTGACTACCATGACTGCAGCCATCTCAGACGCCAACACCACTTCTAAGGCCAACCGTCAAGATACCGATGCCATAGCCCAGAAAAAGGTCACGTCTGAGTTCCTCTTGGAGCTGGACGTCCTCTACACCCTGCTACAGGAAATCCACGACGTAAACGCCAGGATCTTGGAGGCCAACCAGGACCTCTATGCTCAAACTGCAAAATTACCATTACGCCTCACATTTCTGGATGACCTACTCAAAGGAACCCGAAAGGACATCAATAAGTGCTATACTGCAGTTCTTGACAGCCAAGAACTAACAGTCAACAACGTAGCCGAGCAAATTGCAAGTAGTCACCAACGGATTCTTCAGGACCTTACCACCAAAACTTCATGCCCTCTCACACACACCCGTTCCACCAGACATCAGTACTAAAGCACACCCAAGACTCCCTAGCGCTGTACTCAGGGCCCTCGGTTCATGTTTACAGACTAGATAAGCCATTCCTTGTTGCAGCCCCATGTGCTGCAGCAACATCAACTTTACCAATAATCACGGAGGTGCTATAGCGGAACTCCATCATTCCCCATTCACTGTTCCTTTCCTATCTCACCCGATTTTTCCCTTCTTCTAATCTTCACCCATTGGCGAGATAAGCCATTCTTTCAACCTTCCAACTCTCTCTCTGTCTCCCCTTTCCAAAAAAAAAAAAAAAAAAAGCTTCTAACGACGCAGCAGCCACCAGCCAGCAGACTACAGCCGCCGACCTGTCCACCAGGATCGACGCCCTACAAGCTGCCAACACCGCCGCCATCTCCACTCTACAGGCCTCCACCGCTGAGCTGTCCAACCGGATAGCCAGCGTCCAAAATTATCAACAGCAGGTAGCTGAAGGAACATTCCCTCAGCAGCCTAAGACTCCGCAGCAATTGCTCAGAGAATTCCAATCAGAGCAAGGGTACACCCGGAAGAGTCACCTTAAACTTGGCAGACATCACCACTAACTACCCATCACTTACACGACCAGTGCCCGCGGCTGGGGTCTCTTGAGGCTTCGGTCGTGGGTGTCCGAGAGCTGCAGCACCAACTTCACCATCAATATCCAGTGCCGTCATCATCACCACAGGGAGAGAGTGGCAGCTCTCCCTACACTTCCAATCCCATGTTCACCAACAACTCCCAACCACCCATAATTTCCTCAACTCCTCACCTATAATTCGCTACAGGGGCCGGCTGGGCCTCGGTCAAGCCGGTCTACTAGCACAACCCTCACCCCTGGCGGCCGCACAGCGGGCCAGTTCACCTTTACCTTTTACTGCGCGGGTGCAACAGCGGTACCGCAGTATCCTTACCTTCCAATACCGGTGGAGGGGTTTTTTAGTCGGTAGGCCCATCCTGGGAGACCCCGACACTCCGGGCATGCCAGCCCGGGTTAGTCCTTAAGGTGGATTTTTCCCCTCCACTTGAAGCTAAAAAAAAAAAAAAAAAAAAGCTTAACTAACGGCTTGGTCCTGGCAGAACTCCTACACCAAATAGGAGTGCCACTTGCATTAGGCTGGCAAACCTTTCTGGAACACACCAAATGGCTCCTGGAGAGAATCACAGATCCCTCCTCCACCAAATACCAACTCTTCGACCATATCGCCCGATTCCACGTCCTGCTCTCTGAATATTCCGAACGTGTTAAGTAATGGCTTCTACAAATTCGATAAATATACTTTACTGGAACTGCAACAATCTCAGAAGAAAACGCAAAGAGCTCGCTGACTTTTTATTAAGAAACTCTGTACAAATAGCGCTCCTTAACGAAACCCATCTGGGTCCTGCAGATCGTTTCGCCATACCTGGATATTTCATTTACCGTAGTGACCGAAATCGCAGAGGCGGAGGAACTGCAATAGCGGTACAAAACTCCTTGCTCATCACCAGAAACAAGTACCGCAGCTGAACAGGCTAGAAGCCACAGCAATCAGTGTACAACTACATCACTCCACTGTCACACTTATAGCCACGTACAATCCCCCCGGCGACATCGACACAGACGATGTCGACCGACTAATGAACATGGACGCTAAGGCCATAGCAGCTGGCGACTTTAATGCCAAGCATCTCCTCTGGAACCGCAGATCCGCAAACCAAGCCGGAAACAAATTACTAAATTATATTAATAACTCCAATATTCTCCTGACAGGCCCAGAGGAACCCACGTTCATTCCCAGAATAAGAAATCACGCACCGGACATACTAGATGTAGCGCTGACAAAAGGCATTCCCTATGACCTGCAGCACACGGTCATCAATGATCTCACCTCAGATCATCTCCCGGTAATACTGGAAGTAGCCGTTCCAGTAACCTTCAGACCGGAATCAGCCAGACCCAATTACCGAAAAGCCGACTGGCCATCCTTTGAGGCATCCATAGATGCAGGGCTGGCGAACATTGAGGTCACGTCTCATGAGACACAAGACCAGGCCATCGATGGAATCAAGCGCGCAATCTACGAAGCAACCGAACAACATGTGCCACTGAAACGCCCGTACCTGCATAACAAAATATTGCTTCCCCCAGATACGAGGCAAATTATTCGCGATCGGAACAAAGCCCGACGAAAATGGCAGCGGAGTCGTCTCATAGCTCACCGAAAGTGAGGAGTATGAGGACCTAAAACTTCGTGCTAACACTCACATTGCGGACTACACTCGCAACCAGTGGAATGAAACCCTGGAGAACATTGATCCACAACAACACACCATTTGGAGGATTGCTAAATGCCTCACCAGAGCGCGCACGAACATTCCCCCACTCCATACAGAGGGCCGCATAGCGGAGACGAACGCAGAAAAAGCCGAAGTTTTGCCGACACACTCCAACAAGAATTTCAACCAAATGAGGACCCGTGCGATGTAAACTTTGCAACAGACACGGAGGCCAAAGTGAACCTCATTGACATAGCATTTACACACAATAAAACTCGAAAAACAAGCGCCGGTGAAATTAGTTGGTTAATCAAGCACCTCCCGACGCGTAAAGCACCAGGACCAGACAAAATCCCCAATCTGGTCCTGAAACATCTGCCGCCCAGGGCGATAACACAACTTGCGAACATATTCAACCACACCATTGAATCTGGCCGATTCCCTCCCCAATGGAAGGAGGCCAAAATTTTGCTGTTCCCCAAGCAGCACAAAGACTTGTCACTGCCAATAAGCTATAGGCCCATCAGCTTGCTCAATACCATGAGTAAACTGCTGGAGAAAATTCTTCTAAAACGCCTTAATTAGAAACAATACCCTCACGAACGAGCAAATCGGGTTCAGAGCTAAATACTCTACAACACTCCAACTTTTACGTATCACTGAAAACATCACCAGAGGGTTCAACAACAATCGATCTACAGGCGCGGTACTTCTTGACATACAACGCGCCTTCGACAGAGTATGGCATGCAGGCCTACTAAATAAACTGACGACATACGGAATCAACGACTCGTTGGTCGCCATCATTAAAGACTATCTACGAGATAGAAGCTTCAAGGCAGCAGTGGATGAGGCAGAGTCAACACTCCGCCCCGTCAGAGCGGGCGTACCCCAAGGAAGTTTGCTGGGGCCCACGCTATTTAACATATACATAAATGATCTCCCACAACTAATCCGGGTAGAGAAATGTATCTACGCCGACGACACTGCCCTAGTAACAACATCACTGCAGTCACGGATTAAACACCTCAGTCTCCAAAATGCCTTGAATTCTCTGGAACCGTGGTTCAGAAAATGGAGGGTCAAGTTAAATGCCAGAAAGTGTAAAGCCATTGTTTTCACAAAACGCCACACACATAGGCAACAAAGGCGCGCTCTCCCACCACTTATATACCGGCAAGAGCCGATTGAGTGGGAGAGCATGGTCACTTACTTAGGGGTAAGGATGGAAGAAGGCCTCACGTGGAAACAACACATCAACACGGTAAGAGCTAAAGCCAACGGTCAGCTCAACAAGCCTTACTCAATCATTAACACGAACAGCCGCTTGAAACTAAGCATGGGCCTAACCCTCTACAAAACGCTAATCAGACCTATACTAACATACGCCGCCCCCGTCTGGGGATATGCGGCAAAAACCCACATTAAGAGACTCCAAACGCTTCAAAATCGAATTTTGCGAATTATTGCACAAGTGCCCGCAGTAGCTCCAACCTTTGAACTACACGAGGAGCTCAAAATCTGCTCAATTGAGACCCATATAAAGCAACTGGCATTTAATATCTACAAGCGGAAAAGGAATAATCACAACGTTCTCATCCAAGAACTTGGAGAATATGACACCAGAAACGACAAGCACCTCCGCCCTCTATCGCTCTTCAACCGGAACATCGGTTTAGGGGAACCAGAAATCAATATTCAGGAATACTTAGACAACCTCATTAGGTAACTAATGGCAATGTCAGAGAGCATTCCACTCCAGACAAACACACCACACATATGCACACATTCTCATTTTCAGCAGTCCTCTAAGTCCTTGTGCTACCCAGCCAAGGCGGCTCCCGGGGGATGAGGGCCCCCCGCGAGTGGCACGGGTCCGCACCTGCACCATGATAGGCAGGCAGCCAGCCGTGTGCGCACTCTACACGACCAGGACTTCCACAGGCCAACGAGACAATCAACACTTAGACGAGGCCGTTAGGCTGGAAAGAAACCACAATTTAATTATAAATAACTTGTAGTGTTAGTTCTTCATTTCAGATATACGACGCAGCCCTCGGCTGAAATATCACTACCAATTGTACATAGGTTAAAATACACTCACAGACATGGAATGGAACTCACCATCATTCCTTAGTTTGTTTCAGAGACTCGGCCCCATAGGCAGAAGACACACAAGCCAAACTACGACGCTAGAACTGCACCTCATCTAGAGACCAGTCTTCAGCAATGTCACCAATAAACACAGGGAGAGGGTGGCACCTCTCCCTACACTCCTTACCAGCAACGCTAAATTACTATAATCCTTCATTATCCCTACCTCTGAATCCGCATAGGAGGCCGGCTGGGCCCTGGTCAAGTCGGTCTGCTAGCAATACCTTACCCACTGGTGGCCGCACAGCGGGCCAGCTTCATTTTCCTTCCCATCACTACGCAGGTGCAACAGCGGTACCGCAACAATCCTCACTTCCCACTCCCGGTGGAGAGTTTTTTAGTCGGTAGGCCCACTCTGGGAGACCCCGACACTCCGGGCAGGACAGCCCGGGCTAGTCCTTAAGGTGGATTTTTCCCTCCACTCGAAAAAAAAAAACAAAAAAAAAACTTAACTGTATAGCAGGGTAGAGGAACAAGGCCGCAGCCAACAGTCTCCTGACCGGTACCTAGGCGCCTTCGGGAGGTCCTCTGTTCTTCGGGCTTTTTAGCGCCCTCTAGATGCTCTTTCTCTCTAACTTTCACTATGTTCCTCTTTTCTATCTAGGTTAAGCTCCCTGTTAGGCCCCTTATATTATAATCTAGGCTTTATTTCCATACTTCTTCCGTCTTCATATTTAGCTTGGAGTAAGTTCATATTCACACCACTTTCTAATAAAACCTTTAACCTTACTAACTCCTAAACACTACCTAAACCTAATGGCCCGAAGAAAGCCCAAGAAGCACTCTCCTTCGGAGGTGCGTGCCACGAGACAGACGGTAGTCAAGACACGGCTTGACTTTGGCGATACTCCACCAACCCGCCCCTCTGGTCCCTCATCTGCTGCTCCTCCCTCCACCGCTCCTGCTTCCTCTGCCTCCCCAGCCACCATTCCTTGCTCCCCATCCTTAGCTCCTATCACACCACGTGTTACTAATCCACTGACACACCCCTCCTCTGCTCCTTCTTCTTTCCATCCCTCGTCCATCTCTGTGGTGGCTCAGAGACCCCCCCGACCTCCTTCCGCTTCCTCCTCTTCCGCTTCCTCCTCTTCCGCTTCTTCACCGCACCTGCCAACCCCGCCTCCTCATCCCGTGTCCCCGATCCCGGGCCCATCCTCTCCCAACCCTAACCCCCCTCCCGCCCCTTTCTACCCTCCTGCCTCCCAACCTAATCCTGGCCCTGGCTCCTCTCCCCCAGGCCCAGCTCACCCGCTCCCAGCTCCACCCGGTCCCCCTTCTTCCTACTCCCAAGCCCTCACCACCCGTCTCCAGGCTCCCATCTTTATCCCCCGCCAGCGTGTTTCTCTGTTCCAGGAACTCAGAGACTTCGACGCCCTACGCCCCAAAGGGGGGTATGTCTTGTCCAGAGCCCCTATTTCAGGGGACCTCATGGTGCGCACTAGGTCCGCGGAGGACTACCAGCGCCTGACTGCCTTTCTGAGGGAGCGTGGGGTACCTTTCACCCTGACACGAAGCTCCAAGAACGACCAGACGTACCGTGCTGTGGTGAAGCACGTTTACTTTGACGGCGCGGTAGAGGAAATTAGGGCTGAGCTGCACTGCGCGCACTTTTCAGTGCTGCGAGTAGTGCAGCTCAGGCGTTACGACCGAGCCCGAACTCCTCTACCGTTATACCTGGTGGACCTGGCAACAGCTGAAGACCTGGTCGTTGGAGCAGGTGTTGCACTTTCGGGTGAAGGTGGAACCCTACCGACGACCTTTCATCCCCATCCAGTGTAATCGGTGCCAGCAGCTGAGACACACGGAGGCAACGTGTAGTGCGGGTGCCGTTGTGTGCTCTAAGTGCTCGGCCTCCCACGACTCGCGGAGCTGTGACGTTCCCCCACCCCAAAGGAGATGCGCGCTGTGTCTCAATTCGGGCCACGGGGCCAGGTACCGGGCTTGTCCCGAGTACCAGAGACAAGTTGCAGCAGCGCGCAACTCCCAGGGGACGGGGGCAAGGGCGCCTCCGGCGGGAAGTGAGGGTCTAGTGCGTGGAGAGGCTCCGGTGCGCGCGCCGCCTGCCCCTCGTGGCACGGTGATGGGCGTTGTTAACGCTGGGGGTAAACGAGCCGAGGACCCGAAAGCCAAGCCGACCACAGGTAAAGCCACGTCAACCCCCGAAGGAAGTGCAGACGAGGGAGGAGACCCTGGCTGACCGTCGCCTGGAGCACCAGCGGAATATGTTCAGACGTGCGTCAGCTGAGCACTGGAGGGACGCAGACATACAGGACGTCTGTATGCACATCCTGGAACTACTGGCCACTTCGCGGGAATCGGAGACCCGGAGCATCCTGGCCTGCTACAGAAACTTTTTCCAACTCCTCACTTCTCCTGGCTTCCTATGAATCACACACCCAAACTCAATTGTATGACATGGAACGCACACGGCTTAAAAAGACGAAATACTGAACTTAGAGACTTCTTAACACACAACAACATACACATAGCATTAATTACCGAAACTCATTTAAGCGACAAAGACATTTAACATGCCAGGTTACACTACCCACCGCAACGATCGAAACAGACGCGGAGGCGGGACGGCCGCAATAATAAAACATAGTATTGCCCATGATGTTGCTCCACAGCCGCAATTTTCAACTCTAGAAGCTACTAGTATTTACATCACCATTGACAACAACAAGGTTCTAATCACGGCGGCGTATGCCCCCCCAGGCGTACTAAATATAGCAGACATAAACGCAATCTCGCAGGTAAACAACAGGGTGCTAATAGCCGGAGATCTCAACGCAAAACACCTCATTTGGGACTGCAATGAGACTAAACCTGAAGGCACGGACCTCCTAAACCTTGAAAATAATTCTGATATAATAATTCACATTCCTACTGAACATACGTATATCCCGTTCAGCCGAAACCAAAGGCCTGATATTCTAGATATTGCAGTGACGCGTAATCTCACTCGTAGGATCAACCTACAAGTTAAGAACAAACTCTCTTCCGATCACTTACCAGTGATCATAACATTAGAGGGCACTGCAGCCCCCAATCCACCAGTCGAGCGTCTAAACTACAATAAAGCAGACTGGGATAGGTTTGCAAACACTATCAACAAGCACCTACATACTACACAGCTAAATACAGCAGAAAACATGAATGAGGAGGTAGATCAACTAGAAAATGCAATAAAAACTGCAACCAAAGAAGCTGTACCAATAAACAAACCTAAGCAATACCAATCACAACTACCACCTGACATCCAAATGCTAGCAGCGGAAGAAACCGAGCTAGATGGCGATGGCAGAAAACACGTCATATTGTAGACCAGGAATACGTTAGACACTTAAATACCCTTGTCAGAGAGAGAACAACAAACCATCTCTCTCAACAATGGCAGAATACACTCTAGAACCTCGACTACGAAAGAGACTCGGTGTGGAGAATTGCACGCTGTCTAACACGCGATAAAACACAAATACCACCATTACACCACAATCAAACAATCGCATCCACAGACCAACAAAAAGCAGATATGCTCGCAGACACACTGCAAGAAATCTGCACGCCTAATCCTACTCCCTGCTGCCCTCAATTTACGGAGGCAACGGAAGAGGAAACGGAAATTTTCAAAGAACAGGTAACCCACAACTTAGTGAGAAAAACCTGCCCGAGTGAAATAAACTGGCTAATCAGGCACCTCCCAAAGAGAAAAGCCCCTGGGTCACATAACATCCCAACAGTGGCCCTAATGCATTTGCCCGAAAAGGCAATTAAGCTACTGGCTGACATATTCAACTACGTGCTCATTAGTGGACATTGCCCTAAAAGGTGGAAACTAGCCACCCTGGTCCACTTCCCCAAAAAGGGGAAAAACTTGTCCAAACCGCACAACTACAGACCAATTAGTCTACTAAGCACACTTGGAAAACTTCTTGAAAAAGTAATTCTCAAACATCTCAACTCTCAACTAAACAAACAAAACATACTAATTCCAGAACAATTTGGATTCCGAGCCAAACACTCAACAACTCTTCAACTAATCAGGGCAACCGAATCTATAACGCACGGTTTCAACATCAACAAATCAACAGGCGCTTTATTATTAGATGTCGAACGAGCCTTCGACAGAGTATGGCATGCTGTCCTTCTAAAGAAACTCAAAACAATAAATATACACGACTCACTCATTAAACTCATAGCAAACTACCTAAGTGATCGAAAATTTCAATCCAGAGTAAACAATCACCTGTCATCCGAACGCCCAATCAAAGCCGGAGTGCCACAAGGCAGCATACTCGGGCCAACACTATTTAATATCTATATAAATGACATCCCAAAAACCGAAAATACAGAACTATACATTTATGCGGACGACACCGCCATAATGACCCAATCAGGAAAAACGAAATTCATTCACAGCAGACTTCAGAGGTCCCTCAATAACCTAGAGGACTGGCTAACCAAATGGCGAATCAAAGTAAATGCACCACATACTCAAGCAATCATATTCACAAAGCGTAACAATCACAGATTTCCCAGACACCGCCTGCCTCCACTTACCATATTTGGTGAAGATATTGGATGGACAGATACGGTAACTTGGCTAGGACTTAAAATGGATCAGGGTCTAACATGGAAAAAGCATATTACCCAGACTCATGGAAAAGCCAATGCTCAATTGGGCAGGCTATACCCACTCATCAACATGGGCTCACAGCTAAGCCTTAACATTGGACTCACACTTTACAAAACATTAATCCGACGTATAATTACCTCGGCGTCACAATGGACGTTGGCCTAACGTGGCGGGACCACAATAGGCAAATCAGAGGTAAGGCGTGCGGGCACCTCAGAGAACTCTACCCCCTACTAAATCATTCTAGCCTACTGCCTAAAGAAACCGCTTTGGTCATCTACAAAGCGCTCCTTAGACCCACTGCATGGGGCGTTGCCGCCAAAACACATATTCAATCACTTCAAACATTTCAGAACAAGATTTTTCGCCTAATCTGCAAGCTCCCCAGAACAACCCCTGCTGCACAACTGCACAGAGAACTCAGAATGCACACCATATCTGAATTCATTAAAAAACTGGCCTTCGATCTCTACAAAAAGTCCAATGGTCACGCAAACCCACTTATAGACAGCCTCGGTAACTACGACCCCGTAGCCGACAAGCACAAGCGTCCCCTGTTCCTATTTCACAGACCTACTGACAACAACCCCCTTGCTCTACCATAATTAAACCACCCTTAGCATTCCAACCAAAATTGCATGCTAGCTCTTATTTCACACACTAACATCTGTATTATTACTGCATGCCAACACTAACTTAGTAACCCCGTTTCCCAACACTAACCTTCCTCACCCCACCTCATTAACCCTTTAACTCCCACTAACCCTTGCATACTAATCACTCTCCCAACGCATGCGTCGCATGCACCGCAATTTGCACTCATCCATACCACCGATGCACGACCACACCGCACGACTACTGCATGGCCCACTAACCACCATTTACCTCCCACTGCCCTGTCTGGCAGTCAGGGCATTTCGCCATGTCTGCCACTCAGGATTTCACCCATCTCCTCGAGCATATCTTTTGCCACTTTCACAACCTTTCTCCAATCACCAGAGTGCTTATTGCGGGATCTGCCTAACTAACACCATAACTTCCCTCTCCTAACTCCGCATCCCTGCATGGTAATACTAACAGCATGGGGAGGTGACGTAGATGCATGCCGGAGAATGTCGGGCGATCGCCACCGGGGGCGGCGGGTAAGGGACTGCCCTTATATATATAGTCTCCGCAAGCTCAAACCATCAGTTCACCCTGAAGACGAGGAAGATGCACTTCTTCGAAACGTTGGTGTCAAGCCAAGTTTTTACCTGGCTAGGAATTTTTCAGCTTCTGGCAATGCAAAGGAACAAATTTTAACCACATGGCAACCATCATTTAAAAGATTTCACTATCGGTTTAGCCTAGTGTATTCATTTATTTCCCTTCTACTTACAAGGAAGCAAGTAATAAGACAATTTCTGGTAATATTTATCTTGTTTATCTTGTTTTTGTAACAGAGATGTGGAGGATGTCATGTGAATGGTACACATCAGATTTTCTTTACATTCTCTGCATGTACTATGTACATAGTATATAGAGAAGGTATTGTATTGCCCCAAAATTTTGATACCGAGACTTCACCGGAAATACATGTTTTTAGACCCCCTGAATAAAAAAAACATTTTGAGAAAAATGTCCTTGTGTATATCTGTCAGTTTGCCTGTGTGTGTGTGTGTGTGTGTGTGTGTGTGTGTGTGTGTGTGTATCTGTTTGTGGGAGTATCGGTGGGCAACATAGCTCAAAAGCGAAAAGAGGATATAGTACTTAAGTTCGGTATCTTCCAAGGATGCGCCACGAAGATTTTCAAGAAAATTTCCGCAACCCCAACTACCCTTTACATGGAAAAAGTGTCGCCCTCCGTGGTGTAATGGTTATCATGCTGACTTCATATACCCAAGGTCGCGGGTTCAAACCCGGGTTTAAACCCTCTTATGTTTCAGATATTTACAGGATAATTAAGATATATATCTTCAATTTTCGGGAAATAGCCTCTGAAAACATGTTTATTCTGGATGAATTTTGTGGAATTTTGCTTAACTGGTAAATCGTAACAGATAGACAAAAACTTACCTAACGAAAACTGCATATGTCGCTAAAATACACAATTTATGTTGTATACATTTTTTACATTGAGTTGACCGTATTTTTTTAGGTATTTCTTATTATTGGTTTCAGCTTTAAAATATAATTTTCTCATACCGGAATTTGTCAGCTCCTGTCAATACAAACAAAGGTTTTTCAATCACACAGGAACCAGCTTTTAATATATTTTACTATCAATTTAGCCTATCGTACTCCCTTATTTCCCTTATTCTTACAAGGAAGCAAGTAATAAGACCCTTTCTGCTAATATTTTCTTGATTTGCATTAAGTAAGTAGAAGAACAATAATTTATTGCAGAGCTTTAGAAAAAGTCAGTGAATGGAACACATCAGATTTTTGTTTTTATGAACATTAATTATTGCTAACTATATATTTACTTTCTCTAGCCCCTAATGCACATTGCTATTGTATTCCACCCAAAAATTCGTAGTCGAGATTTCAACGGAAATATATGTTTTAGAAAAAGGTCCTGTGTGTGCGTCTGTATGTGTGTATCTTTTGATAGCATAGCTAAAGAATGAAAAGACCAAACTTGGTATTTAGGTTTAGTATCTTCCGAGGATGTTCCACGAAGATTTTCAAGAAAATCTCCCCATCACAGACTATCCTTTGCATGAAAAATTTTTCGAAACATTTGATTTTCTCTAAAATGGCTCCAATGATTTTGATTAAAGTCCCGTATATTAAAACTATTTAATTCCACATTAAATGTATATCTTGAATTTTCTGGGGATAGCCTCTAAAGACCTCTTTATTTTGGATGAAATTTGAAGAATTTTGCTTAACTGCTAAGCCGTAAGAGATATACAAAAACTTAGTACACAAAAGATGTAGATCTCGTCAAAACACACAATTTATGTCCTTTACGTTTTTGTTGTGGAGATAACATATTCCTTGTTATTGGTTTCAGTTGTTAAGTACTCATACTTTTCTCAGACAGGAAGTGTCTCAACGAAGTGTCCGTTTTTCTTCTTTTTTTTTTTTTCCTTTCTTTCCTGGCCATAAAAAAAGCGATTTGCAATGACAATCACATAAAGATAGCTTTTAAAACATTTGACTATCACTTTAGCGTAGTGCATTCCCTCAGTTCCCTTCTACTTATAAGGAACTAAGTAAAAAGAACAGTCTGCCAATTTTATCTCAATTAGCATTGTGTAGAAAGAAGAATAATCAATCTTCTGTAAGAAGTTTGTAGAGCAGATGAAGAAAGTCATCAGATTATTTTTCTGTTTGTTTCTTTACACGCTTTCGAAAGACTGCCTTGGTGGAGTATGTTTGCTAATGTGTCGCTTATCTGAGAAGTTTGGACTAAGTCTCCCAAGGCTAATATTATCTGAACGTGGAATGGCTAATGAGTATAAATTGGGTTCCAGTTTCGATTCGGGATGACTTTACCGTCCATAAACATCTCATATGAGTGGTGTGTACTGCAGGACTTAATTACAGGTCTTAGGGCTGAAGATGGATGTATGCAGAGGGGCGTACAGCTACACTTCAATAAAGTAGGGAATACAAGATATATATACGGCGGTCCATCATCGGAAAGGGGAGGTTTCCAATCTCGAATCGGCTCAGACTAAAAATTAAAAGAGAGACGAATGGTGAATTGGAAAAGGCGTTATAGATGAATTGTTGTGGCAGCCTTGGAGGATGAAGACAAGAAAAAGAGAGATACACGCGGATAGTTGTGAAGTTTTCTTCGTCACAAATTAAAGACATACGCTCCCCGTTCTTTTCTCACGTCTGAAGAAACAAATTCCCCTCGTGATCGCAGCAACACTTTGGGCGCTTATCTCTCATTTTCCTTTCTTTCTCTCGCCTGGTTTCGCTTTATTTTCACTCCTTTTTGCGCTTTATCTTGGTGTTCATCTGATTTTGGTTTACTTGTTCGCTGTATTCTTCCTCTTTTACTACTTCACTATTCATTTTAATTTCTCCCCAATGTTTGCTGATCTTTCTTTGCATTTTTATTTTCTCTACCCGTACTATATATAGTGCATAAGAAGGTATTGCATTCCAACCAAAATCCATACCGAAATTTAATCGGAAATACGCGTCTTAGGGTCCCCTGTATACATTAAAAGCGTTTTTAGGAAAAGGTCCGAGTGTATGTGTGTCCATGTGTCTATATATCCCAGTGCCTGTGAACACGATAACTCAAAAACGAAAAGTGTTAAAAAATCTAACATGGTATTTGAGTTTAGTATCTTCCAAGGATGCAACACGATTTTGAGAAAATCTCCCACCCCAAACAACCCTTTACACGGAAACAATTTCAAAATTTTTGATTCTTTTAATAATGGTTCTAACGACTTTGAGTAAAATACCGTATATTAAAGCTATTTACATATCAAATAAAATATATTTTACGACTTTTCTTACAGTTGGCTCTGATGATCTCTTTGTTCTCTATGAATTTTGGACAAAAACTTACTACACCAAAAATGTATATCTCGTTAAAGCGAAATTTATGTTATCTACATTTTTTTCTCTTGAAGTTGACAATTTTTGAGTTATTCCTTATTATTGGTTTCAGTTTAAATCTTTTCTCAAACGGGGATTTTTCATTCCTATTTCTTTTGGTTTACTTTAGCCATGCAAAGAGAATCGAATTTCAATCACGAAGAACCAGCTTTAAAACATTTGACTATCGTTTTAGTCTAGCGTATTCCCTTATTTGCCCTCTCTTACTCGAAAGCAAGTCATAAGACCATTTATAATAATGTTTATCTTGATTAGTATGAAGTAAATAGAGCAATAAGCTTTTGTAAGAACAGTGTAGCGTTATTGAGCCCCGCGCTTGGAAACCATATGCGGTGTTAATATGGTGTTGACGTTAGATGTTATATGCAGGGTTGCCTCTTAAACCACATTTAAGACCCCGTATGCACTGAGCGCAGATTGGAGTCGTTGACCAGACTCACTTCCCTACCAATGAGTAGACCCACTTACCTGTTACGGTGAATCTACTACCGGTGAGTTTGCCTCGGTGTCGCCCAGTCGGCACGATAATTGACTCACCCAGAATAGTAAAGCAAATGGGGGTAGGTCAGTTATATACTTTGCTTGGGTTTATTCTTTCCTAGAAGAGACAAGACAAGCACATCTGCCTTATAATAATATTCACTTATACACTTGTTACGATTCTAATAACATGACTGAACACACGTAATATATTAGTACTCGTCATTGGCGTTGTGTCTAACTTTACATGAAGTACTTAAGTTCCGCTCGACGACCAACAGCAGAACAGCTACAGACAACTTTCACAAACAGGTCAGAACAGATGAATTAGAACAGAGCTCCCAAGGTGCCTTCTTGGGCTCTTTATATACAACAATTACTGTCATGGCGGCCTCTTTCTGATTGGATAGAAAGGGCGCACAATTGACGTGAATATTACCCAAGAATCAATTTCCTTATCCCAGGATGTACTGTAAACCTCACGTGACAAGCCTAGTACAATGAAGAATTACCATCTTCCATATTTTTCAGTTCACCCCCTACCTAGCTCAAGTGTACATGACATCCCCGTTGACTCTCTTGGCGTCAGCTTTCTTCTCCAGCTGAATTTTCAGTTAACTACATATATTTATACTCTTGCAATTTTACATTGCTAAATAATTAATAACTAATAATAATTGTAATAGGGGAGCTAATTAACGGTCTCAACAGTTTGTAGGAAGAGAATATTAAGAGAATGTAAAATATCAGATTTTTTCGAATATGCATCCTCTCTTTCTTTCTACTCTCTATACTTGCACATTTTTTCCAGTTAACGTTTTTGCTCCACATTTTATGATCTGTTGGAGTTGCATTACCAGATTATTTGTGCCAGTAGTTGGTTAGGTGGAAAGCTAAGTTTACCATACGAAGAACAGGAGATGGTGAGATGTCTTCAGAGAGTTAGCCACAATTTCTTGAAGTAGGAAATGTATTACGCTTAAAGATATGTAGCTATTACTGTAAAGTAGATGAGGTTTTTGTCCATCTCTTACGGTTTACCAATAAAAGTCAAAGAGATTGGACAAGGCTTCAGAGATTTACAAGATATATGTTTTATTTGTCATATAATTATCTTTAATTTACGGTATTTTAATCAAAATCTTTGGAGCCATTTTTGAGAAAATGGATATTTATAAATCTTTTCAATATAAAGGATTGTTTGGGGTGACAAGATTTGCTAAAATATCTTCTTGCGATATCCTGGGAAGGGCTGAATTTAAATATTAAGTGTACAGTCAGACGGAAACAAGGAACTTTTTCTAATAATGCACTATAAATACACACACACACACAAGAGGACCTAAAACATGTATTTTCAATGAAATCTTGGCATAGCATTTTTGAGTGGAATGTAATACCTTCTGTATCTATATGTTACGTACGAAGTAGAGAAAGTAAAATGGATCTGTGCATGTAACATCCAAAATGATTTATTCTGGTTTCCATGCGATTTGTTTGGTGACGATAACCACTCTTCAAGTAGCAGTAGTAGTTGTAATATTTTTTATTTATAGTAAGAGAAAAAATCTTTTAAAGGTCGCCGCTCTGCGAGACAAGTTGGATTTCCACCAACTAAAAAACCTTTACATTCACGGCATACCAACTTGGACTGCACTAATCCTTCACATCAGAACGGATATTTCTCTTTCAGTAGTAGTATTATAGTGGTAGTAGTTGTCGTAGTACATATTGCATTATTGTGAAAAACTTCGAGGGAGTAATATTAGCACTAACAATATAAATCATGTTTCCGTCGCCGCTGCTTGGGCACCATCTTATGCATCTTAACCCTCTGTTGTATACTTATTTTTTTATCATATGTCACTCTTCCTCTAATTTCCGAACCTGTTTTTAAATCCCTTTCAACGGCAAATCATTCAAGCGACTTGAATAGCCATGATCGTTAGTGCGATACGAAGAATACAAAGTTATAATTGCAATTTGAGTCCCAGCGACTGCAGTCAAATTGCCTGTGGTAAAGGATGGGAAGGTTCCAATGAAATAACCGGTGTGATGGCACTCTTGGATGCTGGCAACGCTACCCTTGACTGTAGTTGCATGGATTTTGCACTTTATTATTAAAAAAGAAACACTACATTTTATTGCAAAAATATTAAATTTTTTTAATATAAAACCGGTATAAATAGCCTAATTTTATTACTGAAGGTTAATATATTCCACTAAAAATACTAAAACCTTTTATTAATCATCTTTGTTGCCAAATGGCAACATCATACAATAGAGGTTTAAATTAGACTGTTTCTAAGTATTACATTCTCTTCTACTCTGGCCGAGTATAACATATGTTTCCTCTAAGATCACGTGCTTCCTTATATGTGTAAAGGATCCCTTTTCATCTGCCCTGAGGAAACTGGTCTTTTCCTTTTTTGACACAATAATTATGGTTTTTTGCTACACTCCACAATAAAGTTAGCTGATGACAAGAAGTGACTATTCACTTATCACTAAATGGACTAACATCAAACTTAATGTTTCTAACCCTTAAATAAATCCCAACATTACTTTGGTCTCCTAATTAGTAATACTATTCTTATTCTTCCTTATTTGATCATGTTACATTTTTCCTTATTACACACATTTTGTTTTCACTATAACCGCTTATTCTTCATATCTTTTAATACAAATGCTTCTAGTTATTCTTCAGTTTGACCTTTTCGTTTCCTGGCACGTTTTTAAATTTCCATTCTCTTTTTCTTCATTTCCTTTTTGTTTTTCAACACCTCTCGTTTGCGTTTATTCTCTCAGCCTCATCCCTGCGAATTCATTGTTTGTTTTCTATTCCTCTTCTTTTACGTGTTCAAGGTCACAATTCTTTCTTCCCCCACTACTCTGTTCTGCATTCTAAAGGGAACCCCTGTATCGTCTTCCTGCCATTTCCTTCCTCCTTTTTAATTTCTTGTTTTTCCATGGTTATTGTATACTTCAATAACACTTTATTTCTATGTGGTGCAATATAACATTTTTCTGCTTCCTCTTCCTACAACCCGTTTTCTTTTATTTTCATCCACCTCATGACTTTATTTCCTATATCTGCTTCCATTATCTATTCATCCAGCATTGAATTTATCCTCCATTTTGTTACAATTTATTGTACTGATTAATCCTACCTTCTTTACTCTCCTATGCCAAACGAGGTATTGAATTAACATTTTTAGCCACTTTAATTAAAAAGAAAATCCAATGTGTTCTATTCACATGACACATGTGTTCTATTCTTTCATCTACATCATGCTAATCGTGATAAGCATTAGCAGAAGTTGTCTATATACTTGCTACCTTGTAAGTAGGAGATAAATAAGGGAATACTATAGACTAAAGCGTCAAGTATTTTAAAATCTGCTGGCTTTATGAACAAATTGAAATGCGATTCACTTTGCATTTTTTTTTTTTGGTTGTGTTTTAACGCCCGCTTTAACTACTTATGGTACCGCAGGCGGTGACACTGATGATACATGAATGGCGATGGTGAACTGGTGGAATGAGATGGCGGGGGAAACCGGAGTACCCGGAGAAAACCCGTCCCTGCGCCGCTTTGTCCATCACAAATATCACATGCAGTCGCTTGGGATCGAACCCAGGCCGTCTAGGTGAGAGGCGAGTGGTCTAACCACTCGGCCACGGCGTGGCCTCACTTTGCACGGCCAGCAGTAAAGCAAAAGAGAGATGAAGCGAAAGATGACCTTATATTTGAGTAAGGTTACATAGTTTAAAATTAAAACCAATACCAAACGATCAACTCTACAAAAAATGTATATAACATAAAGTGTGTGTTTCAATGAGATCTATATACAAAATTCAACCAGAATGAGGAGGTCTTCAGAGGCTACCCCCAGAAAATTTAGTATATACATTTCGTGAGTCATTAAAATATCTTAAAAATATAGTAATTTAATGAAAATTATTAGACATATTTTTGAAGAAATCAAATTTTAAACATTTGTGCCATGTAAAAGGTAGTTTAGAGTTGGGGAATTTTCTTGAAAATCAAAATTGTTAGAGCTAATTTTGAAAACAATATTTAATTAATGCCCCATATAACTTTAGTTTGTGGTCAGAGATTTTCCTGAAATTCGTCGTGTTTCCTTGGAAGATGCTAAACCCAAAAACCAAGTTTAAAGTTCAGGGGTTTATGCATCATGAGGGTTGTATAATATACAACCGAAAATTTTGAGCAGAGAGTAAAGTAAAATAAAAGTGCGTATGTAACCAAGCTTGTAACTATGTTGTATAGATAGAGTCAGACTGAAAAATTCAACGTCATAGCCGGGATTTGAACCACGGATCCCCCCATCTCTAGCCGGTTGCTCTGCCACTGAGCTACCATGTAAACATGCCGGCATTGCACTGAATCTTCCAACTGACTCGTATGTTTCCCGGTAAACCACAAGGTGATCTCAAATTATTTTGATCTGACAACCCCAATGTTGTAAGTACCCTAGACCCAGTACTCATAGCATAGCCAACTATTATGGTCAATTGGTATTGGATAACACTCCTGTCCTACACCAGCCGTGTGTAGGACAGGAGTTGGATAGGTAGAGTCAGACTCTACAACTTCTACAACATGTTGTAGAAATAAATATATTTATCATATCAAATACTAAATTTGTTATTTAACCTACTTTTCGATTTTGAGATGTGCCGTATTCACACACACACACACACACACACACACACACACACACACACACACACACACGCACACACACTAACCTTTTTTTTTTGTTGCCTTTTTTGGTTGGGTGTAATACAAAATATGTAAATAAATAAATAAAAAAAACTAGCTATCAGGCATTGTTACACCGATTTCACTACAAATTACAAATACCTACACGTTTGGACCCCTATGAATAAAAAAATGAAAGTATTTTCAGAAAAACTTCTATGTGCGAATCTTTAAATAGCATAACTCAAAAACAAAGGTCGATTAAATACCAATCTTGATATTTAAGTTCAATGTCTTCCACCCCTAACTACCCTTCATTTATGAAATGTTTCGATTTTCTCAAAAATGGTTCTAACGATTTTGATTAAAATAAAACATGTTTAAGGTATTTAATGACAAAATGTATATCATAACTTTTTTGGCAATAGCCTTGGAAGTCCTACTCATTCTGAATGACTTTTGCATACTTGTTAAACCATAAGAGATAGGCATAATTACTACATAAAAATGTTGAGTTCGTCAAAACACACAGTTTATTGTTTGGAGGTAGCCTTTTCTTAGATATTGTTGTTTTAGATCTAAATTGTTAAATACTTACACATTTTTCAAACGAGAAGTCGTCAATCGTTTTTATTTCTCGCTAGGTATGCTAAGAAATCAGATTGCAAGGCCATCACGTAGCCAACATATCTTTGACGATTTTACTTCGTTTTAGACTAGTATAATTCCTTGTTCACCGTGTACCTACAAGGAAGTAAGTTAATAAGACATTTTCTGTTAATGCTCATCTCGATTAGCATTACGTATACAGATTTTGTTTTTTTGGTAAGAGTATGTCAACTAGTTGTTTTCTCCACATTAACCTATGTAGGACAGGAGTTGGAAAGATGGATTCAGATTGAAAAAACTCACTGCATAGCCGGATTTGATCACGGCTAGCCTGGTCTCCGTCCAATTGTTCTAACCTCTAAGCTAAGAACATGCTGACCAGGCATTAAATTCCCCAACTCGGTTTCTCCGGTAAACTGCAAGGAGATCTGAAATAGTTGTTAAACTATAAAGCATAGGATTTAAAGTACTTACAACATTGTAAGCTGCCACTGGGTGTCATCTCAATTTCATTATATCTCCCCTTAAGCTTTACTGGGGAAAACGCGAGTCAGTTGGGGAATTTAATGTCCTGTCAGCATATTACCATGGTGGCTCACTGGACGAAGCAAGGGAGATACGTGGTTGAAATCCCGGCTATGACATTGAATTTTGTCAATCAGACTCTACCTTGTGTAAGAACAGTTTGTTGCAGAAGTATTGAAAGTCAAGTCATGTGAATGGAATCACTTTTTTATTTTCTCTAGCATGTATGTATACGGTGCATAGCAGTTAGAGAAGATATATGTTCCACCCAAAATTCGATATTTGATGAGGTTGCATAATAATGTACATGTTTTGAGGTCCCTGAATAAGCATTTTTAGAAAACAGGTTCGTGTGTGGGTGTCTGTAGACAGCATAACTAAAAAGCTCATGTGGTACATTCACATGACTTATTCATCCATCTACTTCATCCTAATCGAAATAAACGTTAACTGAAACAGTCTTATTACTTACTTCCTTGTAAGTAGAAAATAAGGAAGTGAATAACATAGGCTAAAGCGACAGTCAAATCTTTTAAAAGCTGGTTGCTATGTGATTGAAATCCGTTTCTTTGTATGGCCAGGAGTTTACATATCTACGTATGAGAAAAGTCGTCAGATCTTTTAAGAATAGTTTGTTACAGAATAGGTAGAGAACGTTTTGTGAATGGAAGACATCATATTTTTCTATTGCATCATCTTGGCGATGCTTCCTGTTCCTTCTGCTGTTTTAGAAGTAGCACAGCATTTGTTTGCTACCCCCGTAGAGAAGTGTAAATAAGGAGGTTAGTTACCCTGGCTGGAATGGCGAGTCTGATAATATAAATGACTACAAGCCGAGAAATTAAAAGCTCAGCCAAACAATAATCCTATCTATTATTTAACAGCGAAGGACAGACAGGACCGGCTATAGCTTCCCACGGAGTTCTTCCCGCGCGGTAGGCAGACGGCCGGACAGACGGACGGACGGAGGCTGTCGGCCCCCATAGATCAAACACAACGTATCTATCTGCCATCATAAAGCATCGCTACGGCCCAGCCTTCTTCTTCTCCCCCTCCCCCCGTGTCCCTACCATGAAAACTCCTCCCGTTGCCTTGCTTGGCTTCACTTGACTGAATTATGGCACACACAATTTATGAACATTTGTAATCCTATTCAAGGTTTTATGCAGATATTACTCACTCAAGCAGGGAATATGAGTTTATCAAGCTTTCAGACGTAAATCATTGCTCTCCGAGTTTATCTGTAAATTGCACTTTCCCAGTAAAGCAGAACAGCGAAGGAACGCCGGGGGAGAGACCGACGCCACCCTCCCTCTTTCTCTTTTGCTTCTGCTTTCCCACCACTGTTACTTTTCCTACTACTACAGAGAAGCACAAATCATTTCGAATTTTGAGACTGGGCGGACTGCGAGGAAGGGTTGAAGAGAAGTTGCTATTAACGCGTATCTTGGTCGCCACCTACCTCCCTCTTCGACGTATGTGGATGTCTGTACTGTTTTCTTCTCCTCCTTGTACACACTCCCTTTCGAATAATCATAACAACAACAAAAATGTGAACCATAAGTTATATTCCCTAGCACATATCCAATTTCCATCCCCTTCTTCTTTTCCTAAACGCTGCCTTCTTCTCCAGCATTAAGGTAGCAAAAAGTAATTTCAATTTATTATTTACGAACTTTGAGATAACTATATGCATACGGCGGTGGTGACGAAGTATAAAAGTGATGACGAAAGGAAGGAAAAAGAACTGAGGCTATTAATTTTACCGATAACGCAGGACTGTGTCAACGGGTTTACTTCGAACGTTTTTGAATCTGCAAATATATGGGACGGTGGGAAACGAAGGAGGCGTGGGGAAGGGGGAAGGAAAAGAAAGCAGCCCTTGTACGTTATCCCTCCTTCATTGTCCCAGCGAATAGAGGCCATAAAAATGAGCATCCCCTATTCCTCGTTCTCTTTGAAATTAAATTCCCATAAACAACAGATTTATTTTTCTCAGAATGTCAACATTTTAATAGTCTTTCTAAAACTACGTTTCAATTATAATTTTGAGATTTAGATTTTTTTACTCTACTAGCAGAACGCAGATCTCTTCCCACTTTTTATAAGGTCATATCGGACGATGAATGTGAAAAATTATGCTAAAATAGGAAATCTTGGTCCCTAGAGCTTAAAGTTTCCCGACATTTAACACCTCAGGATAAGGAAAAACTCCGAATACAACCCTATCCAGGTAACCCACCCTAACGAAGATTCAAACTCGGACCTCGTGCATGTGAGTCAGACACGGATTTGCGTTATAAATTGAATTAAAATTTATTTTGGGAAAAATCCTGGAAATGATTCCAACATTAGCAGTGATATAACTCTATTTGGTAAGAATTAAAACTAAGGATATTTGTATATCCTACTAACGTTAGAGAGGGGGGGCTATTAAGATTAGACGCACTCCCGCTAGGAGACTGGAGCAGGGCACCTTACACAGGCCCTTGTGGTCCTTTGCCTCTTACGGAACCTCAGGGAGAGAACCGAAGGGCGACCAGATCCAATTGATAAAGGGCGTAAGTATTGGCGGGGTCCTAACAGCTACAGTTGGAATGCCCCCGACGCCTCTCTAGGTCTTACTCACGGGCCCCGAGCCTTCCGGCAGACTCCCAGAGGGAGCCCAAACCCGAAAGCTGGTTCCGACGACAAAAGGATAACCTTTTGCATTGCGCAATCCACCATCCACCCGTAACCCGCCAAACAGGGTCGCCTAGACCTTCTATCCTAAAAGACATGGTAAGGAAATGGTAGGATATAATCATCCTACTCAGATTCACCTAGTGACCTGGGGAAACCCCCGAAAAAAAACATTGGTCAGGTAGGCCGACCACGGCGGTCGAACCCGCGAACTTTCGAATGTGGGCCAGACACAAACTGCGTGAGCCATCCCGCTTAATGAGACAGAATATACTCACCATGTTGTTTTAAGGGGAATCCTTTACAAACGTTCAGAAAAACATAGATTTTCAATGATTTACAATCATTGGAGAGTCACGATCCGAACGCAGTTTTGCTTTTCGTGCTTTTAACCGTGATTGCGTATTATTGCATTAAACAGAGCATTAATTTTAAAACTTGATAATCTGTTTTTTTATTTAATTTATATACCACCTTTAACATATAAGTCACATCAGCAATTTTTAGCTCATGGCAATGATGTTCACTTATTTTCTAACCTATAAATCTTGGGGTTAGTTGACGCTAGGTTTTCTTTGCAAACACAAATTCATAAACACACCCCCTCGCTCATACTTCTGGACTCTAGGGATAATTATGAATAATGGTGGCTAAAGATGGAGGTGGCAAAGATTAAATGCTTACCTCCTGTAGCAAGAGCAACTCTTTAGGACAAA
Organism: Hymenopus coronatus; assembly: GCA_030762935.1. Taxonomy (NCBI): domain Eukaryota; kingdom Metazoa; phylum Arthropoda; class Insecta; order Mantodea; family Hymenopodidae; genus Hymenopus; species Hymenopus coronatus. The sequence continues at coordinate 157,170,662 of CM060892.1, forward strand.
CTAGCAAGTGAACAAATTAGGAAGGACTTAATTATATTTAACATTGTATATAGAATATATGCATTAAGATACTCTACCAAGCCAGGGGCTCAGGCGTTTCAACTGGGATTGACATTCCAGAGGTCGTGGGATCGGATCCTCGCGACCGTCTCTCTGACCCATGCGTTTTTCGGAGGCTTTCTCGGGTCACTAGGCGAATACTGTAGAGAATTCTTCATTCCCTGAAACTTCCTGTCCCTTCATTTCATCTTCATTTCACTCCAACTGGTCTCTTTTAGGGTAGTAAGTTTCGAGAAAATTGCGGCACAGACGCCATTTCGTGGAGGTGAATGCGCTCTGGAAATACAGCTTTCTGCGGACTCAGGTAGCCTTTCCGGAACTGAGCCACATTCTCCTGGCGCTCCCTGCGTCGAAATGAAGAACTGCTTGTGACCTGATAAGGGCCCTCCACGACGGTTCGACCGCCCTCTGAAATCATTCTTCCTCCAGAATAAACCCACGGATGCAGTGTGGAATATCCCTCCTTAATTTATGCACACAGATGCACTGTTTCAGCACTTAATAGTAATAGGCCGAGGGCATAGATATATTTAGCATTGTAAATAGAATATATGCATTAGAGATACAGATACCGATATTCAAATGGATGGATCAGATCTCTTGATCGGAAATGGACTTAAAGGCATAAGTCCATGCAGTAGAAGGAGGGTGGGAAGGAAGGAGGAGGAAAGGAAGGGTGGAACGAAGGAAGGATGATTTGCACCACGGTAACATGTGCGACTCCGTTCGCGAGGTTGTGGTTTCGATTTCCGTTCTGGCCTTCCTAACCCATGAGTTTTTTTCGGAGTTTTCTCTGGTTCGCCAGGCGAATGCTTGGAAGACTCATTACATCCCCCGAATTTTTCTGTCCGTCTTGTTTCCATCGCTTCTTTGTCATCTGTTTCCGGGTTGCAGGTTTCTTTTTAAACAGTTCCGGAGTCTGGTCAGGACTCCGGCTCTGTATCCCCTATTTACATCCCCCCTATATGATTACTGGGTTTACTGTTCCTTTACACACACACATATATACACATTTCAGAAACATATAACACCCATGCCCAAGGCGGGACTGAAACCCACGATCCCCTGCCCACGTCGTGTTCTGCGAGTTGTGGTTAGATCGTGGGTTGCGTACTGTTAAGGTTTATTTCTGGTATCGTTGCGGAACCGCTCAATCGGCACTTGTCTTCGGATGCTTACGAACTAAGGCCCCTTCGGGGACTCCCAGACAGACTCGCAGTTCTTGAACTGGGCCCGGACGGCATCGGAGGCCTTCCATCTGGAACCGATGGAGACCTCCTGCATGTTGCGCCCATTGTCATTCGCATCTGGCCCCTCGGGTGTCTCCTGTCATCCCTCTCGGAGGTCACGTAAGTTGCAAAGTGCCTCAAGGGGACACAGTGTCTGAGACCCATACATATTTAGTCATAATCCCACCCTGACCTATGGTTTTTTCAAGGCTTCCCCATAGGTAGACAGGCCAATGCTGTGTAAGTTTCTCTGCTATCACGATTTTCTTTCAATGTTTGGCTTCATTACCTCTCCTCAGCTTCAGTTGCGCTTCCAGGTTCATGGTTTATGGCGGTGCCGGACATAACCCGATGTTTGCTCAAAGAAGAGTTCACCTGTGGACGCTAGGGGGATGCTAAGTTGACGGGTTGTTGATCGTCCTCTCTAGGCTTCTACAGCGTGGGACTGATCTTCGCGCGACTCTGTCTCTTTCTGTCGTTCCTTCACTTCATCCTTTCTTTATGGCAGGTGGAAGACGCAATAGATCCTTGCAGGTCTCATTGCGCAAGCTGTTCGCCTCCATTGTCTAACCTGTCTCTTAGAGAGTCGAACCGAGACCTCTAATTTTGAAAATAGCATGCTAAGCTCCAGACAAGAGGCATTCTCTGGCAACCCCCACCCCCAACTATCCTTTATATGGGTCGTTTTTCTAAAATGTTGATTGTGTCAAAAATGACTATCGATTTTGATTAAAATACCACATATTCAAGAAATTTAAAAGGCAAATTAAATGTATATCCTGAATTTTCTGTAGTCCCTGAAGACCTCTTCATTCTGGAAGACTTTTACATAACTTTTTAAAACTAGTAAATCATAAGAGATAGACAAAAAGCTATTACACAGTGAATGTAGATCTCGTTAAAATATATCTATTTATGTCAGACACATTTTTGTAGAGCTAACCGTTTCCGAGATAATCTGTGTTATTGACATCAATTTTAGACTACTTAAAGTTTCCTCAAACGCGAACTAATCTTTCTTTTGTCCCTCGTTTGTTTTACCCTTGGAAAGCAAAGAGAAGCGAATTTAAATTGTTTCACATAGCGACTGGATTTTAAAAGACATGACTATCAGTTTAGCTTAGTGAAATCCCTTATTTCCCTTCTGTTTACAAAGAAGCTAGCAATAAGACAAATTATATTAATATTTTTTTCGATTAGCAGGGTACATATAAAGAGATAACTTTCTGTAGGAAAAGTTTATTTGCGGAACAGCTAGTGAAAGTCATATGAATCTAACATCAGATTTTGTCATACAGGTATGTCTGTTTAAAATGTTTCTTAGTGTTGCAATTTTTTTCACCGTTTCAAATTTTCAGTATATTTTCTTTGAAGGTGAATGAACAGATCTTAAAATACTGTAGCCAAAAAGTTCCTTCCTGTCGGAGACTTTTGTCAGGTTTTCCTCAGTCCCATTATTGGCAAATGAAGGGGATGTACCTTAAGCTCATATCTGTAACATTCATTCCGCAATTTTAATTCCTTTACATGTATTATCAGTACGCACCATGTTTTGTGCATATGTAATTAAGAGCATACATTAAACACTAGAAAATGATCTTCATATCAGCAAGTTTAGGTTTAGGGATTTAAGAATCTAATTTGTACTTAGTTTCTTGTTATAATATTAAACGATATTATTGCTACCTAAAACTGAATTTATGGTTGTAAAACTCTACATTGGTAAATAATATAACTAGATAATTTAGAAATTTAAAATAGCTACATTTTCATATAATACTCAACTTTAATTTTTTCATACTATAGAGGACCTAAAAATTAATATCTTATTATAATTATAACACAAATTTCAAAGTAATTGTTCCAAAACCAGCTATTTTAGTGCAGGGCGCTTTTACTGAAGGAATTAGCAGCCATTGCGGATGATATACTTTTCATACAATTGCCGTTGATTTTAGGACGACCATAATAGAATATAACAAACATATATGCTTAGAATAGATTTGAAGAAACACAGGGAATGAAAGTAACGAGAGAGCAGATCTATTTGCAAAGCAGCATTCAATCACAATAGACTATCCTTATGCCCAATACTCTATGATATTTATAAAAAATCTGATGTGATCTATTCACATGACGTTCTCTACATCTGTGCAAAAAATTATTGTTAACAAGTTTATGTTTCTATTTACTTCATGGTAATCAAGAAAAATTAGCAGAAATATTACTTGCTTCCTTGTAAGTAGAAGCCAAATAAGGGCGTGCTATAGGTTAAAGTGATAGTCAGAAGTTGATTGCTATGTGACTGAAGTTCCTTTGTTTGTATGGACAGGAGTTGACAAATTCCTGTATGAGAAAAGTATAGTTTTTCACAGCTGAAACCAAAAACAAGAAATATCTTAAAGCGATTAACTCCACGAAAAAAATGTATTCAACGTAAATTGTGTTTTAACGTGCTCCACATGTTTTGTGCTGTAAGTCTTTGTTCATTCCTTATGGTTTAGCAGTTATGCACAATTCCGTAAAATGCATCCAAAATAAAGTAGTCTTCATCGGCAATTCCCAGAAAATTCAAGATATACATTTTATTTGTCAGGTAAATATCTTTAATATACGATATATTAATCAGAATCTTTAGAGCCATTTTTGAGAAAATCAACATTTTCGAAAAAAGTTCCATGTAAAGGGTAGTTTGGCGTGGAGGGATTTTTCTCAAAATCTTCGTGTCGCATCCCTGGAAGATACTGAATCTAAATACCAAGTTTGATATTTTACCAACTTTTCGTTTTTGAGTTATCGTGTTCACAGACACACGGACACACACACATACACACACACGTACTTTTTTTTTTTTTTTTTTCTGAAAATGCTTTTTTTATTTTGATACAGGGGACCCTAAAACATATATTTCCGGTGAAATCTCGGTATCGAATTTTTGGGAATATATTGTGGACGAATAGCTTGCTCCCAAATAACTGTTTTTTCCAAAATGAATTTTCATTGTAATTAATTCAGTTTATGACTGGACTTGGCAAATTCAAATTCTGCTTTTTAAATTTTTCAGATGTGGCATTGTGTTCCTCTCTAAATTCTTATCAAAATGTCAATCATTTACTTTTTGGCTGTTCCAGTATATAATATAAAGAGCTATAGTTTAGAAAAATATCTTAACCTCTGCGGGATATCTTTCACACCATCTATAACGCAGACATTAAAAAAAATCCATAATCAATTTAATAATATATGTAGTCATTTTTTAAAAATATTATAATGTAATGGTTGTTTTGTGTATTTCCATACGTAATATTTGTATATGATTGAATATTTGTTGTAATATGATAAAGTAAAAGCCTAGAATGTATTTGTAAATTAGGGTTACTTGTTTTTGGAAAAAAAAAAAAGTTTTCTCTGCCTTTCTATATTTTTCTCCTTTCAAGATCTCCATGCATTGCTCTCTACTCTCTGTAGCTAAATCGTACTCACCCACTCTCTTAAAAGTAATAAGATGCTCTAAAAACAGTAACAAAACTTGCAAGATAAACGCAAGTACGAGAGCCGTACAATAATTCCTTAGAAAAACAAATATTTTTGATATTTTTTTTCAACATAATCTCCTTTTAGCTCGATACACTTTTCTCTGCGTTTCTCCGATTGATTTAAGCCTTCCATAGTGTAGGATTTCGGAAGGTCCTCAAAATAGGCATTGCATGGGAGATGTCCTCTTCGTTAGACGTGAATCGTTTTCCGTCGAGCCACTTTATCAACTTTGGAAATAAAAAAAAAAAAAAAAAAAAAAGTCACTGGGGGCCATATCTGGTGAAACCGTAAATATTGTAGTAATTCTATCATTAATTCTACAATTTCCGCTATCGAAACTGTGCAGATATGCACCCGTGCATTGTCTTGAAGGAAGAGAATATTTTCCTTTGCCACATGATGGCAATAATGATGCAGAAGACTCTCCATTTATGGATTTTTCTTTCTGCAACTAATATAGATGATTCCCCGTGCATCCCAAAAAAGCGAGTCCATCATATTGCCTGCAGATTTAACAACCTTTGCTTTCTTCGTAGCCTTTAAAAACCCACTGTTTCGACTGTACTTTTGTCTGTGAGGTGCAGTAGTGTATGCATGTTTCATCCACAGTGATATATTGACGCAGAAACTCGCCGGGATTGCGACGGAAAAGTGCCAAAACCAACTTCCGAACCCATCACACGATTGCGTTTATTCTCCATTGAGAGCAAACGTGACACTGATTTTGCCGGGACCTCTTTCAGACCTAATTTTTTTGTACAAACCTGAGAACATTTACCTTGTAATATGCCTGTGGTCCCTACTACTCGTATTTCGTGAGCTTTGATTCGTCAATCACTCAAAACATATCCTGGATTTTGTCAATCATTTCGGAGAATGTCATCTCTATTAACGTCCAGAACGATGTTCATCGTTTGTGAATGTACGACCACGATTAAACTCGTTTATCCAACTGAAAATTGATCCAAATGCAAAAGCAGATGTGTCATGAGCCATCCAACTCTGTTTTTATCTCTTTTGGTGTTAAGTCTTTTGAATAGCAGTGTTTAGTCGCCTCATGAAACTCGTTTTTTTTTCTTCCATCTTTCTAAATAAGCACTAATTTGTTCATTCAATCGCCTATTGCAACGAAACCACGTGATGGATATAGCTGATACTTTAACTGCCACCTAGTAAGAGACGACGATTGCTAAATACAAACATTTTCAATGATTCAAGTGCAATTTTTTGGAATTTCTAAGGACTTATTGAACGCCCCTAGTACGAGGGGCTCTATTTATATTTAGACCCTAATAATAAAGAAGCAGAATTTTTAAATTTTTCATTGAAAATTTCTTTATTGTATCCCGAGATATTCTTCTTTATGATCATTACACTTTTGCATGCGGGTGAACCATTTGTCACAGCATTTTTTGCAATCTACTTGAGACACCTGCAAAACATGGTTTTTGAACATATCAACGGCTTCTTCTATCAACGAAAATTGTTATCGAGCATTTTATTCTTGATGTTCGGGAACAGAAAGAAGTCATTGGGTACCAAATCAGAACTGTACGGCGGATGAGTTATCAGTTAGACTTGTTCGTGTTCAAATATTCGGTTGTTTGACGAGATGTGTGAGCGCTCACACTGTCTTGATGAAGAACGATCCCACGACTTTTATCTGTATTCGTTATTTCACCGCTTCCGACAAATAAATGGATATGTATCATTCGTATCGTTTTGCGTTCCTCTAAATACACTGTCACCATATAACCAGTTTGTCTGAAAAAATAAGCGACCATTTCTTTCGAAGTGCTTCGAGTGCCAACAACTTTTTTGGATTTGGTTCTTCTTGAAACACCCATATAGTTGACTGCTGTTTACTTTCTGGCTCATTTGCATAGATCCATGATTCATCACCTGTTACAATCTTACATAGGTCCTTTTAAGCCCCACCGTTGTAGTTCTTGAGCATTTGTGTGCACCAATCGACACGAGCATCCTTTTGAGATTGTGTCAAATTATGTGGGATCCAAAAAGAACAAACTTTTTTCACGGCTAAATGGTTAAGCAATATTTTATATATGGTAGTGGAACTAATGCCCAGAATTGCTTCTATTTCACAATATGCGGCATGATGATCTTGCATTATCAGATTTTGCACAGCATCAATGTTTTCTGGTACAGCAACTAATTTTAGACCACCTTCATTAACATTGTCAGTGAGCGAAAGATAGCCATGATTAAACGTTATATTGGCGTTTCACAGTGGTAAAGGATGGAGCTTCACCGCCAAATGTAGTAGTATGTTTTTCAATGCACTCTTGTTTTCATAATCCACCTCGAAAATCATAATAAATCATCTCATGTACATTTTCACGAGTAAATTCCATCTTTTTGCTTAAACACAATTTTAAAGTTACTGTAAACAACACAAATTATGCTGTATTGACAAAATATCTGAAGTAACATAAAGTCAATAATGTCAAACTTTCCAGTGGAAATACCAGATGGCCCCACAGCATTCAATGTTGCCGAGGCTAAAAATATTAGCAGTGGCCCTCAGACAGATTTCACTGATCACACACTTGTGCTTGCTGCGCACAATTGTTATGCATCTAAAATATGCTGATTCCCGTTTAACCGAAAAGAGTAATTAACAAAAACTCTGACGTGTTACATTCACATCACTTTCTCTTCCTGTTCTGCAAACTATTCTTACAAAAGATATTCATTTATCTACATAGAGCTAATCGAGATGAACATTAGCACAAAATATCTAATTACTTCCTTTCTTGTAAGTAGAAGGGAAACAAGCAGCATACTCGACTAAAACGATAGCCAAATCTTTTAAAAGGAATCGCTATGAGAAACAATCGTTTTGTGAAACATCTCTTACGGTTAACCTATTATGCAAAGATCATCCAAAATACTACGTCTTCAGAAGTTTTTTCCAGAAAATTTAAGATATACATTTTATTTACTATGTAAATATCTTGAATATGCGGTATTTTAATCAAAATTTTTAGAGATATTTTAGAAAAAATCAACAATTCCGAAATTCTTTTCCATGAAAAGAGTATTTTGGAAGGGGGTAATTTCCCTTAAAATTTTGTGTCGTATCCTTGGGAGATGGTAAATTTAAATATCAAGTTTGGTATCGTTTTTGACTTATCGTGTTCACACACACGCACACACATAAATTGAGCTGAATAATTTTTGGATACTCTTTAAGTGCTATAGCTGTCAGCATATCATTCTATATTGGGCATGAAATATCGCTTAATTTTGCTCAGAGACCTTCTGGGGTTCTTTTACGTGCCATAAATCTACGACACGGGACAAACGACATACCTACTTCCCTTCCTAAGCGGGGTCATGCTAAGGATTTTTACGTGCGAAAGAATCCACTGACTCCGCCAGATCTGAACCCGCAACTTGAGAACTACCATATTACCCGTAGAACACCAGGAAGGTTTTCATGATAATTATTATTACTTCTCTACACTACTATGATATAGTATGTAGAGAAAGCATTGCGTTCCACCCAAAGTATACACACACACCCCCTCACTTTAAGGTAACCTGAGTACATTTTTTTTTTGAAAAGGTCTGTACTAAGTGTGTGCGCGTGTGCGTGGCGTGTGTTTGTCCCTGTATCGGTGTGTACGTGTGGCAGTGTGTCCATGTGCCTGTGAACACGATAACTCAAAAACGAAAAGTCGGTTAAATACCAAACTTGATATTTAAGTTTAGTATCTTCAAAGGATGCGACACGAAGATTTGCAAAAAAAAAAAAAAATAAATAAAATCCCCCAACACAAACAACGTTTTACTGGAAAATTTTTCGAAAGTTTTTATTTTCTCAAAATGACTCTAACGGTTTTGATTAAACACACTATATTATATACAATTATATGATTAACTACATAATCTATATCTTGATTTTCTTTGAAAATGTCTGTGAAGCTCTCTTCATGCACAACTGGTAAACTGCAGGAGATAGAGTAAAAATTACAAAAACTGATCAGATTAAAGCAAACTCATAATTTTTTTTTTTTATAAATTGCCAAAATATTCCCTGTTTTTGTTTTCATTTTTAGAATACTTAAACTTTTCTCACACAGGAAGTAATCCACCGTTTTATATCTCTTATGTTTTACTCATGGTCTTTGAGGGAAAACCAAATTGCAGTGTCAGTCTCATAGCGATAGCTTTTAAACGATTTGACTATTTTTAAACTAATGTATTTCTGTATTTACCTTCTACTTACAAGGAAACAAGTAATAAGACAATTTATGCTATTTATCTTGGTAGCATGAAGTGGTTAAAAATAATTTTCTTGTAAGAATAGTTTCTTTCCAGAGGAGATAGAGAATAGAACATATCAGATGTTTTGAATGCAGGGGACGTTAAAACGGGTATTCTCAATAAAATCATGGTAACGAATTGTAATGTAATACCATTTCTACCTATGCTCTATATAAGTTGTAGCGAAAGTAATTATGTAAGAAAGGCGAGAGCTAGTTTTTGGAGCGAATAACCGGCACAGAACGTCTGCAGAAAGCTTGATTGATTAATGGTTAAGCGGTATATTTCAATAAAAACTTAGCTCTACTTTTACTGCAGCACTCTTCCTTGCCTACTTGCCGCATGCATGCCGGAAATGCGGCTAAAATATTAAACAAGGGCGCTCTAAATCCAAGTAGACCAACAGCACAGCCTTTGTGAACATTTGCATCGTGCTTGTTATCTATAGGATGTTAAAACTCAGGCCAGTTCGATGCAGTAGAGGTTGAAGGGAGAGAAGAAAATGAAACAGTAAGAGAAAGGAAAAACTGTTAACAGTAAATAATAACTTTCGATTAAAAATGTTAGAAGTGGTTTCATTATATTTGCTTGTGGAAGAGGAGATCGTAGCGTTTGCGTGACCGTCACAAATGAAGGGGCTGGCCACAAGTCAAACGTCGTTAATTTATTGGTCGAGTTGCTGCGGACCTGACAGACACCCAGGGGTGTCGAAATATCTTGCCGCGGGGTGCTGTGCGGTGGTTCTTCATGCAACCTCTTCGCTTTCCTTCGACGTCATTGTCGTTATGCGAGTATTGCAAACACTGGTGAGCAAAGGGAACAAAGAACTCGGGCTTCATCCAACCCCAACGTCGAGGGTTGTGTGTCAGAGCATAGAGAAACATCTGATGTGTTCCATTCACATAACTTTCTTTACATCCCTGCAACAAATTATTGTTAAACAGTTTATTCTTTTATTTCTTTCTTGCTAATCGAGAAACAATTATCAGAAGTGGTGTTTTTATTGATTCGTTGTAATTGGAAGGGAAATAAAGAAATACCTATACTAGGCTAAAGTGATAGTCAAATCTTTAAAAAGCTGCAATGTGATTGAAGTGCCTTTGTTTGTATGGCAGTTAACAAAGTCCCATATAAGAAAAGTGTAAGTATTTTAAAGCTGAAGCCGTTAACAAGGAATATCTAAAAAATGGTGAATTCCACGAAAAAAATGCACATAACATCAATTGTGTGTTTTAACAAGCTCTACAAGTTTTGTATAGTAAGTTTTTGTCTATCTCTTACGGTTAACCAGTTATGCAAAATTCCTCAAAATTCATATAGAATAAAGATGTCTTTAGAAAATCCAGAATACCCAAAATATAAATTTTGTTTGTCATGTAAATTCTTTCATATACGATATTTTAATCAAAATCGTTAGAGCTATTTTTGAGAAAATCAAAATTCCCAAAATTTTTCCATGTAAATTGTAGTTGGAGATAGGAGAACTTTTTTGAAAATCTTTGGAAGATACCAAACTTAAATTACACGTTTGGTATTTAAAGTTCTTTACGTTTTTGAGCTATGATGCTCACAGGCACACAAATGCACACACGTAACTGTTTCTAAATATATATTTTTTTTTTGACTCAGGGAGACACAAAACATGTATTCCGGTGAAATCTCGGTATTGAATTTTTGGTTGCCATGCAATACCTTCTCTATACACTATGTACATACCTTAAAGCTACACAAAACAGGCTTAGTGAATAAACACGAATACAACTGGAATTCTCGTCATTTTACAAATGTTCTGTTTACGAGCTGCACTTTTTTAAGGTGATGTAAAATTTAACCAAAATTGTGAAGAATTGAAAAAAAAAATTCTGTTGCATAAAATTTGTGAAGTGTTCATTTGTAAAAAAGTTTAAAAATTAGTTTATATCATAATAACGTGATACTATTATAACTTTTTAAGAAAACATATCCTTTTTCCACCCGGCGCAATGAACTGAGGCTACATATGGAAGACGCATTCTTATTAATTGACACTCCCAAATTAAACCTTATTTTCTCGCATATTTTTTACAGCACTTTTCCAAAGTCAAAATGTTTCACGAGATGCAATTTTTCACTATCTTATTTTAAAAATTTATGCTGCCTCTCGAAAGCACATTAAAATGGTTACATTGCTTTTTCGAAAAATGCTCCACTCTTGATAAATGAATTATTACATTTTTGAAAAACAAGAGTATTGGAGACTATGAAAAGAATTAGGGATAATGTGAAAATATAATATGACAAATCTATCTGTACATTTTATTCTGTAAAATTGAAATTTTGTATGGAATATTTATGAATATGATTCTGGCTCAATTCTATTAAAACGTTGAATTTAAAGAATAAAAACTAGTATTTAAATCTCCATGCAAGCTGTATAAAATAAATGATATAAATTAAATAAGAAATGTTACCTACTGTGGATTTTACAAAGCTATAAGGTAGTGGATACATCTGTGAAATTGTTTTTTCATTATTATATATTATGAAACTTTAAGAAGATATCTCATTTTTCTCTCTTGTTGCACTTTAACTACCAATAAGCTGAAGCTGTAAACGGGTAGCGAATGCTCATTAAAAGACACTCCTAACATTAAACCTTGTCTTCTCGGTAACACTTTTCCAACTCTTTTCCATTCACGAAATATTTCACACATGCATTTATTTTAATAATTTTATACTGCCTCTCAAAAGTACATTAAATAAAATAGTCGTATACTTTTTTGAAATAATGCTACAATTTTGAAAATTATATTATTATTACTGTTATTATTATTGTTATTATTATTATTATTATTATATTGGCGGCACTGTGGCCGAGTGGTTAGACCGCTCACCTCCACATAGGCGGCCTGGACTCGATCATAGCGCCCGCATGTGGTATTTGTGATGGGCGAAGCGGCGTCTGGGCGGATTTCCTCAGGGTCCTCCGGTTTCTCCTGCCATTCATTCCACCAATTCCTCCATCATCACCTCTCCTATCATCCATTTCGCTTACCTTTCTTATCATCCACTTCCTCACGTTCATGCCCGGCTGCAGGCCGAGCAATCGTTACAGGACCTTCATTCTGTGGCTTCGTGCCGTTGGCTCCCTGTCAGGCATCCTTTTGTATGTCCTAGGGGGATGTCAGTCTTAAATATGGGAAGCGTAAGCCGACTACGAATGAAATATTATATACTGAGAAATCAAAAGGTTTCAATATTTAGGTTTAATATAAAAAAGTCGATATTTCAGCTCTATTTTTGAAATCATTTACCGTAAAATATAATTTATTTTGTGAATAGTTTCAAAAATGAATCACGTGTCTCATTTTTATTAGAAAATGAATTTTACAATAAACATTAATATTTGAATAGCCATGCAAGATAGAATTTTGATACATGGCAAAAATATCACTGGTATTGCGCATAATAACTGGTATCAATTTCAATAATATTTCTTACATACTACTCATTTTCCAAATTTTACGGATTCATCATCTTGAGAAGAGTTGGAAATAGTGGCGTGCAAGGGGGAAAAGTACTCAGGTCCTCAGGCTTCATCCAACTCCAAGGTCGAAGTTTGTATGTCAGGACATGGAGAAGAAGTTGATAGTGTGTAGCTTAGGGCTACAAATAACATTAGTGAATAAATACACACCTTACTGGAATTCTGGTCATTTTACAAATGTTCTGTTTAAGAACTAAATCTTTATTAATTACCAGTACAGCTGGTATACTTAATGTTGCAGGTTAGCTTTCTAACTCAATCCAATTAATTTATTTTATCTCCCCCTTTCTTTATGAAATTGTTATACGGTAATCCAGTGACTTTTGTAATGAATCCTTCCTTTTATCCCTTAAAATTGTGATTTCATACAGTCCCAACTCTCCCAAATAGCGGATGAAAAATTCCTAGATATTCAACCAAAAGAGTTGGAACCGATGAAACGTCTAACTTCCTTAACCTGTCAGTCTTCCAAGATATGAAAAGTTTGCATATCCTATAGATAAGGACTTCGGTCGGAATGGTCCAGCAAGTTTTTACTTTCTGTACCATATGTGTACAATGTGATCGTCTCCTTAGCGCAGCTGCTTACTAAGCGGGAGACCTGGGTTCGATCACCAGTACCGGCGTGGGGATTTTCCCCCCGCTGGGAGACCTGGCCCGGTGTGCACTCAGCCTCGTAAGGTACCTGGGGGGCCAATTGAGGAGCTACTTGATAGAGAAGTAGCGGCTCCAGGTCACGAGGACCGCATTCACCGGCCGGGGGGACTCGAGACGCTGACCACGTCTCACCCTCCAATACTGCACCCCATCCATGACGTCTGTAGTGGACCGAGATGGGGGACGCAGCGGCCAGGCGGTAGGCCAAGGTTCCCCGTGAGCTGTCGTGCCATGGAGTTATTATACGTACAATGTACAAACATAGACGTTAGAGAAACTATTTTATACCAGCCAAAACTTCTAAAAAGGAAATATGCTTAATACCTCCTGAATAAAAAAGGTATTTTTAGAAAAAGACCTGTGTGTGTCCATGTGCATATTTGTGTTTCTGTGTGTGTTTGTCTGCGAACAGCCTAACTTAAAACCAAAAGATGCATTAGATACAATTGTAGCATCTTTCAAGGATACGGCACGAAGATTCACAAGAGGATCCTCCCACTCCAAACTACCCTTTACATATAAGCTTTTTCCTTAATTTTTATTTTCTCTAAAATGGCTTTCGCTATTTTGATTAAAATACCATAATCTTTAGATATTTTCATGGTAAATAAAATATGTATCTTGAATTTTCTGGGAATAGCCTCCGAAGCCATTTTATCTTGCACTATTTGATATGACTGGTAGCCTGTAAGAAATATTCCATAAAACATGTAAAAGTTAAGACACATCATTTATATCCTGTACTTTTTTGAAGAGTTGACCGTTTCCGAGATATATCTTGTAATTGGTTTCAATAGTAACTACGTAACTTTTCTCATTCGGGAAACCAGCTTTCGTTTCATCTCTGTTTTGTTTTACTTCAATTATATTCGTATAACGACCAGCTTTTAAAAGACTTGACTATCACTTTTACCGTGTGCTCCCTTATTTTTCTTCTGGTTAGAAGGAAGCATTTAATAACATAATTAATGACGATGTAGATAAAAGAATAATCTTTTGTAAGAAAAATGGGTTTGTAAAATATGTAGCTAGAGAAATACATGTGAATGAAACACATCTGATATTTTGTCATGACAATGCAAATAGACTGGAATTTGTACCATCACATTAAGAATCTGAATATTGATTTACTTCTTATTATATAATTATTAATTAATTGTGTAATATTTACATTTCTCGATTAACAAGAAGTAAATAGATAGGGTCCCCAATGACTGGAGCAGGTCATCATAAAGGGCTGCCAAGATTAAAAACGCACAAACCCCAAGTCTCCGAAGGTTCTTTGAAGGGACCGGAAGGATTGTACCGGAGCGATCCGCAACCACGTTCGGAATAACCTTTATAGTGCATAACCCGCCGAACACCAACCCCGTCAACCCTGAAACAGATGGCAAAGAAGTGACCAGAACACGGAATGGTGGAAAGAAATTCGGGGGAGGTGAATACCTAGCGAGCAGAGAAAACCCCCCAAAAAAACGAAAAAAAAAAAAAAACGCGGGCTCGGAAGGCCGATGACGGCAGTTGAAATCTCGACCTCCGGAATAAAAATCGCAAACGCTATTACGGAATCAACTCGCTCGGTATAATTAGATAATAATATATTTAAGGTTTTGTAAAATAGTTTTGTAGAAAAGTGAATAAACAGTCATGTATCGCAAAACAGCAAATAGTTGGAATATTTTACTCGTACATCCAAACAATAGCCAGCCCTGAAATTAAATTGCTCTCACGAAATTGAGAAATAGACGATTCAGTTTAAATGTCATTAATCAGAAAATTAATAATTTATGTACCGCTTTTTCTATATACATTTTATATTCTTCTTCCCTTCCTCTTCTTGTGTATTTTCTGAGACCATGGTCTTTCTGTGTGACTTGTTGTGTCCATAAAGCTTTAGTTAACTGTTTTCACTATCTGAATTTTCTTATTTCTTCTTATTTATTTACGCTTTAAGAGTGATTAGTTGACTTTTCTTATAGCGTTACATATAAATGTTTATTTAAAACATTTATAAAAGATATATATATATATATATATATATATATATATATATATATTCCTTTTCACCTTCTACGTTATTCATTTACTTTTTCATATCCTTCATTATTTATTTACTTAGGCTTCTTCTTTATCTTTATGGAACTTGTTTAATAGTTCATTGCTAATATGACTCTTGCTTTAGTTTCTTTTGTAGATTTATAAATTTAATACATTTCTTATCTGTTCAAGCTAAATTTTAATCACTTCGTTTTTATTAATTGATTGTAACTCATATTACTAATTGTAAATTATTACGGGGATTTGTGTAGTACTATTTTTTTTAATCAACGGTTTTGTATTTTATACGTCAGATTATTTCATTTCCAAATAATACTATACAAACATTATTTTTGATTTTTCAGACTTAATCTGTTCTTCTTTCTTATGTAATAGTCCATTTATCAATTTGAAAAACCAAAGCATTTTATTTTAATAAATATGACGTGTTCCATTCACATGACTACTCTAGCAGTTTTACAAACTTCTTACAAAAGAATATTCTTCTTTCTACACCATTCTAATCGAGATTAACATTAGCAGAGTAATCTTATTACTTAGTTCCTCATAAATAGAAGAAAACTAAAGAATGCACTATGCTAAAAGCTGTCGCTATGCGATTGTGATTAAAGCTTGCTTCTTTACTTGGCTAGGAGTAAAATGAAAGAAACACAGCGACTTCTTTTATGAGAAAAGTACTAGTATTTTATAACTGAAGCCAATAACAAATAATAAATCTGGAACTTTTAGTTCTGCAACAGAATTATAAAGGATAAAAATTGTATTTTTTGATGAGACTTACATTGTTTTTTTGTTTTTTTTTGCAGTAAGTTTTTGTTAATCTCTTATGGTTTACCAATTATGCAAAAGTAATTCAGAGTGAAATGGATTTCAGAGGCCATTCCCAGTAAATTCAAGATAAACTTTTTTATTTATCATGTAAATATTTTAATATACGGTATTTTAATCAAAACCATAACAGTCAGTTTTGAGAAAATCAAAACTTTCGAAAAATGTTCCATGTAAAGGTTAGTTTGAGTTGTTGTAAACCTTTGTAAGATACTAAACTTAAATACCAAATGTGGTATTTAACGAACTTTTCGTTGCAGTGTTATGCTGTCCAGTCACACACACACACACACACACACACACACACACACACACAGAAAGACATGCACTGACGTTTTCTAAAAATGCTTTGGAGCGGGGATTCAGCGGGTCTCATAAGACATATTTCCTGTATCTCGGTAGTAAATTTTTGGATGGAATGCAATACCTTCTCTTTTTACTTTATACGTTATACATATGTACCAAAGAAAGTAAAAATATTTTACTACCAAAAAATTCCAAATATTAATTTCTTGTAAGGCTCATCTGGGCCGAACTCATTTTTATATCAAGAACATTATTCAGTAGCGAAGTTGACCACGCGGGGGTGTAACTCGTCATGTGGCTGTCATATTACGCTAACTCAAATCGCCTGTAGCGTGGAAGGCGGGTAGGTGGACTGGGGGGGGGGAGTGAAAGCGGCGTTCTAACACACACACACACACACACACACACACACACACACACAACAACACGATAATTTAACCAACCCTTTTCTTGTTACACGATTTCTCACTAATAACAATTGCTGGTCCCATATCGCATAGCCAATTCATCATTATGCTGCACATACGGTAGAAATGGGAGTGATTGTGTGAGTGTGTGGATGGAAAACAACAAGAGATATGGTCCACCTCGGATAAGGTCCTCTACTTCTTCTTGATGCTTGCCTTTTGAATCAAACCGTACGTAATGTATTGCCGCCGCAGTCGCCGGTATTGAAACGCTCTGTATTTATTGCCCCATTAAGGTTTCCTTTAAATCATACCTCCGGCTCCCCGCACCACCCTCAAAACTGTAAACCATAGCGACAGTCTTCTAGTGGGTGGCTTAGTTTTGGTGTCGCAGGACTGAGCGAGCAAGGTTGCCAACCGCACATTATAGCACTGCTTTTCCAACTAACGAGACGTCAATATTACTTATCCCTACTCTTGAAACATTGAAATGAAAGATTTCTTATATCAATATGCCGAGATGCTGTTAAAAAGTTTTTCATTTCGTAATGGGCTAACTCTACCCATATTTGTGGGACTGACACCCCCTAGGTCTTACAAGCCAATGCCTAAGGGTCAGAAGCCTGTCGGGGAGCCAACGGCACAAAACCACAGTGTAGACAATCTGGTACGAGGAGTCGGCCCGTAGCCAGGCATGAACTTGAGGAAGCGGATGATATGAAACATAAGCGAAATTAATAAGGAAAGGTGATGATGGAGCAATTGGTGGAATGAGTGGCGGAAGAAACCGGAGGACCCGGATAAAACCCGCCCAGATGCCGCTTCGTCCACCGCAAGTCTCACATGCGGCGCTTGGGATTGAACCCGGGCCGTCTAGATGGGAGGCGAGCGGTCAAACCACTCAACCATGGCGCAGCCCCTTTAATGGCCTGTAATAGAAGATATTTCACTTGCATTGTACTTACTTTTGGCTACACGAATATTTGAGTTCTTTCGTGTTGTGTAGTGCTGTATATTTGTATAGATAATAAAATCATTGATATTTTTCTTTACATACAGTGATGTGAATAAATGTGGGAAGTATTATGCTGCAGAATCAAGAAAAAGTTTGAAAAGACGAAACGAATTAGAGTCTTCAATGTTCGAGATTTTGCAATACACTTAACACATGTGTTTCACATATAATTTTTTTGGAGATGAGTATTAATATTAATTAAAGTATAATAATAAATAAATTAGTATAAACGTTACACGCCCGCTTTTACTACATATGATACTGCCGGCGATGATACTGACGATACATGTAATGAAGATGGAGCGCCGGTGGAATGTGATGGCGGGGTAAACCAGAAAACCCAGAGAAAACCCGGCCCTGCACCACTTTATCCACCACAAATCCTACAATTAAAATAAATTAATTGAATTAAGCACTTGGTTAGATGCAAATGACTTCTATGGGAAAGAAATATTTGGTAATCGTTATTATGTTGCTTTTCTTTGTTTTTATCAACAAGGTTTGTTGGCTATGGTGACATTTTTATCTGTAGTTCCTGATTAGAATCGATATGACAATTTTATCATGGAGAAAGGGGTAGAGAAATAGAAGAATGGGATGTTCTACATTAATCCCGGATAAATCTAAACAAATGTCGAGTTAGTTACAAAGCGTTTAAAAATGGTTAAGCAACTGTTTTACTTATCGCACGTGTGCTTTCTGAGTCCATATCACTATTGCGATTCCTTTTGTTTCCATAGCAACCAGGTTTGATGTGGAAATGTTAACTTCCGTCCAGTAAAAATAGTATAGGTAAGTAGTAAAACAAATCTGATGTATTCCATTCACATGACTTTCTCTGCATCTCTGCAACACATTATTCTTAAAAAGTTTAGGCCTCTATTTACTTCATGCTAATTGAGAAAACATTAGCAGAAATAGTCTTATTACTTGTTTCCTTGTAAGCAGAAACAAAATAAGGGAGTACAATAGGTTAAAGTGATAGTCAAAAGCTGTTGCTATGTGACTGAAGTTTCTTTGTTTGTGTGGATAGTAGTTGACAAATTCCTATATGAGAAAAGTATTAGTTTTTCAAAGCTAATACTAATGACTTTCTTAAAAACGAACAACTCCACGTAAAAATGTATATTACATAAATTGTATGTTTTAATGTGCTCTACATTTTCTGTGTGGTAAGTTTTTGTTCATCTCTTATGGTTTAGCAGTTATGCAAAAATCCGTACAATTCATCCAGAATAAAGTAGTTTTCAGAGGCTATTCCCAGAAAATTCGAGGTAAATATCTTAAATATACGAGAGTTTAATCAAAATCGTTAGAGCCATTTATAAGAAAATCAAAATTTTCGAAATTTTTTCCATGTAAAGGGTAGTTTGAGGTGGTGGATTTTTTTTTTTGAAATCTTCGTGTCGTATCCTTGGAAGATACCAAATTTAAATACCAAGTTTGGTATTTAACGGTCTTTTCATTTTTGAGCTATGCTGCCCAAAGACACACACCCACAGACACACACAGTCAGACAGATACAGGGACATTTTTCTAAAAATACTTTTTTTGGATTCAGGGGGTCTCAAAACACACATTTCCGGTGAAATCTCGGTATCAAATTTTTGGGTACAATGCAATATATTCTCTATACACTATATACATAGTACGTGTAGAGAAAGTAATTAGTCACATCGTCCAAAAAGTGGCCTACAATGAGTCCTGGGTGAAACTCCATAAATTAATACTAAAACTCTCTTCTGCAGTATAGAAACTCGTATTACTGAAGCATGTCTCTACCCAAGAGCAATAATTCACAATTCAGATGACTATGAAGTAATAATAATCGGCTGCAATTTAAGATTCTACAGTAATATTCAAGTATTCATAACATAAAGAAACCCTTACTTGCATTACAACATAAGCAATATGAGATTACCAGCACAAATTTGGATCAAAATACAACCCTAAGGAATTTACTGTTTTATTCTCATCTGAATTTATTATCTTTAAGCTAAAATTATTGGCATTACACCATGTTTGCACATTAACTCATTAAGTTCTGAATTCAATAAATCAGTACTAGAATAGATACTGTAAACAATCAAGTCATCTACGGACATGTATGTTTCTTAGTAACAACTATGAATAAAATTAGGGAGATCGTTAACATATATTATAAACAATACAGGTCCTAATATGGATCCTTGAAGTACATCATGTATCAAGAGTTTAAAACAGGAAACTTTACTATCATTTAAAAGCACTGATTGGTTCCTACTGCTAAGATAAGAAGATATAAGTTTATATTAATATCATTTTCACGTGTATACGTTTTCAGAATAGGAGAATTTCTTTTTTAAATATGTAGTTAGTTCCATATTGGATAGGTATAAAATACTTCTGGTTTCTTTCCTACGTAAAGGAAAATTTTGATGCCGAGATTTCACCAAAAACACAATGTTTTGAAGCCTCCTAAATCTAAAAACAGCGTCTTTAGAAAAAAAGGTCTGTTGATGTGTCTGCCTTGTGCCTGTGTAAATATTTTGCTAATAGAATAATACAAAGCTATATAAAAAGTAGATTTTCTCAGAAAGACACACAACAATTTGGATTAGGATAACATAGATATCCTCATAGCAAATGTAATATATCCCCTGAATTTACTGGAAGTTGCCTCATTAGTTCTCCTCCTTTAGATGACCTTTGGATAGTTGATTAAGCGAAAGGGATACAGAAAATGTTGATACGAAAATGTAGATTTCTTTAAAACACACAATTTATGTCAGATACTTTGTTTTTTATGGAGCTAATCATTTCAGTATAATCCTTGTTATTGGTCTAACCTTTTCAATGCTTTAATTTTCTGAAACTTTAGTCACTCAGTATTCTCCTAAACCCTTGTATCTATACGGAAATATACGATAATAGTTACCATTCATCCACCTCGATAGTGTGGGGATAATATATCTGCTTTACATTCAAGAGGTCGCGAGTTCGAATCTCTCTTAAGATGAGTTACTTGGATAAGAAGAAGACCAATGTCGAGTAACTTTAACCACAATGGACACCAAGATGATTTTAGCATTATTTCACCGATTTCCCTCATTGTGCGATATGACTAGCTAGTTTGAAGGACGTTAAACCACAATATATACATGTTGTGCTTCATTTACATGACTTTCTCTACATCTCTGCAACAAATTATTGTTAAAAAGCTTATTCTTCTGTCTATTTCATATTATTCGAGGTAAACATTAGCAGAAATGATCCTTATTACTTGGTTCCATTCAAGTAGAACGGCAAAAACCTAATGTGTTCAATTCGCATGATGTCCTCTAGCTGTTCGGTAAACAAACCTTTTATTCAAAACATTAATCAGTTATCTACATCATGCTAATCAAAATAAAAATAAGCGGAATTAGTCGTATTACTAGCTTCCTTAAAAGTAGAAGGGAAATAAGAAAATGCACAGGGTAAAGCGATAGTCAAATCGTTTAAAAGCTGCCCGCTATGTGAACAATGTGGTTCGGTTCTCTTTGCATATTCAGAAGTAAAAGAAAAGGGAGACGAAAAGAAAGATCACTTCCTGTTTGAGAAAAGCTTAAGTAGTTTAAAATTTACATCAATATCAAGGAATATTTCAGTAAAGTATTTAACTATACAAAAAAATGTATGTCATAAACTATGTGTTTTAACGAGATATACATTTCTGTTGCAGTAAGTATTTATCGTTTTCTAACAGCTTACCAGTTATGCAAGATTCATCCGGAATGAAAGACGTCTTCATAGGTATTCCCTGAAAATAAAGATAGACATGTCTTTACTGCTCATTTCTTTATTTTGATTTTTATCAAAATCATAGTAGTTGGAGGGGGGGTGTGCTTGAAAATCTTCGTGTCGCATTCATGGAAGATATAAACTTAAATACCAAGTTTTTGAGCTACGCTGTTCAAAGGCATACACATACACTTCCTCATATACAGGCACACACAGGTACCTTTTGCCAAAAATGCTTTATTTTAGATTCAAGGGACCACAAAATATATTTTCAGTGAAATCTTGACATTCAATTTTTGTGAAATACAATAACTTCTCTGCCTGCCTATGTGCATAGTATGTTTAGAGAAAGTAAAATGAATATTGAATTTTCATTTGAGAAGAGTAAGTTATTTTAAAATCAAACCAATAATAAAAATCCAATGTGCTCCATTCATAAAACTTTCTCTAATTGTTCCACATACAAACAATTGTTATAATATATTTTATTATTTCATCTACATCATGGTCTAACAGTTTTGGTCTTATTTACTTGCTTCCTTATAAGTAGAAAGGGAATAAGGGAAGACACAAGACCGGAAAAATTAATCTACCTGAAAAAAAGCACGATATGAATTCTGCATTTTAACGAGATCTACATTTCTTGTATAGTAAGTTTTTGTCTATCTGTTCCAATTTATCAATTAGACAAACGTTATTCAGAATGACGAGTTCATCAGAGGCTAAATGTTTTGTTTTGGGATTTAGGAAACCATAACACATGTATTTCGCTGAAATCTCAGTATCGAATTTTTAGGTGGAATACAATATGTTCTCTAGAACACTATGGGGAATTACTAGAGAATGAAAAAAACATGATGTAGGTAAATAGTAATGATACACAAAATATATTTGAGTTAAATTTTGTACTTTTAAAACGTATTATACATTAAGGTGTTGTATATCCCTAGAGTATATCAATAATATTTATAGAAATATACAAATGGTACAGGATTCTTTTATGTTCTTTAAGAAAACTGAAGATATGGATTTTATTTGTATTTTTATTTGTTTTAAATATAGGCACTTCAATCAAAATCGCTAGGACCATTTGTGAAAATATGTAAAATAACGAAACGTTTCCGGTATGAAGTTTAGTTTGGGGTGGCGAAGTTTTCTTGAAAATTTTTGTGCCGCATCATGCAAGGATCTGAATTTAAATTTCAAGTTTTCCTTTATGAGTTACGTTGTCCATAAAACATAAATGCGGGTACATGGACCCTATTCTGTACATTATTATATCGACTTAAGGGGATATCAAAACATGTATAGATATTAATAACGAAGTTTTAGATGGAATTTAATAGTCTACTTACTATAGGTATGCATTAGAATAAATGCACATTGACAACGTTCACATTTTTACATTCTATTCTTAGTATAATAAGTAGGGGATGTATTGTATTGTAAATTCTATGCCAATATTTCACCAGAAATATATGTCTTGAGTTAGTAAACAATTTTTGAAAGAGGCCCATGTGTGTGTATTTGTAAAGCATAACTCAAAACCGAAAAGTTGATTAAAACCAAACTTGGTATTTAAATTCTTCATCTTTCAAGGATGGAAACTACATTTTGAACTACAATTCTCTACCTCAAAACTCCAGACAAATAAAACGCTCGCATTTAATTTACTGGGAATTACCTATACAGTCTTCTTCACCCTGGATGACTTTTGCATAGCTTGGAAACCATGACAGATGGACAAAACATTACTGGACGAAAAATAGAGATCTTTTTAAAGCATACAATTTACATAAAACACATTTTTGTGCAGTTACAATTTCTGGGTTGTTCGACGCTATTTATTTATACTTGTCAGTATTCATGTTGTTCCCAAAAGAAAAGTTATTACTCTTTACTACTTTTTCTACACGTACTATGCACATCGTAAGTAGAGAAGGATTCCATTAAAAATTTCACACAAATGTTTTACTAGAAACATATTTTGGTGTCCCCGGAATCAAAAAACATTTTAGAAAACGGCCCGTAGTGTATGTGTTTGTGCCTGTGGACAGCAGTGCTTTAGAGCGAAAAGATTGCTAAGTATAAACTATTATTTAAGTTTAGTATCTTTCAAGGATGCGTTGCAGAGTTTTTAAAAAAAAAAATCCCCTCAGAATGCCCTTTACATGGAATTTTTTTTTGAAATTTTAGTTTTTCTCTAAAATGGCTCTAAATATTTTGATTAAAATACCGTATATTAAAGATACTTACATTAGAAATAATAGTATATCTTTAATTTTCTGGGAATAACCTCTGAATACCTCTTAATACTGGATGAATTTTGTATAACCGGTGAACCGTATGAGATGGACAAAATTTACTACACAACAAATGTGGATATCGTTAAACACACAATTTGTCATGCACTTTTTGTATAGTTAACAGAATTCGAGATATTTTTATTACTTGCATTTTACATTGCCAGGAGTAAAACAAAGGAGAGATGAAACCAAATGTCCTTATTTCCCTCTTGTTTAGAAAGAAGCAAATAATAAGATCTCTGCTGTTGTTTATCTTGATTAGCATGATATAGATAAAAGAACAATATTTTGTAAGAATAGTTATTTTCAGAACAGAGAAAGTCTGAAAATGGAATACTTTAGCCAAGCAAAGAGTATGGAATTTAACGCCATCACATAGTGACCTGCGCTTAAATGATTTCGCTTCCTTTAGGCTAGTGTTTTACCTTATATCTAGGAAAAAAATATAATAAAAACACAAGTACTTTTATTTATCACTATTAGTATTAAGTAGATAGAAAAATAAGTTGTAGAGACAGTCATGCGAATGTAACACCTCAGATTTTTGTTAATTTCGCAGATACATTACTTTAAATTCTGAGAGGTTAATTCAGAAATACAGTGGCTTTATTCAGCCGATTCAGCTGTCGAATGCTCTTAAAAATAAATTCTTTAAACGCTTAATACTTTTAATATGTTTATAAATTGAAATTAATATTATGGCTAAATTTGTTGCGTAGAGGTTGGTAACACTGCAGGAGGAAGAGGACAGGTCTAGAGATGAGGCTTGCAGAAATTTCTGTGCGCAGTAGTTAATGGACGGAAACCAGAAAGCGATGCTTAATGTGTTCATATCGACAAGGTGATGTAGTGCCGGAGTTTATCAGGGCTGGTCGTTTGCTGTGTTTTGTGTATCGAGGAAGGTGCGCCCAGAGATATATGCCTTTTGGATAGAATTAAAACTGCTGTTATTCAGATAAATGTGGTCTGTTGACGTGGCTTCCTAATTTATGCACATGGCTCTTGCCGGGACAAAGTTTCTGCCTCGGCTGCCGCTTGAGGCTCGGATGTTCATACTTCACAACCTGCATCTGATAACGACGACATTTAAGAAAATATTCCCCTATAAAAACGCACCAAAGTAGAAATGTTGTTAAATTATAGCATTATCAGTAAAGAATTATAGGACACATCACATGCTGAGGAATTGATGACGACAAACTAGGGTACACTGCATTTCGGATAAAAGAATCTGATGAGCTCAATTCACATGACTTTCTCTATCTCTTACACAAATAAATTCCTTTACAAAGAATTGTTCCTTTATCTACATCATGCTAATCAGATAAACATTGTCCTTTTTACTTGCTTCCTTATCAGTAAAATGGAAATAAATGAATACACTAGCAATAGTCAAATCTTTTAAAAGCCGTCGTTAAGTGAAACAATTGAAATTCGGTTCTGTTTACTTTTGTTTTTTAATTAGATCCACATTTTTTGTATAGTAAGTTTTGACCTATCTCTTACTCAAAAGTTATAAAAACTCATCGTGAATGAAGAGCTCTTCAGAAGCTATTGCTAGAAAATTCAAGATATAAATTTTAGTTTTCATGAAAATATTTTAAACATATGGCATATTTAATAAAATTAGTTTGAGCAATTTTTGAGAAAATCAACATTTTCGAAAAATGTTCTATGTAAACGGTAGTTGAGAGTGGGGGAATTTTCTTTAAAATCTTCGGGTCGTATCCTTGAAAGACACTGAACTTAAATACCAAGTTTGGTATTTAGCCGACTTTTCGATTTTAAGCTATGCTGCCCACAGACATATACATAACGATTTAAACCTAATGTAAAGAACCTAATACAACGATTTGTTTCTAATACAAAACCCGCAATGTGACCATAGATGTTAAAGGGGACTACATAAATGAAAAAAAAAAACTAAAAGAAAGAAATGAAACCAAAGATGGCTTTCTTTTTGAGAAAGGTTTAAGTAACTTAAAATTGAAACCAATAATGAGGAATATCTCGCAACCGGTTAACTCCACAAAAATGTATATGGCATAAAGTATGTGTTTTTGCGAGATCTGCATTTTTTGTATAGTACATTTTTGTCTATCTCTACGATTTACCAGTTATGCAAATGTGTTCCAGGATGAAGTGGACTTCAGAGGCTATTCCCAAAAAATTCAAAATATACATTTCATTTCTTTTGTGGAATATTTAATATACGGTATTTTAGTAAAATGTTGGTTTTTTTTTAGAAAATCAAAATGTTCAAAACATTTTCCATCTAAAAGTTAGTTTGGGATGAGGGAATTTTCTTGAAACCCTTCTAGTTGCATTTTTGAAAGACACTAAGCTTAAATATTATTTTTTTTATTTAACGGTATTTTCGTTTTTAAACAATGCTGAGTAGGAGGACTACTAACAGTAAATGTTTGACACTTTTATATAACTTTTGTTTTAATAATCCTTAATTGGAGATGATGGAATCTATAATGTCATTGTTACTACTCTTGCTTTCATTATAGTTTTCTCTTTACACACACACACACACACACACACTCACACACACACACACACACAACAAACGCACATAATAGACGCAATCAACACACACGGACTTTTTTCTAAAAATGCCTTTTAGGATTCAGGGCACCTCAAAATAAACATTTTATTTGAAATCTCAACATCATATATCCTTCTCTACCTACTTCTATTTGCATATATAGGTGAATATTGAGTATTATTTATGGTCGTTCTTTAACTGCTGTGGTTGTCAGAGTCCCATTCTATATTAGCCATGAAAGACCGCTTAATTTGCGCAAAGGCTTCTTTATCAACCTTGAGAGCCTTTCACATTTCTCAAGTTACGAAATGGGATCAACGGCTTTACTTCCCTTCCGAAGGAAGCCATGCTAAGGATTTCGCTCGAATAAAGTTCGTTGCCCTCCGGCGAGTTTGAACCCGCAACATTGGAAACCAGAAGCATGTTACCCCTAGGCGAAACACAGAAAACGACGCATTTTACGTACAGTCGCTAGTTCTTTTGATAACTGCGTCCTTTTACATAGATTATTCAAAATAAAATCCATATTTCCCAACTATTTCACCGGATAGAAATGTTAATTCAAACTGAAGAATTTAATATTATTGCTGGGATTCGAACCACACATATGTCCAGTTGCTCTAACCACTGTGCTAAAATGGCAGTATACCACCGCGACATACAATTCTCCAACTGACTCACTTTTTTCTCGGTAAAGTACAAGGAGATCTCAAATATTTTTGAGGTGACATACCCCAATTCCCATCGGGGAATTACAACCCTTTGTGGTTAGAATAACCGGACGGAGACCGGGAGATTCGTGTTTCAAATTCCGGCTATTGTTTTACATTTTTCAGTCTAACTTTACCTTTCCAACTCGAGCCCTACATAGCTTGCGGGGAAAAACTAATTAGCATGATTGATCTAATAGTTGGCTAAACAATGGAGCCTGGGATTTAAAGCACTTATGACATTTTAAGTCGCCATTGAGGTACCTCATCTCAATATAATTTGAGATCAACTTGTGTTGTACCGGGAAAATACGAGTAAGCTGGAGAGTTTTACGAGTTTAATATGGTCAGCATGTTGCCATGGTAGAGCTCAGTGGTTACAGCAAACGAACGGAGTTGTGATCAGAATGTGCATTCCTCAACCGGAAATTTGAACCTCGAGACAGGATGACTGCCTATCGAAACTTCTCACTTTCCTCAAGATGTTGAGGGGCACTGGTGCTAAACTTGGGATTTCAAATCTGCATCCCCAAAGGTGGGCTTGAACACGGGATTCCTTAACCAGGGAGCCTGTGATCAGAAGTGCACGCTCCAGGCCATTATGCAAAGGCGTAAGACGCTTGTCAGTATTTATATAGATTTACCCATTGGAGAATTGCGGTGTCTTCAAATTTATTCTACAGTAAACGATGGATTATTATTATTATTATTATTATTATTATTATTTTATTATTACTTTAATTCTTCCACACAACCCGTGCGTAGGACAGGATTTGAGAAATTCAATGCCACAGTTTTGGCGTCACCAACTTGATAACACGTGACAGCAGAGAATGGCTTGTGTCAATTTGTAACGTCGGGAACAGAAAGAAATCCAACATGGGAGCCTGTCTAGGAGAAATATTTCTTATTTATAGAAAGTGGCGGAGTAAGTGTTTAGTTTGCGGCAACGTTGTTTACTCAGAACATTCAATTGAAGCGTCATTACACAACCTATGCAAGTGAGTACGACAATTACCAACGGGAAGAACGTGCCTTTAGAATTGTGTTGGTGCCAATTAATTATGAAAATGGTTGTACATATTCACTTCTATAAACGTGAGAGATTTAGTTTAATTCTCATACTGCTGGCGATTCTGTGCGATTGCAATGTCATTAACAAATCTCAGGGGATTTTTTTATTATATTAATACTGTAATAATCGTCGTTATCACCATAATTCTTAACGTTACGACTACCATTAATCACCTATCCTATGAAAATAAGGACATGTCCATATCTGAAGTATAAATACTATTGCAAGAGATATTATATTATAGCAATCATGAATCTATAGTGTATATAAATTGAAATCTGGATTACATATTTAAAACGCAAAATGTTGCATACTGCTCAGCACTGAAGAAATTATCTGTTCCTGCTTACCGCCCAGAGCACAGTAGTCGATTCGCAGAGCACAGAGTAAATTTGCTTTCTTAACTTTTGGTGATCACTGCCATAGCTGGTATTTGAACCAAGATCTTCCAGTTTCCATTTGGTTGCTCTTACCGAGGTACTATGGCAACATACTGGTAGGACATTAAATTAAAATGTGACTAACTTGGAAATTTAATGTCATGGCGCCATGTTGCTATAATAGTTCACAGTTGGTTAAAGTAACCGGACGGATGCGAAGACCCATATTTCAAATTCCGGCTTTGGCATTGAATTTTTTGGGTCTAATTCACGGTCTTGTGTGAAATAACAATTATTAGTGATATAGGTATCTGAGAAGTTTCACCAAATATTGTTAAAACTTTAAAAAATTATTTTTCATAATAAATATGTGTGCTAAACTTGATTAAAGTGTATAGTTTTTTTTTTTTTCTCTCCCCACGCACATTTGAACTACCAACTATATTTATAAACCGGCCGTGCAGTTGCCAAGTGTTTAGATCGCTCACCTTTCACCTAGACGGCCCGGGTTCGATCCCAAGTGACCGCATGTGAGATTTGTGATGGTCAAAGCGGCACAGCGGCGGGTTTTCTCCGGGTTCTCCGGTTTCCCCCGCCATTACATTCCACCGGTGCTCCATCTTAATTTCATGTACTAGTGTCATCGCCTGCGGTGCCACAAGTAGTAAAAGCGGGCATTAAACACTACAAAAAATATACTATAACCACTAGCTAAAGCTATAAATGCAGCCACATGCGTATTGATGTATTAATACATAGGCACGCTTAACTTTTAACCTGGTGTTCTCGCTAACTTTTTACAGCATTTTTCCATACTGGAAATGCTCTAACCAATGTAAAGTTTTCTAACTTCTTTTAAAATATTGTAATAGCTGTCAAAAGAACATTAAAGAGAAATTAATATTTACTTTGTAAAATAATGCTCTAATTTTTACTTTCTCTACACGTACTATAAACATAGTGTATAGAGAAGATATTGCACTCCACCCAAAATTTTGATACCGAGATTTTACCGGAAATATGTTTTAGGGTTCCCTGTATCCAAAGAAAGCATTTTCACAAAAAGGTTTGTATGTGTGTGTGTGTGTCCGTGTGTCTTTGAGCACGATAACTCAAAAACAAAAAGTCACTAAAACATCAAACTTGGTATTTAACTTTAGTATCTTCCAGAGATGCGACATGAAGATTTTGAGAAAAACCCCCCACCCCAAACTACACTTTACATGGAATTTTTTTTCGAAAACTTTGATTTTCTCAAAAAAGGCTCTAACATCATACATTAAGGATATTAAATATCATACATTAAGGATATTTACCTGACAAATAAAATGTACATCTTGAATTTTCTGGGAATAGCCTCTGAAGACTACTTTATTCTGGACGCATTTTACGGAATTTTGCATAAATGCTAAACCGTAAGAGATGATAATAAAAAATTTACCACACGAACACTGTAGAACACGCAATTTATGTTATATATGTATTTTTTTCATGGAGTTGATTGTTATTGAGATATTCTTTGTTTTTGGTTTCAGCTTTAAAAAAATTATACTTTTCTCACACAGGGCTTTGTCAACTTCCTGTCCATACAAACAAAGGAACTTCATTCACATAGCATCCAGCTTTTGACTATCACTTTAAAATATGGTACTCCCTTATTTCGCTTCTAGTTACAAGGAAGCAAGTAATAAGATTATTTCTGCTATTTTTACTTTCTCTATACGTACTATGTACATAGTGTATAGAGAAGGTGTTACATTGTGTTCAAAAATTCGATACCGAGATTTCACCGGAAATACATGTTTTGAGACCACCTGAATCCTAAGAAAGCATTTTTAGACAAATGGTCGTGTCTGTGTGTCTTTTAACAGCATAGCTCAAAAACGAAAAGACCGTTAAATACCAAACTTGGTATTTAAGTTTAGTATCTTCCAAGGACACGACAAGAGGATTTTCAAGAAAATCCCCCTACCCGCAACCACCTTACACGTGGACAAATTTTCGAAAATTTTGATTTTCTAAAAAATGGCTCTAACGATTTTGATTAAAATATCATATATTAAAGATATATACTTGACAAATAATATGTATATCTTGAATTTTCTGGGAATAATCTCTGAAGATTACTTTATTCTGGATGAATTTTACGGAATTTTGTGTAACTGGTAAACCGTAAGAGATAGACCAAAAGCTTAGCGCCAAAAAAAATGTAGAGCACATTAAAACACACAATTTATGTCATACATTTTTCTCGTGGAGTTGATCGTTTTTTAGATATTTCTTGTTTTTTGTTTCAGCCTTAAAAAACTTATACTTTTCTCATACAGGAATTTGTCAACTCCTGTCCATACGAACAAAGGAACTTCAGGCACATAGCAACCATCTTTTGCTATCACTTTAACCTATGTTACTCCCTTATTTCGCTTCTACTTACAGGGAAGCAAGTAATAAGACTATTTCTGCTAATTTTTTCTCATTTAGCATGAAGTAAATAGAAACATAAAATTTTTAACAAACATTTGTTGCAGAGATATAGTGAAAGTCATGTGAATGAATTATATCAGATTTCTTTCGATTAGCATTAAGTAAATGGAACAATAAGCTTTTTAGCAATAATTTGTTGCAGAGACGTAGAGAAAGTCATGTGAATGGAACACATCAGATTTTTAGAAATACATTTTTAACTTTAAAAGACATAATGAGATTTGAAGATTACAAAAAGTGTAATCTGATAATTAGGTGATAATATGAAACAATTTTAGATGTGATTATTTTAAAACAATCTGATGTGTTACATTCACATACATTTCTTGAACTTTGCTGGAGCAAACTTGTCTTACTTATTCTTCGGTATAGTTCATGTTTATCAAGATAAGCGTCAACATTCATGGCTTAATTGGGGTGTTATATATTTGTAAACTCACAGACATTAAAAATACTCTTGGCACTGTGGTTTTGCTGAAATTGGGAACATTTGACCGGTCTTTCCACGATTTTCATTGGTGCCATTCTGGTAAAAATGCTTCGCGAGTAAGAAGAAGCAAAACCTCTTGAGTAATCCACCCCTTCATCCCTCAACCCCACTTGACGCTCCCTCAGAACAAGTTGACTTGTATAAGCTGTATGCTAGTTCTTTTCACCAGGTGCGCGACTTATCTTGGCATTAGAACTTCAGTATGTAAGGCAGAAAAAGATTAACCTAATTTTGTGTTACCTGGTGAGAGGGGTGGTTTATTCTCCAACCACAAAATTTGAGGATCACTAGTTTGCAACTCAGAACCTTATTTCTCGCAAGATATGTTTCACGTTAGACCTCTTCCCTTCAGTAACGCGGGTTGTCCAATACACATTTAAGAGCATAGCAAACATGTGGAGTACATGGGTGGAGTCAACAAAAAGACCCCGTCCTACGATAAGTATTCCCATACGGATATTAATGTCTTTGGTTATACATATGGCATAAGAAAATGCAATAAAATAAGGCGATAGTCAAATCTTTTAATAGCCGGTAGCTAAATGATAATATTGAAATTCCTTCTGTTTTCTTGTTCAGGAACATACGAATAACATAACAACTACCCATTTGAGAAGTAATTTTACGTAATTAACATAGGCCATAAATCTCAAGAAATAGCTTTTAGTTGCCAATAAAATATCTTAAATATATGCTAATGTAATCAAAATTTAAACTACCTTTGAGAAAATAAAAAATTTGGAAACTTTTTTTCAAGTATAGGTTAGTTTGTCGTGGGATGGTTTTCTTGAAAATCTTTTCAGATTTTGAGTTACGCTGTTCACACACACACGGGCATTTTTACAAAAATCTTTTTTTTTTTTTTTTTTTTTTTATTTATTCAGGGGGATCCCATAACTTGTGTTTGCAGAGAAATCTTGGTATCGAATTTTTGCGTGGAATATAAGACCCTCTGTTCCTGTTATATACTCTATACATGGTAGAGTATGTAAAATGTTTTCTATTCTTGAGGGACTTTGGTAAATTCTTCTTGATATTAGATTTTTATTTTTATCTATCTAACACAGATTTCTCTTGGTATTAAAATCTGAAGTGTTCAATTCACATGACTTTCTCTACCTCTTTGTAACAAATTATTGTTAAAAATCTTATTTTTCGTTCTACTTCGTGCTGAAGAAGATAAACATTAGCACAAACGGTCTTTTTGCTTGATTCTTTGTAAGTAGAGGGGGAAACAAGGGATATACTAAGTTAAAAATTTAGTCAAATCTTTTAAAAGCTGATTTAGTTGCTGTGGAATTAACTAATTATCGTATGAGAAACTTATTTTTAAGTTGAAATGAACAAAAAAGAATATCACAGAAATGGCTAACCCATAAAGAATGTATACGTATGACATAACTTGCGAGGCATTTCAAATCACCACTTATGCAAAAATCGTTTCGAGGCTGTTTCCAGAAAGCTCAAGATATACACATACACATTATTTGCCCTACAGATATTATATACGGTATTTTAATAAAAATTGATAGAACCTTTTTGAGAAAATGAACATTTTTCAACACTTTTTAGACGAAAGCATAGTTTAAGAGCGGCAAGGGTGGTTCTTGAAAATGTTACTATTTAACCGCTTTTTCGCTTCTGAATTATCATGTTCACAGATACATGGATACAGACACACAGACCTTTGTCTACTTTTTTTATATACAGGGGGTCCTAAAATGTGTGCTTCCAGTAAATTCTAGGTATGGATTTTTTTGGGTGGAATGCAATACCTTTGCTACCTATGTATCATGTACTAAGTAGACAGAATATAAATTAAAGTAGCTTGAAGGAACTAATAATGTTAAAATGATTGCCGAATCGGAGAAGCAGCAATGGTAGCAATTCGAGTTCTCTCTCTCTCTCTCTCTCTCTCTCTCTCTCTCTCTCTCCCTCTCTCTCTCTCTCTCTCTCTCTCGCTCTCTCCCTAGCTTGCCTGTCACTCGGCTGGTCCAAAGCACAGACTGGGTGTCACTTCTGTTGACATGGAGCAATTGGAAAAATTGAATGATATTTTTTTTAACAATACAGCTGAGTGGACGATTATTAGCGACTGTCGCACAAGCAAAGGTCCGGCTTGACTGCTCGTTAGGACGGAAGGAGATGCCAGTGTTGTTTTAAT
Organism: Hymenopus coronatus; assembly: GCA_030762935.1. Lineage (NCBI taxonomy): Eukaryota > Metazoa > Arthropoda > Insecta > Mantodea > Hymenopodidae > Hymenopus > Hymenopus coronatus. Next base: position 157,204,503 of record CM060892.1, read on the forward strand.
TTGGCAGGAAGCGCTTGTCCATTCGTTAGTTGCAACGCGTGCTGCTGGAATTAACGGCTATACGTGACAAGGGGGGCGGGAGAGAGAGACTCGTCGATATTCATTTGTCCCCGTCAATCATCGGCGTCCGTCGCAGTCTCTCAGCACCATTCAATTTACCTACCACTTAGTCATTCAATTGCCACTCGAATACACAGCTGTAACTTAGACAATCAAATGGCAGGCGTTTAGTGCATTTCCCTAAACAAGATGTTCCTAAGGTTTCTCAGTTTTGCAATCCCTGCCACTCTGTGAACGCCAATGCTGAGAGGGTAGAAACATTTTACACAATGACATAAAACATAGCTTAGTGTTAATTATATAGTGTTTTATTTTCTTATGCATGTATGTATAAAGCAGCTACATAGTGGATAGAGAAGGTATTTTATTCCAACCAAAATTTCGATACCGAATTTAAGTATCCCTGAATACTAAAAGCACCGTGTGTAAGTCCTTAAGTATATTATTTTCTCTACACGTACTATGTACAAACTGTACAGAGAATGTATTGTATTACACTAAAAATTCTATACAGAGATTTCACCAGAAATACATATTTTGACACCCGCTAAATAAAAAAAATAAGCATTTTTAGAAAAATATCTGTATGTGTCTGTGTATGTGTGTGTTGTGAGGTGTATGTGAGTATCTCGGCAACATAGCTCAAAAACGAAAATTCCATTAAATATCAAACTTGATATTTAAGCTCAGTATCTTCCAAGGGTACCAAACGAGGATTATCAAGAAAATCCCCCCCCCCCAAATACCTTTTGCATGGAAATTTTGCAAAAATGTTTTTTCTCTCAAAAATGTCTGTAACGATTTCTATTAAAATGCGGTATATTAAAGATATTTACATGATAAATAAAATGTATATCCTAAATTTTCTGGGAATAGCCTCTGCTCAAAATCTACTTTATATATACATGTATGTGTATATATATATATAAATATATATACACACACATATACACATATACATATGTGTGCATGTGTGTGTGTGTGAATGTGTGTTTCGTGGAGCTGACAGTTTTCGAGATATTCCTAGTTATTGGTTTAAGTTTTAAAATAGTTTTCACACTCGGGGACTTGCGGACTCCTGGCCTCGCAAAGAAACGGATTTCAATCCCACAGCAACCAAATTTTAAAACATTTGAATGTCAGTTTAACCTAGTGTATTCCCTTATTTCCCTTTTACTTAAAAGAAACTAATAAGACCGTTCTGCTAATTCTTATCTCGATTAGCATGAAGTATGTTGAAGAATAAGCTTATTAACAATTATTTAGTATAGAGATGTGGAGAAAATCATGTGAATGGAACACATCAGATTTCTTTTAATAGTGTTTAACGCATGCTATATATGGCACCGCAGACGTTAACACGATATTACATAGAGTGAAGATGGAGCACCGGTGGAATGCGATGGTTGGTGAAACTGGAGGACCCGGAGAAAACCCTGCGCCACTTTGTTCACCATAAATCCCACATGAGATCGATCGCCTGGGATCCAATCATTGATGAGAGGCGAGTGAACTAACTACTCGGCCACGGCGCGGCTATGTGAGTAAGTAGTTAGCGTAACTCAAAACGTAAATTCGATAGAAAAAATTAGAACCAACATTAAAAAGCCTAAAGAACACATGCAAGATCTAATAACACAACACAAGGCGGAAATTAATCAAAGAGGTTTTGTTTTCTCTGAAATAAATCCAGACGTCGTATTACAAACTGTTAATAACTTAAGGTCATCAGACAGCGTCGACACATGTGGATTGTCCAACAATTTAATTGAAAAAGTCATAGATTGCATTGTATTTTGACTTACCTTTTGTTTAAATAGATGTCTTATGGAGGGAATCTTCCCAAATATGCTTAAAACATCGAAAGTTATCCCAATCTATAAAAAGGGAGACAAAAACTCTGCAGCCAGTTATCATCCAGTATCACTAGTTCCCATAGTTTCAAAAGTATTGGAAAGTCTTATTTATGCTCAATTATATTAATATCTAGACGAAGCCAACATATTTACAAAATCTCAATTTGGTTTCAGGAAAGGGAAGTCAACAGTGGATGCTATAGTATCACTGGTAAAAAAGGGTACTTACAAGCTTTGAAACAAAAAATTGAGCACATCCTACCCTTTTGTGACCTTAGTAAAGCATTTGATTGCGTAGATCACACATTTTTAATTAAAAAATTAAATTACTATGGAATAAAAAGCCCCGCAATAAAAATGTTTAGATCCTACCTGGAAAATCGTAAACAAGTAGTATGTATAGGACACAAGAAATGAAGTATGGCAGAAGTCAAATCCGGCATTCCACAGGGCTCAATTCTCGGACCATTACTATTTTTATTAATGATAAATGATCTCCCATTCTGCTTACCCACTCACTCAGTCCTCTATGCAGATGACACTACTTTTCTCGATGTTAGCACAGACTTGCAGTTACTTCAAACCGAAGCAAATAGTACATTAATGCAAGCTGATATATGGTTCCGAGCCAACTTAATGAGAATAAAACACAAAATATGTTATTTAATTTAAGAGAAGTCCCTTTTAATAATAGTTCTGAGAACGTAAAATTTTTAGGTGTAGTAATAGATAATAAATTATTGTGGACACCACACATTAATTACATAACGTCCAAACTCTCCAGAGTAATTCACTTGATCAGAAACTTAAAAGTGCATATACCTGAAGCGTATATTAGATCAGCCTATTTTGCATTTTGCCAAAGCATAATAACATATGGAATTTTACTCTGGGGAAACAGCTCACATGTTAACGAGATACTTCTATTATAAAAAAAAAGTCATTCGAATCATTTCTGATGTACCGAAACTTGCACACTGCAAAACTTTATTCATTAAACTAAAAGTAATGATTGTAATAAATGTATACATTTACACTGTATTACTGTACATAAAGAGTCACTTACCTGAATTCCAAAATAGACATGATATACATACATACAATACTAGAGGGGGATCAACATATTAATATGCCATACCACAGGTTAACCACATCCCAGAAGAGTTTTGAAATATTAGGTATAAAACTTTACAATAATTTACCCAGAAATAAAACAATTATCAGGATCAAGCTATAAGAATAAGCTCCATGAATGGTTAGCGGCTAAACCTTATTACTCGGTACAGGAATACTTTAAAAGGTAATGTTATTCAAAAACATGCTAAGTAAATTTGCTTCTCAAATGATTTTGATGTTGTTACCTTATAAGATATTATGTATTTACTTTTCTTAAATTTATCAATCACTCTGTTCTTTAGAATTTTGTATGGATAGGAAATAGTTAAGCAAGTTTATTCATGTGTAGCAGCTTGGTTATCAAATATTGTAAATATTCATTATATCTTAGTAATTTATTTGTAAACATATTGTTCTACTGAGAAGATTGTATAAAGCTTTTATAATTTTGTGACGTTGTCTATTGCTGTACAGCTCAATGACAATAAAAATTATTATTATTATTATTATTATTATTACCTGCTTCTTTGTAAGTAGAAGGGAAATAAGGGAGTACTATAGGCTAAATCGATAGTCAAGTACAGGGTGTACATAAATGAATATCGGGGATTTAACTCTCTATAATATTTATTACATTCAACTTACATTATAAATGATATGTCAAATGAAAAAGCAACTCAAACAGTTTTGTTTGTTGGCACAAGTGCGCATGTGCGTGCAATGTTTCTGCCGCAATCCGCTAGACAGCGGTGGTAGCAAAGATGGCGACTGGTAAACAGAGAGCGTTTTGTGTTTTGCAGTTTGCAAAGAACGAATCTGTAGTTACTGTGCAACGTGCGTTCCGTAGTAAGTTCGGTTGTGATTCTCCTAGTGATAAAAACATTCGTATATGGTATAACCAGTTGGAAGATACCGGCTGCCTTTTTAAAGGGAAGAGCACGGGACGACCAGGAGTAAGTGAAGAGACTGTCGAGCAAGTGAGAGAGCCGTTCACTCGTAGCCCAAAGAAATCAGTCCGGAAGGTTAGTCGCGAATTACAAGTTCCTGTGTCGCCTATTTGGAAAGTTGGAAGAAAACGCTTACAGCTACGTCCTTACCGTTTACAGTTATTACAGGCTCTAAAGCTGACAGACCACGGATTACGTGCCAAATTCGCAAACAACATGTTGTTTCATGACGATTTTGTGGATCGTGTTTTCTTCAGTGATGAATCGACCTTTCAACTTAGTGGACATGTTAACACTCATAATGTGCGCATCTGGGGCTCAGAAAACCCTCACGAGATGGTACAAATGCAACGAGATTCCCCTAAAGTGAATGTTTTTTGTGCCGTATCCCGGCGAAACGTTTATGGGCCTTTCGTTTTTGGTGAACCTACTGTAACTGGCACTTCTTACCTTGATACACTAGAGGAATGGCTCTTCCCTCAGTTGGAAGAAAATGAGCCAGAGAACTTCTTTTTCCAGCAGGATGGTGGGCCACCTCACTGGCATAACGAAGTACGCGATTGGTTGAACGTCACTGTACCCGAGCGCTGGATAGACCGCAAGGACCCCAATGACAGGGCTTGCTATGCATGTCCTCCACGTTCTCCTGACCTAACGCCATGCGATTTTTACCTTTGGGGCTTCATCAAGGATCGTGTGTACGTGCCTCCGCTACCAGCTGACCTCCCTGAATTAAGAAACCGGATTGAAGCAGCTGTTGCTACAATTACTGAATACACACTTATCAACGTTTGGGAAGAACTCGGCTATAGACTTGATGTATGCCGTGTGAAAAAGGGTAGTCACATTGAACATTTATAAGCTTCTTGGTAAAACTGTTTGAGTTGCTTTTTCATTTGACATATCATTCATAACTGTAAGTTGAATGTAATAAATATTATAAAGAGTTAAAACCCCGATATTCATTTTTATACAGTATTTTAAAAGCTGGCTACTATGTGATTGAAATAGTTTAGCTTGTAAGGTCAGGAGTTGAAAAATTCCCTTATGAGAAAAATGTAAGTATTTTAAAGCTGAAACTAATAACAATGAATATCTCAAAAAAGGCCAACTCCACGAAAAAAAAGTTATAGGTATAACATAAATTGTGTATTTTAAGGTGGCTTTTTTTTTTTTTTTTTTTTTTTTTTTGTGTTAGGTAAGGTTTTGCCTATCTCTTACGGGACCTTTAGCTGAAACGCAGTGTCTTAAACGTAGTCTGCTAACTTCCCAGCTAATGAGCGAAAGCATGTTTAAACCCTTTTTTTTTTATATTAATCTCAGGGTCGTTGTGTTGGCCGCATCGCTACCATACTTCAAGTCGGTTTGTTTTCCGGGGGAATTTATTTCTACATTTGTGAAATTTGGAAAATGAGTAGTTTAGGCCACATCTTGTTGAAACATATAAATTATTATGCACAATAACACTAACATTTTTATTTGTTTCGACATTCATGGTTCCATGGTTATTTAAATAATAATAACTCTCTAAATACATTATTCTAATTTAAGTGTTCAAAACGAGGCAGTTCTAAAATCTTTACAACAAAATTCTCAAGCTTAATAGTAAATGAATTCATAAATAGATAAACTATATCATATTATTTATAGTAATTATTGTATAACAATTCTTACCCTTTTTTCTCTCCAAAATATTTGATTTTTCAGATATACTATATTGATAATATATTTATCAAAATTGAAGGAATAAATCAAAAAGTATATTACCATTATCTTTAATGTAATTCTGAGAGGCAATAAAAATGTTGAAGCAAATTGGTAAACAAATGCATTGTGTGAAACAATTTAAGGATGGAAAAATGTTTTAAAAAGTGAAAGAAAACAAGGTTTAAAGCTACGCATTAATAAGCATGCGCATTTCCATTTGTAGTCCAGTTAATTTGTGCATTAAATACGCCAAGTGGGACAAAGAATTAGCATGAATTTATTATGATAATGTAACCTTTTAATTCTTCACTTTTTAACCAAATTTCTCGTATGCATTATTTTGAGAGCTTTCAGCCCTCAAGATGCCGGTCCACATGGCCAGTGTATTGCTTTGGTGCTTCATGGCGCAGGTGATCGTGGGTTCGAGTCCTGCCTTGGGCATGGGTGTTTATATATTTGTGAAATGTGTATATGTGTGTATTGAAACAGAAAAACAGTAATTAAACAGAAAACATAGAACATTTAGGAAAATGTAAAAAGCGGTATTCAGACCCGGAGTCCCGACCAGATTCTGGAACTGTATTAAAGAAGAAGAAGAAGAAGAAGAAGAAGAAGAAGAAGAAGAAGAAGAAGAAGAAAAAAAAAGGACTTTGGAACATGCTCCCTGAGTCACGGTAAGTTCACACCAACCCTTAGGTGCCAACCACTAACTCTTGTTTATCCAGTCCAATACACTCATCATGTAGAACCCCCTTCAATATTGTATTATAAGCTAAATACGCGTTGAGTTAGCTCTCTCGTAAGTGTGTTATTAACAAAATCTTTGGACAGCATAGCTCTAAACTAAAACACCGTCAAATACCATAGTATTTAGTATCTTCTAAGAATTCGATATGAAGATTTTCAAGAATATATCTCCCCATCGAACTACTCTTTACATGGACATTTTTTTAAACTGTTTTCTCTCAAAAATGGGTGTAACAATTTTGATTAATATAGCGTATATTAAGGATATTTACATAACAATAAAACATATATGTTGAATTTTCTGGGAATAGCCTCTGAAAACGTGTTCATTCTGGATGAATGTTGCTGATTTTTGCATAATTGGTAAACAGTAAGAAATACACAAAAACTTGCTACACAAAAAATGTAAATCTCATTAAATCACACAATTTATACCATAAACATTTTTGCTGTAGACTTGACCGTTTTCAAATATTCTTTGATATTGGTTTCATTTTTAAATAAAGTATCTTCACAAACGGGATCATGTTTCGTTTCATCTCTTTTGTTTTACTGGCTATGCAAATCGAACCGATCTTCAGTTGTTCTCATATCGACCAGCTTTTGAAAGATTCGACTATCGCTTTAGCCTAGTGTATTCCCTTATTTTCCTTCTACTTACAAGGGAGCAAGTAATTAAGACAATTTCTGCTAATGTTTATCTCGGGTAGCATGAAGGAGATAGAAGAATAAGCTTTTTAACATTCCTACATTTGTATGTAGGAATTACCTTTCATCGATCCATGTCCCTCTTATAAGTTAGTGCATCTTTAAAGCCACCCTACGTCACAAGAATTATTTCACATCATTTGGAGTCGCCAGTTACCGTGACGTATAGTTGAAGCATTGTGTGGCGTCGTGGTAGTTTTGAGAATGCGCCAAAATGTGGTAACAGTTGCACTTAAGGCGACACCACACCAGTGGGCGTTTGAGAACTTTTGTCCTCCCATTATATATTCTTATATATTTACACATTTATTATTCCTATGTGTTTTATCATTCTGTATTCAGTTTTAATTATCCTCTCTTTTATTGTATCATTTCTATCTTCGAATGTTTCATCTCACAGTTGTTTATTTATCATGATCACTTCTATAGCCCTCCTTTAACTACTAAGAGAGCTTTTGGAAGACACATTAGTGTCTAGCTTATTGTAGGTTTTCACACCCGCATTCACTGTCAGGACCACAGTACCAGCTTTTCTGGGGAGTAGAGAATATTCTTAATTAAAGAAAAATGTCCACCCCCGTAATGTAATGTTAAATGGGTTGGTGGCGGTGGTGGTGCTGCCGGTGGTGTTGGTGGTGGTAGTGGTGGTGGTGGTAATGGTGGTGGAAGTGGTGAGGCTGCTGCTGTTGATGATTATAATGTTGATGATGGCGATGAACGGCAAACGCAAGCTAACTGAATACAGGATCAATGAGAAAGGAATAGGGAAGAGAGGAGTTTGAGAAATCCCTGTTCCTTGGAAGGATGTTTTCAATGGAAGACATGGTAAAGGCTGAGGCAACGGCATGTCTCTATGATAACGGACTGGTTCGCATACACTTCCATTATAGACTTAAATGTTCATTTTCCCTTGTGTTAATTACCATCCCACCGAAAACAAGACTTTCAACCCCACAACATTTCAACCGCCGAGTCTTTTGATAAATGTACCCTGACACGACTCCAACTTCGCCTCCTGCCGACATCTTACTGCGGTACCTCGCTGTCCCAGACTTAGCCAAGATGTCCACCACCTAGAATTATAGACGACGTGACCCTTAAACTTCCGCGTGTTAACACATGAAGCATCATTTTGAATTCACGAAGGCCAAATAATTACAAATGCATCTTTGTTATAACATTTCTTGTTTTATGTTATACAGTTGAGGGTATGCTCTTAAGGCGATGCATTAGTTGACTTTGATCAAAATTATTAAATATTAAATTTTGTGCAATAATAAAATAATAATTCTAAACCTTAAAAATATATCTCACTTTTACTTTCTGTAATATGCATATAAAGTACATATACCATATATCAGATATACCATATCTATAATACGCATATACAGTGTGCATATATATATATATATATATATATATATATATATGTGTGTAAGATTTCACCGGAAATAGATGATTTGAGGTTCAATGATTAAAAAAACATAAAACGGCCAGGGTGTGTGTCTGTTTGTACATATATGAACAATATAACACAAAAACGAAAAGTTGTTCATTATCTTCCAAGGACACGACATGAAGATTTTCAGGAAAATTCCAGCACTACGAACTATCCTTTGTATGAAACATTGTTCGAAAAAATGTATCTAACGAATCTGAATAAGGCACCAAATTTTTAAGATATTACTTTGACAAACAATATGTATATCATGAATTTTTTAAGAGTATTCTCTAAAGACCTCTTCATCCTGGATAAATTTTGTATAACTAGTAAATCGTAAGAGTTAGACAAAGATGCACTACACAAAAAATCTAGATCTCGTTAAAGCACACAATTTAGTGTGTATGTGTGTGTGTGAGAGAGAGAGAGAGAGAGAGAGAGAGAGAGGGAGAGAGAGAGAGAGACTGAGTGTATGTCTATGGACAGTAGAACTAAAAAATGAAAAATCAGTTAAATACCAAACTTTGTAATTAAGTTCACTATATTCCAACTATGCGACACGAAGATTTTCAGGAAAAACCTCCACCCCGAACTACCCTTTACTGAAACACTTTTAAAAAATTTTGATTTTCTATAACGCTCTAACCTCTTGAGAAAATCTGCACTGCACAAAATATGTAGATCTTGTTAACATGCCCAGTTTGTCATGCACATTTTTATTTTTAGTAGAGTTTCATTACCAAAATTGTTTAAAGAATTTTCTCTAGCCTTTGTGTACAATGTACAGAGTAAATAGCGAAGATATTGCTTTGTACTGAAAAATTCGATACCAAGATTTCAAATGCCTGATATATAAATACATGTTTTGAGAACCCCTGAACCAAGAAGAACGTATTTATAAAAACATTTCCGTGTGTGGGCATCATATCTCAAAAACGAAAGTCGGTTCAATACCAAACTTGGTATATAAGTTCAGTAACTTCCAGATATGCAACACGAAGATTTAAAAAAGAACCGCCTCATCTTCAACTGCCCTTGAAATGGAAAATTTTTTCGAAAATGTTGATATTCTCAAAAATGCCTTTGATTAAAATTCCATATGTCAAATATAGGTATTTTTATGGCTAACTAAATTCATATTTTGAATTTTCTGGGAATACGTTCTCAAGACCTCTTCATTCTGGGTGAATCCTTTATGATAGAACCTTTATATAACTGGTAAACCGTAAGAGATAGATGAGAACTACACAAAAACGTAGATCTCGTTAAAATACACAATTTATGCCATTTTTGTAGATTTAACTGGTTTTGGGATATTCCGGGTTATTGGTTTCAGTTTTAAGCTACTTATACTTCTCTTAAACGGGAATACGTCTTTCGTTTCATTCCTCTTTTGTTTACTCCTAGCAATCAAAGAGAACCAAATTTCAATTGTTTCCCATAGACATCGGCGTTTAAAAGATTTAACTATCGCTTTAATCTAATGTATTCTCTTACTTCTATTCTACTTATAAATAAGCAAGTAATAAGAAAAATTCTACCAATTTTTATCATGATGTAGATAAAAGAATAATCTTTTATAAGAAAAGTGTGTTTGCGGAACAGCTAGCCATGTGAATTATTCAACAATCATATTTTTAATCGTGTTTAACATCCCTTCGTGGCAGCACAGATGTAGGGCGCATGATACTGACTTGAAATTAAATAGGAAAAGGAAGTTTATAAAGGACACGTTGCAAGCCTACGTTTAATGAATTTCCCCGGTATTTGTCATTATGAAGATGAGAAAAACCTCAATCAACGATACTGAGAACAGTGGCTGAGGTACATGGTAACTTTGCAAACTCCACATGATGGAGAAGATTTAGGAGATGAATTCAGTATCCGAATTTCTTGATGTAGCGAACCGAAATTCCAATAAAAAAGAACGAACTGAGATATACAAGTTCCCTTGAACGAACTGTTCAAATGAACAATTTTATTCACGAACTGCTCATATCTAAGCGTATTACAAAGAGGGTCTTCTGAAATAAATGCAGCAAGATACAAACAGCTCGAAAAGACATCCGCAGTTTGATAGGAAAGGAAAGATGACATGGGCTATTACGGAGGATGGACATGCGGATGTCTTCACTGGTGCAGCCCGAACAGCTGCTTCGTCCATGTCGCGTTGTCAGCGGACTTTGATTTATCCTGCCCAGATCCGACCGAGTTCCAACACGCCTGTTGATCTTGATTAATTGGAAGCGCGGTGATGAATAACATAACATTTGTAGCTTAACTGACGATTTATCGCTTATATTTATGAACCAGAGGTGATTGGTGATTGTGGCATTAAACCCCTCATGAATTTTAGCGTTGGATGCAAGCGCAACTCTTATATGGTCTTGAATCACACTGCCTCAACCCGGTTCATTTCCTGTCTTTATTTATATAAGTCTTACAAGAGATATCTGATGAAACACTAAATTCTCTGTAGATTTCACGTTTTTAAGGAAACGGTTGGCATGATAAGATATTGTTTATTTTAGTAAATATTACTCCGGTGTCTTCTCACCAAAATAGTAGACAAGTGAAAATATTACTGACTTTGAGATATTAAAGCCAATCACTATAGAACTGTGGGAAACATTTGGAATCGCCTATTTATGTCGCAAGTTGCCTCAGACATATCTGCATTTCTTACTTTCTCTACATGTACTATATACATAGTGTAGTGAAGGTATTGTATTGCACCCAAAAATTCTATACCGAGATTTCACCGGAAATGTATGTTATCAGACCCCCTGAATAAAAAAAAAATAAGAAAAAGGTTACACGCGCGCCCGTCTGTGTGTATGTGTGTTTGTGGGTGGGTAGGTGGGTGTCTGTGGACAGCATAGCTCAAAAACAAAAAGATTTGGTGTTTAAGTTTGCTATCTTCCAAGGATGTGACAATAATATTTTCAAGAACATCTCCCTCCCCTAAATTATTCTTTACTTAGATCATTTTTGGGAAATTTTGTTTTTCTCAAAAAATGGTTTTAATGATTTTGATTAAAATACCTTACATAAAAATTATTCACAGCGTAAATAAACTGTACATTTTTAATTTTCTGGGAATAGCCTCTTAAGGACACTTTATCCTGGTTGATTTTTGCAGAATTTTGCATGACTGTTAAACCGTAAGAGATAGATAAAAACTTACTATATAAAATATAGATCTCGTTATAACACACAATTTATGTCATATGCATTTTTGTTGTAGAGTTGACCGTTTCCAAGTTATTCCTTGTTATTGGTTTTGATTTTAAAATACCTATAATTTTCTCAGAAAGGAAGTGTCCGTTTTTCTATTGTTCTACTTCTGGTCAAGCAAAGACGCCAATTTCAACGTCAATCGCATAACGATAGCTTTCAAAACATTTGACTACCGCTTTAACATAGCGCAATCCTTTATTTCCCTTCTACTTATAAAACATTAAGTAATAAACACATTCAGCTAATGCTTATCTGTATTAGCATGAAGTAGAAAGAAGAATAATCTTTTGTAAGAAGTCTGTAAAACAGTTAGAAAAAGTCTTGTGAATGTCACATACGAGTATAAGATTTTTTACTTCACGTCTTGGCATGTAATGAAAGACATTAAATAGAAAAGCAGCTGTAAAGAATAAACAGACCGCAGCTTTTCACAAGCCAATTAGAGACAGTTGAAGGAATTTATTTTATTTCTAAAACTGGTTTTTTGAGGAAGGGGGAGTTTCATGGAACCCTTAACATACCTTTCAGGTGATAGGTCTTTTCGCGTTTTAACAGTTACTGTACTTCATTTCATTTACAATTATTTACAAAATTATATCCTGTTAGTTAAATTTGTTTACTTATTCCTAAAGTACATAGGTGTGAGTACCTCACTGGCTATGGGCGAGTGTAGCTTTTGGTTTTTGACATTTATTCCACACCAATCTCTACGTTTTCTCTTCTGATTTTTTCTCTCTTTCTTTTTTTTTCTTATTTACGTTTGTTTTGCCATTAATACATTTATATTGCCCTATTACTTTAATTCTTCTCTTTCCCTTGACAATCAATATTTTCATTGCTACCATCTCTCCTGGCATATATCCCATTTCGTTCTTAAATTTTTTTCCTCAAATTTCTTGCCTCTTCACATTAAGTTTAACAGTGAACAATGCTGTCTTTCTCCTCGCATAAAATGCAACGTTGTAGTTCATTGCCCCCCCCCCAATCTTTTTCAAAAGTATTGCTCCTGTTCTCATCCACGATAATACTTCTCTCTCCTGTTTATTACATTTATATACATACATACTCCTCTCATGACCATTTTGTCTTTATTTTTGTATAAACAAACCGACATTTTATTTTCTAGTGTACCCCTAACTTCCTTTTTATGTGTCTTCTATCCTATTTGTCACTGACTTTTAGAAACCTTTTTCATTTTCCTCTCCCTTGTTCCATGTCGTCAACCCTATTTTCATCAAGATATCCTCTCAATGCTCCCACCAGCTCTTTTCGTTCTTAATTATCTTGTGTTGTTTTGTACATACTTATAGCAGATTCCCATCGCTCTCTATATGTCTATCAATATTTGGATACCCTCTCTAGGCTCACTCCATTTCTTCCTAATTAAAATTAGGTCTTCCTAGTTATACCATTGCTACCCCTTTTGGTGCTGCTGTGCTTAGTCCTAAAATTATTTTATAGATCATTCTGTGTCTGAGATCTACTACTTTTCTTATGACTAATACCCCACAAATTCCCGTTGTGTACCTATAACATTTTTTGCTTCTACGGTTGACTCGTAAACTCTCTCTAACCATGAACTGTTCATATTAGGTAATATATATTTACATATTCTAATTCCTGCCATTGGCGCTTTACCTTTCGCTTCTATCTTTCTACTGCGAGCTGCCCAGCCTCCTTTACGACTTATTCTTACCCCAAATAGTCAAATTCTTTCACTTTTCTGTTTCTTTTCCTTCCAAACACCATTTGTTTTTTTTTTTCTTTAATTTATTTCCGTTTTTGAACACCACTATATTAGATTTCTTAATGTTTAATTTTACTCCCTATTCTGCGCAGAATTTCTGAATTTTTTTAATTGCCCTCTGCAGCCCCATTACCATGAAATCAAGTTGTATATAATTAGTGTGACATTCATTTTCTCTATCTTCCACAGATAAGGATACAGAGAATAAAAATATAGTAATAGACATTAAGGTGATGCATTTGCGAAATTTGATCAATATTGTAAAACATTAAATATTAATTTTAATAAAATAATATTAATTCTAAACTTTAAGAAATTATATTCTTTTCCCTAATTGCTGCACTTAAACTCCAATTAACTAAAGTGTTAAATGGCAGGCACATGCTCAGTAGTAGATAGCTTTAAACCTCGTTTTCTTGCAAACGATTTTCTAACTCTTTTCCATACTCAAAATGGCCTACAGGATACAACTGTTTACTAATTTGTTTGAAAAATGTTATACTACCTCTCAAATATACATTAAAAAGTATCATATAGTTTTACAAAATAACGACCCAACTTTGATAAATAAATTATCAAATTTTGATAAATTAAGAGCTTTGGAGGGTATAGGCAATGCAAAATTATTAACGATAATTGGGTTAAGACAAAAAAAATATAATATGACAGATCTACCTTTAAATTAATTTACTTTGAAACATGACTTTTTTGTGAATTATCTTAAAAATGTATCACATGACTCATTTTTACTTTCTCTATACATGCTATGTATAGTATTGTAGTGCATCAAAAAATCCGATACCGAGAGTTCACCGGAAATATACGTTTTGAGACTCCCTGAATCCAAAGAAAGCATTCTTAGAAAAATGTCTTATCTTATCTTAAAACCTGACCAAGCTTTGCACGATGAGAAAGCTCATATGTAAAATATGCAGTAGAATATGTTCGGGATTAATTATTAAGTAATATAACGAGAGCTCCAACTTTTATCGATTAATTTACGAGCAATTTGTTGGGAGCGAATTTATCTAGAGAAAAGTTATAGTTCGAGTTGTATTTATTTTTTGTGAATAAAACAATAATTAGACTATATGGACACACAGAATAATATTCTTAAAATCGCATTTGTCTTGACGTAAATTTGACGAAATCACTGGAAATTGATGTCCATATCATAAATCATGGTCTCGTTGCTTACAGAATTCGCTGAACTGGTTCCACACACTCTCTCTGTTGTTTTAGTATTCTGTGGCTTTGATATGTCTATTCCAGTGATAGACCTTTCCCCAAAATGTTTTGGAACTTCTGCCATTATGCACGGGAATATCACTACACACTGGATACTATTATTATGAGACGAACATTAGTTCAGAGAGAAAACAAATCCACGTCCGTGCGATAAATTTAGAAAAACAATTGCACGTGGGTGTGATAAGAAAACGATTAAAATACAGAGATAACGAATCCGATTGGTAGAAATTTTACCCGGCAATGTACTGGATTGGCCACTTCCTACGATCACTTGTCATGAACGAAATAGTCATTACAAGATTTGCAAACTAGGTGACAGAAACTTATTAAAAATAGTTTGCTATAGACGAAGACATATATCTATCTATATCTCTCACATGCCATGATAGTTTGGGCACGCAGTACAAACAAAATACAGATATGTTGATGAAAAGATCAATTCTAGGTATTGGAAACCTAAGAAAATGAAGAAAAGCCTTTAAACGAAAAGTATTCTTACATTATACTTGCTAAATACAACAAATGTATAGCTTCATCTTAGTGTTTTAAGACAGCGGAAGGGGGAGATAGATGCGTCATATTGCCTCACCGGCCGCTGTCGCAAAGTGCCGTCACACGTAACAGACCTAACCACGAGCTTCCACTATCTCAAAAGACACTAACTAAAGTGTCAATAAGAAACTAAACAGAGTTTAAATAATGTGCGTTCTTAACAACACAATATACAGTAAAAAATATAAACTATTCAAATAAGAACTTAATTTATTAAGACAACAGCATTGGCTACTCTTTTATTTCAAAATAATGCAGAATGGAGTCATGTTTTAAATCCATTATAAATATAATACAAAGGGTGATTGTAAAGCATATATAATTATCTAACACCAACAATTATAAATAAATGTGCGCAATATTAATGTGTTATAAATATATGTAAATAGCTTTAATTCGCGTATAGGTATATATATATATATATATATATTAATTATATTTATTGGAAAGCTAGAGTTAGAGTGAAAAGTCAATGCCACAGCCGCGATTTAAAACTTGAATCTCACACTCTCCATCTAGTTAACTGACTCGACATTAAATTCCCCAACTGACTCGCAAGTTTTCCAATAAGGGTAGAAGATCTTAAATTATTTTGAGATATCATATTCCAATGGCGACTTACGATATCGCAAGTACTTAAAGTCCCAAGCTACATACTGGCTTAACGGGTAACATGCCAATTAATCGGGGAATTTAAAGTCATGGTAGCTCAGTGGTTGGAGGAACCGGATGGAGACTTTGAAGTCCGTGATTCAAACTTAGACTGTATCATTAACTTTTCATTCCGGCTTTTAACGTCCCAACTCTTGTCTCACACACGACTTGTGTGGAAAAAATAATAAAAATTATCAATTAGATTTATTGTTTTATATTGGACTAGTCCAACAAAAAGTTCATATTTTAAAAGGGTAAACCGTGTTTTAATAATAATAATAATATATTTCATTCTGAAATATATCAAAATGAAACATCTGCATTCACATGGCTTTCTCTATCTGTTCTGCAAACAACTTATTCTTATATCTACAACATGTTAAACGAGATAAACATTAACACAATTGGGGTTACTACTTAGTTCCTTATAAGCAGAAGGGAAATAAAAGAATATGTCAGAGTAAAGCAATAGTCGAGTCATTTAAAAGCCGATCGATATATGAAAAACTGAAGTTCGATTCCTTTTGCATTTCCGAAAAACAAGAGATATGAAATGAAAGGTGACCCCGTTTGAGAGGATGCGTCAACTGAAGTAAAAACAAGGAATATCTCGAAAACAGTCCACTCTGCAACAAAAATGTATGACATAAATTGTGTTTTAAAGATGTCTACATTTTTTGTGTAGTAAGTTTTTGTGCATGTCTTTCGGTTTAAGTCATACAAAATGCAGCAAAATTCATCCAGAATGAACAGGTCTTCAGATGCCGTTCCCAGAAAATTCAAGATATACAGCTTATTTGTGATGTAAATATCTTTAATATACTATAATTTAATCAAAATCCTTAGAAAAACTTTTGAGGAAAACATTTTAAAAAAATCCATGTAAAGAATAGTTTGGGGTGAGGGAATTTTCTTGAAAATGTTCGTTTCGCATCTTTGGAAGATACCGAACCTAATCCCAAGTTTGGTATTTAACAGTCTTTTCGTTTTTGAGCTATGCTGTACACAGACACACACAGACACATACACATACACACATAAGGACCTTTTCCTAAAAATTCTTTTTTGGATTCATGGGGTCCAAAACATGTATTTCCTGTGATATCTCGGTATCGAATTTTTGGGTGCATTACTATATCTACTCTATACACGATGTACATATTACGTGTAGTAAAAGTACTGTCTGATTCATTGTTCTGATAGAAATGCTCCACATGATGCATTCTTAAAAATACATATTCACCTTACAGATTCAAGTTTAACATTGAAAGGGCTTAAAATATGTCTATTATATAAATATATTTATATTAACATTTAATATTTTAGAACTATTTTGTACTATCTAAAACTCCTGATTTTTTTTATCCTCAAAATAGGAGCATATTATAAACAGTGTATGGTCATTTTCTTTAATGTGCGTTTAAAATATATTTAAACATATTGGCAAATATTCCTTCACATGGAGCATTTTAAGATGGACAAATGTTGAAAAGAATTTTGTGAGAAAAACAAGGTTTCATAGCAGGGCGTGTATATTAATAACTATCCGCATATCAAATTCAGTTAATTGGTAATCGAAATGTACCAAGTTATTAAATCTAATGCGTTCCATTCACATGATTTTCTGTATCTGTTCTGCATACAAATTATTCTTACAAAGATTATTCTTTAATCTACATCGTGCTAATCGAGATAACCTTATTACTTCCTTCTTTATAATTATGACAGAAATAAGTAAATTCATTAGGCTAAAGCGATAGTCAAAGGGTTTTTAAAGCTGGGTGCTATATGAAACAATTCAAATTCGGTACTCTTTGCGCAGTCAGGAGAAAATCCTTTAAATACTTTTGGAAATGATATCCCAAACAACTCCGACGCTTTCCCGCACTGCGTTACAGTGAGGTTATATCCTAATTACTAATGAAGCGAATGGCGCGTATTATTAACGTAAAGTTAGCTTCAAATGTAGTGACACAATCTTAGAACCGTTTTCCAGACGGACTCTGGATTAATCCTGCTGTCCAGCGACTTAAACAGACTTATGCTCATCATCCATTAAATGGCATGCCCCCAAAAGAACACATCTGTGTAAATGGGCCACTTAGGACATTAGATATGTAACACAAGGGAGCAGAAAAAATAGAGCATATAGAAACGAGTGATTTAAGTTGGTATTGATTGCGCAACTCCGTACTTTGGAAGTGCCACCTTTCCACCTCTCCTCTTGCATATTGTTAGACAGTTGTTCGGAAGTGCTTGATTATTTCCAAAACATGATACAGCCTATGTTCTTAATAGCTGATTGCTAATAAACTTATAACAATCGGATGATATTAATAATGCTGACGATAATAGTCAATTTATGTAACTGATCTTTCATTATCAGGGCTACATCAATAATTTAATACAAAAAATATAAAAACAAAACTATAATAATAGGTTAGTTGTCAAGAAAGCTTCTATTTTTCTATCTGAGATCAGGATCCAAAACTGAAGAATCTCGTTATGTAGGATCACTTTAATAACTGGAAGTCGGAATCAACTACAAGACTTAAATTTCTATTAAATGATGATAAAATATATTGTTGTTATTATTATAATTATTATTATTATTATTAAGCTGGTGTCTAAAAGGTTGTGGATCAGAGTGATCATTGAAATTAACATACATCTAACTAACATTTTCTTGGGGACAATAATTCAATGATGTAAATTTAGAACTAATTTCCATGTCTACTTAACAAGAAACGTTTTACATAAATATCATAATGTTGAATATTCAAATCAAAGCATAAATAGACATGATAAGGACGGCGGGAAACTAGTTTCTTTACAAAAATGTGGGTACTACGTATATTTATAGATGAAAATCCCTACAAGGATTTAAGGAAGTGGATCACGCTTTGCTCTCGGGTGTTCATTGCATATTTCCTATTTGGAAAATCTTTTCTATTGAATTATTGAGTATCTACAAGATCCTTACTAGTCGTTATGCTCTGGTGATGTTTCTTAACAAACGTGGCAACTTCGAGACCGCAATGTACGTACATGTAAATCATTCATTTGTTTCCTTCCTTTACTAGATATTACATTAGGTATTTCTCTATTTATTTTACTTTCTCTAGTACTTATGCACTAGATGTATGTGGTAATTAGAGAAGGTATTGTATTCCAGTTAAATATTTCATACCAAGATTTCACCGGAAATGTATGCTTTGAGACTCCCTGAATTTAAAAAGGTATGTTTAGAAAAATATCAGTGTGGTTGAGAGTGTGTTTGTGGACAGCATTAACTCAAAAACGTTAAATATTAGCTTGGTATTTAAGTTCAGTATCTTCGAAGGATGCGACACAACTACTCTTTGTATTAAAATCTGTCGCTATGCGACTGTCATTGAAATTTGCTTTCTTGTACACCCAGGAGTAAAAAAAAAAAAAAAAAAAGTAGATGATTTCCTGTTTGAGAAAAATATAAATATTTAAAAAATGAACCCAACGATAAGGAAAATTTCGGAAACGGTAAGCCCCAAAACGAAAATGTAAAAGGATATAAATTATGTGTTTTGCCTAGATACCTTTTTTATGCAGTATGATACGATTTACCAGATATACAAAAATCATACAGAATAAAAGCGACTTGGGAGACTATTGTCAGGAAAGTCAAGATATACATTTTGTTATGTAAAATGTATATCATTTAAATACGGTATTTAAAAAAAATCGTGAGACACCTTTAAGGAAATAAAATTTTCGAAAATGTTTCCACGTAAAGGGTAGTTTGGTCTTGGAATTTTCTTGGAAATCTTCGTACTGCTGATACCAAACTTAAATACCAAGTTTAGTAGTTAACTTTAGACTTTTCGTTTTCACAGACACACAGAGGCACTCATACACACACTGACCTTTTTACGTTCTCTATACGCACTATGTACATAGTGTATAGAGAAGGTATTGCACTCCACCCAAAAATTCGATACCGAGATTTTACCGGTATAAAAAAAAAAAAAAAGAATTTCCAGAAAAAGGTCCATGTGTGTGTGTCCGTGTGTTCGTGTGTCTGTGAACACGATAACTCAAAAACGCTAAGTCGGTAAAATACCAAACTTGGTATTTAAGTTTAGTATGCTCCAGGGATACGACGCGAAGATTTTGAGAAAAATCCTTCCACATCAAACTACCCTTTACATGGAACGTTTTTCGAAAATTTTGATTTTCTTAAAAATGGTTCTTACGATCGTACATTAAAAATATTTACCTGACAAACAATATGTATATCTTGAATTTTCTGGGAATAGCCTTTGAAAACTACTTTATTCTGGATGCATTTTAGGGAATTTTGCATAACTGCTAAGCCGTAAGAGATGGACAAAAACTTACCGCACAGAAAATGTAGAGCACATTAAAACACACAATTTATGTTATATACATTTTTTTCGTGGAGTTGATCGTTTTTAAGATATTCCTTGTTTTTAGATTTTATCCTTTAGAAAAACTTATACTTTTCTTATACAGAAATTTGTCAACTCCTGTCCTTACAAACAAAGGAACTTCAGTCACATAGTGACCACTTTTGAATATCACTTTGAGCTATGGTAGTCCCTTATTTTGCTTCTATTTACAAGAAAGCAAGCTATTTCTGCTAATTTTTTTCTCAATTAGGCTGAAGTAATTAGAAGCAGCTTTTTAACAATAATTTGTTGCAGAGATATAGAGAAAGGCATATGAATGGACCACATCAGATTTTTCTAAAAGAGCTTTTTTCGTATTCAAGGGGTCTTCACACATATATTTCTGGTGAAAGCTTGGTATCAAATTTCTGGGTGAAATGCAATACCTTCTCCAGCTACTATTCATACATGGTAGAGAAACTAAAATAGCTGTTGTGAAATTCGAACCAATAGCATAGAGTATTTCGGAAATTATAAATGCTATAATTATAATTTAAGCTAGTAGAAATGATTTTAATGATCCAATTACTGAGTTACTCTCACTCACTAGTGTTATAAAACGTTATACTCGAATTGGATACGACATTTTATGTAGTCCTAACGATATAATTTATAGGAAATAAACCATGAAACAATTTGGCAACCACAGCTGACTCCGTTGTTAAGACATGCTAGCTTCTCTTCATGCACTACCTATTGACACGATAAGCAAGAACGTGGTCTGGATGCTTTCTCTTCTTGGGAGACAAGCTAACAATAATATAGACTGTGAATATTACCAGTACAGTGTGATAAGTGATTACGAATCCATACCTTTATTATTGTATATTTAATGTCGTACAGATGCATTTGCATATTCTTTGCTCTCAGAAAAGAATATCAGAAAAACGTTTCATTTTTACTTTCTCTATACGAACTATGTACATAGTGTATAGAGAATGTATTGCACTCCACCTAAAAATTCGATACCGAGATTTCACCAGAAATATATATTTTTGGGTCTCCTGTATCCAAAAAGAGTATTTTCAGAAACAAGTCCGTGTATGTGTGTGTGTGTCCGTGTGTCCGTGTGTCTGTGAACACGATAACTCAAAAACGAAAAGTCGGTAAAATACCAAACTTGGTATTTAAGTTTAGTGTCTTCCAGGGATGTGACACGAAGATTTTGAGAAACATCCCCCACCCCAAACTACCCTTTACATAGAACTTTTTTCGAAAATGTTGATTTTCTAAAAAATGGCTCTAACGATTTTGATTAAAATATCGTATATTAAAGATATTTACCTGGCAAATCAAATGTATATTTTGAATTTTCTGGGAATATCCTCTGAAAACTACTTTATTCTGGATTAATTTTGCATAACTACTAAACCGTAAGAGATGGACAAAAACTTAACATACAAAAAACGTAGAGCACGTTAAAACACACAATTTATGTTATATACATTTTTTTCGTGGAGTTGATCGTTTTTGAGATATGCCTTTTTCTTGGTTTCAGCTTTGAAAAACAACTTTTCTCATATAGGAATTTTTCAACTCCTGTCCATACAAATAAAGGAACATCAGTCACATAGCAACCAGCTTTCGGCTTTCACTTTAACCTATGGTACTCCCTTATTTCGCTTCTACTTACAATAAAGCAAGAAATAAGACTATTTCTGCTAATTTTTCTCGATAAGCAGGAAATCAATAAAAGATAAGCTTATTAACAATAATTTGATATAGAGATATAGAGAAAATCATGTGAATGGAACACATTAGATTTTTTTACTTTTCTAGCACACATGTACCTATAATGAACATAGATATAGAAGGTATTGTGTTCCACCCAAAATCCAACACCGATATTTCACCAAAAATACATGTTTTGAGACCCCTGGACATAAAAAAGTTAAAATCATGCCCGTGCGTGTGTTTATGTGTGTGTGTGTGTGTGTGTGTGTAGCATGACACAAAACGAAAAGTTTGTTATATACCAGACTTTGTATTTAAGTTCAATATCTTCCAAGGATGAGACACAAAGATTCAATAAAATTCGCTTCCACCAACTCCCCTTTATATGAGGTATTTTAGAAAATATTGAGTTTATCATATGTGTCTTATGATTTTTTATTAAAATACCGTATGTTTAGAATATTTTTATGAAAAGCAAAATACATATTAGCCTCTTTACTCTGGACGACTTTTGTACATGTAAACCGTGAGAGACAGGCAACTCATACAGAAAAAATCTGATGTGTCCCATTCACATGACTTTCTCTTCATCTCTGCAACAATTATTATTAAAAAGCTTATGCTTCCATTTGTTTCATGCTAATCGAAAAAAAAAATAGCACAAAAAGGCTTATTAGTTGCATCCTTGTAGGTAGAAGCGAAATAAGGAAGTACCATAGCTTAAAGTGATAGTCAAAAGCTGATTGCTATGTGACTGAAGTTCCTTTGTTTGTATGTACAGGAGTTGACAAATTCCCGTATGAGAAAAGTTTGTTTTTTAAACTGAAACCAATGACAAGGAAATTCTCTAAAACGACCAACTCCACGCAAAAAATGAATATGACATAAATTGTGAGTTTTATCGTGATTTACATTTTTAGTGTAGTAAGTTTTTGTGTCTCTTACGGTTTACCAGTTATGCAAAATTCAATAAACATCATCCAGAATAAAGAGGTCTTTTGAGGCTGTTCCGAGGAAACTTAAGATATACATTTTATTTGTCATGAAAATATCTTTAATATACGATCTTTTAATCAAGTTTGTTAGAGCCATTTTTGAGAAAATCAAAATTTCCGAAAAACGTTCCATGTAAAGGGTACTTGGGGGTGGGGGATTTTCTTGAAAATATTCGTGTCGCATCCTTGGAAGAAACAAAACTTAAATACCAAGTTTGGTACTCAACGGTCTTTTCGTTTTTGAGCTATGCTGTGCACAGGCACACAGACACACACAGACCTCTTTGAAAACAACTTTTTTGGATTCAGGGGGACTCAAAACATGTATTTCCGATGAAATCTCGGTATCGAATTTTTGGGTGGAATGCAATACCTTCTCTATACACTATGTACATAGTACGTGTCGGGAAAGTAAAACTGCAGATCTCATTTAAACACCTTGTTTGTCACATGCATTTGTTTTTATTTTGCAGAATTAACTGTTTCCAAGATATTCCTTGCTTCACTTTTAAACTACTTAAACTTTTCACAAACGGAAAGTTAGCTTTCGTTTCTTTTCTTTTGTTTTACTGCCGGGAATGCAAAATAATATCGAATTTCAAATGTTTTACTTAGCGATAGCTTTTAAAGCATTTTATTATCGTTTTAGCTTAGTATATTCCCTTATTCACCTTCTCCACACAAGGAAGCAAGAAATAAAATTATTTTTGCTAATGTTTAACTGGATTAGCTTGACGTAAATAAAGTATTCAGCAATGCTTGTTTGTTGACCAGCTAGAGAGAGCTATGTGAATGAAACACATCAGATTTTCTCTATAAGGTTCAATAAGTCATTCCTATTTTTGACACACAAGATATACATTTTATTTGGGATGTAAATGTCATTTTAACATTTTAATCAAAATCCTTAGAGCCATTTTTGAGAAAATCAAAATTTTCGAAAATTTCTCCATGTAAAGTGTAGTTTTTGGTGGGAGAGATTTTCCTGAAAATCTTCGTGTCGCATCCTTGGAAGATACTAAACTAAATACCAATTTGGTAATTAACGGTCGTTTCGTTTTTGAGCTATGTGTACATAGACACACACACATACATGACATTTTTCTAAAAATGTTTTTTCGGACTTAGGGGACCCCCAAAACAAATATTGTACATATGGGGCTAGAGAAAGAAAAAGAAACGGATTATTGAGTTTTTGACTGACTGTCACAATTTCGTCCATTGATCCTTAACTGTCCCTGAAATCTGGGTATCTAGTTTTTGGTGATTTATTATAGTTCCTTTATCTATTAGGAAGGTGATGTAAAAAAAAAATACATTTGGTTAGGATGTTTCTATACGTATAGTTTATTAGGGAAGGGCTTGGATAAATTGCAACATTGTGGAAGTGTTTCTATAGGTTTGGATTAAAACAGAAGCCTTAATTTTGATAAAGGATGCCCAAATCGCACCAGGATGAGGGTGTTGTTTTTTTCCGTTGGGCACGCACAACACCCATGTCAGCGGGTGGGCTACAGCTTCCTCACCGTTTAACGCATAACCACTACCTACCACGTCTCCCCTCACTGAACCCGATTGTGCCGCTTGATTTACGCTGTCACTCTGAAGCCTCAAAACCTCAAAATCGCGGATGGTTTTAGTAGCAGGGAACACCTAGGTACAGTCAAGAGTGGCCCAAAGATAGATGTAGATAGGGAAGAGGATTCATGTGACAAGCCGCAAGCATTAATCTGCATGTACAGTCAAGTCGACCTACAATTGCGGTTTTCCCATGTTCTTTTGGGGGCTGGGGGAGGGGAAGGAAGGATCGACTGCCGACCGACTCATTAAGCTAAAACATGCGATGACTTTACCGGAGTAAAGCTTAAAATCCTGGCACACAGATGGCTCTGCAGTTCGTAGCGGTACACAAGAAGTCTTCATGCAATTATTGTTACATTCTCTCAACAGTGGAGTAGTACAATAAATCATTTTTATGCTCTCTACCACGTAAATAAATAGGAGAAGTATTGCATTACTCTAAAAAATCGTATGTGAGACTTCAACAGAAGTGCATGTTTTGAGGCCTATTTAACTCCAAAAACTCATGTTTAATTTTCTGCAAGTATTATGTACATAGTAAGTAGAGAAGATAGAACTCCACACAAACATTCGACGTCGAGATTTCATCGGTAATAGGTATATATTTTGAGGTCTCCTGAGTGCAAAATAAACCATAGTTCCTTGTTTGTGTGTGTGCGTGTCTGTGATAACTCAAAAACGAAAAGTCGGTTAAATACCAAACTTGATATTTAAGTTTAGTATCTTCCAAGGATGTGAGGAAGATTTTCAAGAAAACCTCCGTTTACATGGAGAACTTTCAAAAAGCTTTATTTTCTCAAAAAAACGATTTTGATTAAAACACCGTATGTAAAAGATAATTAAGTGATAAATAAAATTATCTTAAGTTTTTGGGAATAGACTATGAAATCCTCTTCATTTTGATTGACTTTTGCAGAACTGGTAAACTGTAAGAGATACAAAAAAGTTACTGTACAAAATATGTAAATTTCGTTATCGTATGTCAATATTTTTGAGTTAATGAATTCCGAGATTTTCGATATATTCCTTCTCATTGTTTTCACAGGAAGTCTTCATTTGTTTCATACCTCCTTTGTTTTACTGTTGTTCATGAAAATAGGTCTGGAATAATATTTTATAAGTATAGAGTTTTGTGAAATGTTTCAATGGAACACATTGATTTTCATAAAAATGTCCCTCTATGTGACTGTGTGAACAGCATAAGTCAAAAAATCGAAAATTCTGGTAAATTACATTTTTACTATTTTAAATTCAATATCTACCAAAGATACAACACTATTTATAGGAAATACAGATATAAATAGATATAGATATCAAGATTAGCAGCACATTTACATGTAAACATTTACATATTTTCTCTCACGATATTTTAGGATATTAGGATATATGCAGTAAATGCATTTAGGTATTTACATTTACTCTAAGCTTTGGAATATTAGAATTTACTGAGGTCAATGCATTTAGGTATTTACATTTCCGCTAAGTTTAAGAATATTAGGATTTAATATGAAAATACATTTAGGTGTTTACACTCATGTTGTTTTAGAATATTAGGATATACACAGGTAAATGCATTTAGGTATTTACATTTTCGCTAAGTTTTGGAATATTAGGATTTAATATGTAAATGCGTTTAGATGTTTACATATATATATATATATATTTATATGTTTTCATGTTGTTTAGTATATTAGGATTTACACAGTAAATGCATCTAGATATTTACATTTATGCTAAGTTTTGGAATATTAGGATTTACATAGATAAATGCATCTAGGCATGTACACTCATGTTAAGTTTTAGGATATTAGGATTTATACATGTAAATGCATTTAGATATTTACAAAGACAAATGTTTTTAATTATTTACATTCACCTAAGTTTAGGATACTTGGAATTACATAGACAATGTATTTAGATATTTGCTCTCATGCTAAGTTTTAGGATATTATGATTTGCACAGGCAATGTATTTAGGTATTTATACTCATGCTAAGTTTTAGGATATTAGGATTTGCAAAGACAAATGCATTAATATAGTTATATTCACTTAAGTTTTAGGATGTTGGATTTACATAAATAAACATGCTTAAGTATGTTAGCATTCATGGTATTTTTTAAGGTATTAGAAGTTACACAGGTAATTTAGTTATTTCCTTTACACCGCGTTATGAGATAGAAACTTGATAGTATATCTACTTTATTCAGGTTCGGCTCCATTTCTTCAGTGTACTTTTTACTAATTTAAATTATTTTTTACCCACATACCTAGATATCTTGATGAGATTTGGGCATAATTATGACTTAGTATGATTTTTTGATAGCTAACCGTATTATTTAGTTTAAGATAATTCAAGGTGTAGTTGCTACGATAAATAACTTTTATTTCCTCTAGTTTTAGGAATTATAACTACAGACAGCAAAAATATACATTTTATATTCCCAAATATGCTTGCATTAATTATGGAACCAAATTTTTTTCGTTCTGCGTTGTGTAGAAACCAACGCTTAAAAAAAAAAAAAAAAATGTATATATGTATATATAATTTTACTTACTCTTCATATTTTTCTTCATAATTTAAAGATTTACAATTTGTCACTTCTAAAATGATTTCCGTTAGTTATTAGCGAAACTTTCCAGATATACTATTCAGCAGTTTTTTGTGAAATACATTTAGAAAACTAGGACACACGACTGATGACAAGTACAGCTCAAAAAATAAAGCATTTCCTCAATGTGACGTCATATGCGAAATTAAATGTCCCCTGTACTTGAAAAAGCGTTTATTTTCACGAATTATAATATCTACTGTTATTAGTAAACAAGAATAAAGCAAAGATTAATTTGATTTTCCTTTTCCTTGTTTTCCTAAGTTAAGAGTTTCAGAATTATTAACATTTATATATATAATATTCATTTCATTTGATATTTTATTAAACATAGACAATATCTAAAAATTCTATTTTTACTTTCTCAAGCAAGTGTGCTCAATCAGCTAAGTTCTCTGTATTGAGAGGGTATTGAATTCAACCAAACATTTAATACTGAGGTTTCATCGGAAATATCATTTCGAGACCCCCTGAACCCAAAGAAAGACAAACATCTTTTTAAACTAATGAGATAAACGAGCATTTATGGTATAAGAGTTTTGATATTAAATTATACATTTTACAGCTAAAAGTCCGTTTTTTTTTCTTTTTGTTTTCACCTTTTGGCAAAAATTGTCCATATTCATTATTCTACATTTTTCTTAATGTTTTGTTTGCTGTAATTTTAACATTAAATGGGGTAAAATGTTATAACTCTCCATTATTACCTATTTACTTTCTCTAGCATGAATGTAGAATGTGAATAGTAGATAGTAAAGGTATTGAATTCTACCCAAGAAATCGATACCGAGTTTTCACCGGAAATATATGTATTGAGACCTCCTGAATCTAAAGAAAACATTTTTAGAAAAAACCTATTGTGTGTGGGTGTGTTTTGGACAGCATAGCTTAAAAATGAAGAAACCGTTAAATACCAAATTTGCTATTTAAATTTAATATCTCCCAAGGATGCAAAACGGGGAGTTTTAAGAATATCCACCATCCCAAACTACCCTTTACATGGAAAATATTAAGAACATTTTGTTTTTCTCAAAACAGGCTCTAAAAAATGTAATTTTGATGTATTAAAATATTTACATGACAAATAAGTTGTTTATCTTGAATTTTCAGGGAACTGCCTCTGAAGTCCTCTTCATCAGAATTATTTTTTCATAGACGGTAAACCGTAAGAGAAAGAGAGAAACTTACTATACGAAAAAGTGTAGATCTCGTCTAAATACACAATTTATGTTCTTTACATTTTTGTTGTGGAGCTAGCCGTTTTCGTGACATTCCTTGTTGTTGGTTTCATTTTAGAATACTTATACTTTTTGAAATAGAAGATCTTCCGGAACAATCCTTGATATTGGTTTCAATTTTAGAATACGTATATTTGTTTCAAAACAAGGTCTTCTGTGTTTCCTTTGTTTTGCTCCTGATCCTGTAAAGAAGTGAATTTTAATGGCAATTGCATAGCGACAACTTTTAAAACATTTGATTTACACTTTAGCATTGTGTATTTCTTTAGTTCCCTTCTACTTACTAGGAACTAAGTAATAAGATCATTCTGCTAATGTTTATATCTATTAGCCAGAATAGATAAAAGAAGAACTTTTTATTGTGATGGAAATTGTAATTACATTAAGCGGATACTTCTAATTATTAATACAATGATGAATTTTAATGATTTTGAAATGGATTCTACCTTGACTGCAATTCTTTTCAATACAAAAAAAAATTCATTAATGTTTTAAGTACCAATGGTAATTCCTCGGTTCAGAGAACATCACAATTAAATTATATACTGGCCTTTAAATTCCACGTTTAGGTATGGCTTCGCGAGAAACAAAATATTCGGGAGGTCCCGGGTTCGATTCCCGGTGATCGTTGACTCTGAACCTTGTTCTTTTTATTAGGGAATTTCCTCGTGTCGTCAGCTAAGGTGTCATCCTCAATATTTTCTGTCCCTCCAATGATCCCATTAATAATTTCATTCAACCTTCTCCACGTTTGTTCTGCTTCTAGGTTGCAAGATGATGTTTCGGTGCAGCACCTCGCTCATTGTGGGGGGCCCGGGAGGAAGGGATAAAGTGAATGGATACATGGACGGCTGGAACCAGGAGCGGCGGCACAGCAATAACAGCGTGGCTACTGTCCAGATAGAAACACCCATCAGTTGGACAGGCAGGCCGGGAACCTCGCCCAACATAGCGCACAACGCACCCGCCAGGGGCGGTCCTCATCGAGGCAACCAACCGAAGAAACAGAGATAGTCGCAATGAGAACCGTTTTTCCCTGCCACGCTGCACCAAACACACTTCCTGAAAAAATTAAGAACAGAAGGAAGGATGAATAAAATTATAATGAAAACGATAGGAAGGGACAGGAAATTCAGCGGATGAAAGAAATCTAATCAGCATTCGTCTTGCGACTCGATGAAACCCCTGAAATAACCAGTGGGTCAGGTAGACCGGACATGGGGATCGAACCCATGACGTCCTGAATGCGGACTATCGACGAAATTGCCTGATTATCCCACTCAGTAAACATACGAAACATAAGATTTAATCTCACCATATTTAAGACATCATAAATCACTTCAATAATGAAATGAATGATTAGTTAAGCTTGTGAATAACTCGTTCAACTAATACATATATTATTTTTTCGCTCTCGATATTTTGAGTCCACATCCAAAATAAGACTATATATCACATATTGGGGCTCTCCAGGAAGTTCCAATCTTACATATAGATAGTGATTTTTGTTTGAAATAAATGACTATAAACCTTATAAAGCTTAATTTTGAAGTTTGACCTTGTTAAATTGTTTAGTCTTAAGATGATACATCTATAACATTTGGAAAATCCACAGTATGTAAGATGTCTGATTAAAACTTATACCAGTTATACACAATATTAATGATAATTACGCTTTGTATCAAAATAATAGCTGACATGGTTATTTAAATAATAATACGTTTTTTGTCTAAATTATTGTTCCAATAATAATGAGCCCCATAATGCACTTTTAAAAGTATTCACATAAAATACAGTAATTACAAATAATTCTCATATATTAGCTGTAATTATTAGTGTAGAAAACAATTATTTCTCACCATTGGAGCGTTATTTCGAAAAATTATACAACCAATTTCTGTAATGTAATTTTTGAAACACGTTATTAAAACATAGCGTCATTTGGAACATTTTGGTGTGGGAAAGTGTTGGGAAAAAGTTTGCAAGATATTAAATTTTAAAATAGGGAAGCCTATTAATATACATGCGCCTACCTATTTATAGCTACAGTTAATTGGCATAAAGAGCACCTAATGGAAAAACTACCTATATTTTTTTAAAGTTTAGAATTCATAATTTTATTACGAAAAATTAGTTTTTTTTAAATGTTCCCGATTTTTGGTCAAATTTCACAGATGCATTTTTTTTTTAATCCGGAAGATGATATTGGACAATGATTGGATGAAATTTGTGAACTAAACATCAAATGAGCCGTGAATCCACAGTGCTTCGAGTTACCTGACATTTGTCTTCTCGGGATAAGGAAACCCCCGGAAGAAAACCATATACGGGTAAGTCACCCGTAGATTCGAACTTAGAACCTCTTGAATGCGAGGCATAATGCTATAGAGACGGGCTTGTATAGTATTGTTTGGCTGCCATCAATAATTCACGTTCTCAGTGAAATTGTAAACATGGATAAAACTGGTCATCGTCATGTGATATGAAACTTTCGTTTCGTCCTACTATTATTAAAGCTGAGCTAGATTGCACTCTGAGGGAATATGCTCCTAAGTTTCCGATAAATAATATATTTGCTGGTAAAGTTTAAGCGAGGCGTATGAACTGCTAAGACGAACATCGCAGTGACCGAACAAATAGAATATCTCGAAAACGGTTAATTCTACAAGAAAAACGTATATGATATAAATTATGTATTTTAATGAGATCTACATTTTTGTGAAATATTGTCTATTTCTTACAGTTTAACCGCTTTGCAAAATGCTACAAATATTCGGAGTAGCCACTCCTGCGGATTGAATAATAGTGGTGGTTCGCTCTCTTATATATAGTGATAATTCACGTTTCAAGATGATTTTGAAGCAACATTCATACTTTAAATAACCAGTTTTATTGGTGCATGCATTAGTGTTTAATCCTTTTACTGATTGTTACTGTACAATTTTTAGTACGAGTGTTACGAGAGAAATCTTGGGGATGGACACTGAAGATGTTAACATAGATTTCATCAGTGCTAGTAATAATGAAGACTTCATTATCATTGACTCATCCAAGGAAATGACATCGCTTCATATGGATACAGTAAGTACACAATTTGATTCTAAATTCACAGTTATAAATAGATTTGCAAATGTTAATAGCAAAAGTAAACAAATAAAAGTAAGAAAAGAAACAAGTGAGCAACTAATTAAGAAAGCTACACATTTGAAGTTATCGCTAAACAAAACAATGAAGTCATAACCACACTTCCTTCCACAAGCCAGCTGGCAGCAATGCAAAGTAAACAAAAGCTTATTAACTCTGTTACTAATGCTATTCCTACAAAGAACAGATTTCAAATATTAGCAACGGAAGATACCGAGATCGAACCAGAAGACTCCTGTGTAAAACCTGTACTTAAAATACCACCCATATGCTTACCTAACATAGAGAATTATCAGTTATTCATACAAGCTATAAAGAGCAAAACAAAATCTAGATTTCATACCAACATGACAGGTTCTACTACCAAAGTATTTTCTTCGGCTCCTGATGATTTTAGGGAACTGACTGCATATTTTGACTCTATTCATCAGCAGTATTATACTTATAAAAATCCAGCTGACAATTTTTTTTAATAATTATACGGAATCTCCCATGCTCAATCAGTAATGAAGAAGTAATGCAGGAACTGCAAGAATTGCATTTTCCTGTTCAAAAGGTAACACGCCTCTTAGGAAGGAATAAAATTCCAATTTCCTTACGCACAGTAGACCTAGAATACAATGAGTAAGGTAAATCAATTCTGAATCTAAACCGTTTACTCTATTGTGTGGTCAAAGTAGAGCCATGCAGGCAAAACAAGGACATACTTCAATGCACATGTTGCCAAAATTTTGGACATACAAAAAATTATTGCCAAATTCAACCGCCTTGTGTGCGATGCACGGGAACATATCATTATTCTAAATGCCCAAACCCAAAATCCAGCCATCAAAGTGCGTTAATTGTCATGAACACTCGGCAAACTATAGAGGTTGTCGAAATTATTTACATATGAAAGATCGATTATCTGCTTCCACAATAATCGGGCTTAACAACAAAAAGAAACTACTCCAACACCATCTCAATTATAAAGAACAAATCAAGCAGAACAGCAAACAGAACAGCACATAAATACTGCTCCCAGTAAACCCTCGACTTTTCAAGCATATGCAAATGCAGTAAAAAAAAAAACGCCCAAACTCACAAACCACAACAATCGACACCAACAGATGACAAACTCATTCTCTACTTTTCTCACCACTCTGTTAACTAATGCTATTCCTCAGCTTTTTCCTTTGTAATACAGCACTTGGCAGCAGTTCAACAATTCATAATCTCTTGTCTATCTCCTATTACTTCTCAAAATGGCAACCCTTAAACATTTATCAATTCAACAGTTAACAATAGTGAACTGGAATGTAAATGGTCTTCGCTCTAAATGAGCATCATTTATTTCCTTGTTAATTCACAATACTGATATAGCTTCTGTCATTAAAACTCATTTTCTACCAAATGAATATTTTAAAATACCAGGATGTAAAATCCACAGGAACCATAGAAGTGCTTCAACTGCCTCCGGAGGAGTAACTATAATAATAAAAAATAATATTAGTCACAATGCAGTACTAATACCAACTTTAAAGGAACTAGAAACTGCTGGCGTTCAAGTAAATTGTCGTGAAAGTGATTTTGTGTTATACTGCGCCTATAAACCGCCGTCTTATCTGCTCAATGTGACCTACCTTTCCTTACTGTTTCCAGCGACTGCTTCAACTTTGCTTCTAGGTGATTCAAACTGCAAACATGTTTCTTGGGGTTGCAGAACCTCGAACCCAAATGGTAATCACCTCTACGAGTGCATCAGCAATCATAATCTACATATTTTAGCTCCAGATGAACCAACCTTCCACTCATATAATGCAAATATACTTGATACACTTGATATTGGAATTCATAAAAATATCCAACTACCTACTTACAGCACATGTTTAACAGCACTGCCCATCACTCCAATCACTGCCAAGTTCTGGTTACCTTTAGTTTAAGAACCAACATTTCATAGCACACGTCCAGACTTATTAACGGTTATGTGCCATGGAATAAATTTGAAACTTCAATCTGCATTTCATCCTGAAACAGCCACCGATATTTATAGTGCTGTTAAGGCATTTACAGAAAAATCTGTCTATCTGTGAATGAATCAACGATAACATTCAACATACGAAAACAAAATTTCTACTTGCCATCTCATATTCTGCAATTAATTCAAGAAAAACATCATATCCGTCGAAGATGGCAAAAAGAACTTCAACCTTGGCAGAAAAAGAGACTGAATAATTCAATACGTATGGTTAAACATGAGCTAGATCAATTTCGTCTTCAAATATACCAAAATTACTTATCATCTCTCTTCAACTGCGGTAATCCTCTTTGGCAAGCGACCAAACAAATACTTGAGAACCAAATCTAATTCATTCAATATGTAAAAATAACCATATTGTCATTGACAATCAAAATGCAACCTGCTAGCTTCGTTTTATGAAAATATGTTTAAGCCAAATAACAGTGACAATGAACAGACTACCAAGGAGGTTACAGATGAACTCCAACAGCATATAAAGAAGCCAAAGGTACCTGACAGAATTGTCCCTGCCGCAACAAAAGAATTGAAACGCTGAATACATCAACTTCCATTCAAAAAGTCACTTGGATTTGACTTAATACCAAATATAGTATTAAAAAGCTTTCTAATAAAGCATTACCATATCTAGTTACCATTTACAACGCATCATTGAGGCTTGGTTATTTGCCACAAACATGGAAACTTGCATATATCATCGTTTTTTTCAAACCTAATAAACCGAAGCATCAACCATCCAGCTAAACCAATTAGTCTGTTATCAACTCTGTCTAAACTGTTTGAAAAAAATTATTCAAAAACGTCTTTTAACATTTTTAACCTCTAATCACATAATTCCATATTTTCAGTTTGGTTTTCGCCCTAAACATTCCATTACACATCAGTTATTAAGAGTCACAAATGCTATTGCAACAGGATTTGAAAAGAAACAGTTTACTGCTGCAATCTTCCTTGACGTTGCTCAAGCCTTCGATAAAGTATGGCACGAAGGTCTACTATAAAATTATATAGGGTAGCAATACCAGATTATCTTATACAGATGATAAGGAGCTTTATAACATGACGGCAATTTCTAGTCCGCATAGATGTCTTCAAATCAAGTATACGAACAATCACCGCTGGAGTACCATAAGGTTCACTTCTCGCAGAGCTACTGTTAAATATATTCACTCATGATATACCTGATCTACAACCAGCTTCCATCCCATGTACGCAGACGACACTGTCCTTTTTTATTCACACTCCAAACTAAATACAGCAATCTTGTGTTTTAATCAAAATCGTAAGAGTAATTTTTGAGGAAATCCATATTTACACAAATTGTTTCATTTAAAAAATGGTTAGTGGTAGGGGATTTTCTTGAAAAGCTTCGTATCGCATTTTTGAAAGATACTAAACATAATCTCAAGTTTGGTATTTAACAGTGTCTTCGTTTTTGAGCTATGCCTTCCACAATCAAAAACACGGACCTTTTTCTAATTTTTTTCGGAGTAAAGGGGGGATCTGAAAGCACAATTTCCGGTGAAATATCGACATCGCATTTTTGGGTGGAATACAATAGCACATTTTACATACGGCTAAATAAAGTAAAATGCTGTACATCGCATTCTGACTGGGCATGAGAAAGCTGTGCTCAAGATGGATGCCGCGATTACTCACAAAACAGTATCGTGAAGATGTTTCACACCAGTGTTTCATGATGTTTCAGGTCGATTTATTGCGCATTATGTGAACTTGTTGCAGCGTTTCTGTGACGAGATTAAAAAAAAAAAAAAAAAAAAAGACTAACCGCATATAGTGTAAAAGAAAATTGTGCTTCACTGAACGGGATGGCTTAGGCGGTATCGTCTGTGGCCCGCATTCGGGAGATTTTTGGTGCAAATCCCATGGGCCGACAAATGTAATTGTTTTTTTTTTCCTTGGTTTCCTTCTGTTGCCAAGGTAAATATCGGATCCTCCAGTCTAAAACAATAACAAAACGGAAAATGTACGGTAATTACGATTGCGCTGCCATTTATCCACAGACAATGTAGGCAGTAGACTGGAAGGCACTCCTAGCTCCATCTGTCTGTCGCAGAGCTAAGTGCTAAGAATGATGTGAGGAGATGAGCCCTTAGAAGACTACATGCACATTGTTATCTGATTACAGTAGTAGTAATGCTATTGGATCGGACGGCCCTCTAACACCATCTGCTTGGCGCTATGTGAAGGTCGTATGTAACGGGGATGAGACCTTAAAAGGCTACTGTCCACCACACACCGTAAAAACGTGGTATTTTACCGAACATGCCGTCGCAATATGACAGATGTTAAAGAGGCGTAAAATAAAATAGAATAAAATCGGCTGTGTACCATTCGAATAACCTTCTCTAGCTGTTTCATATATAGACTATTCCTACAAAATATAAGTTTTTTATCTAGGTCAATTGAATTTAGCTAAACATTATCAGAATTGGTCTTATTACTTGATCCCTTATCAGTAGAAGGGTAATAAGACAATACACTAAGTTAAAGCGATAGTCAAATCCTTTAAAAGCTGGTCGCTTTGTGAAACAATTGAGGTTCCGCACGCTTTGGATGTTCCTGTTTGAGAAAAGTTAATTCGTTTGAAATTGGAACCAATAAAATGAATATCTCAAAAAACGGTCACTCTACAAGAAAAATGTATATGACATAAACTATATGTTTTAACGAGATCTACAATTTTGCAAAGTTCTGCAAAACTCATCCAAATTAAGGTCTTCAGAGGTTATTCCCAGAAAAATATTTTAATGAAAATCGGAGCCATTTTTGAGAAAAACAAAATTTTCTAAAATTTTTCCATGTAGTTTGTATTGGGGGGATTTTTGAAAATCTTCGTGTCGCATCCTTGGAGGATACTAAACATAAATATTAGGTTTTCTATTTAAGGTTCTTTTCGTTTATAAGCTATGTTGTCAAAAGATATACACATACACACAGACACACATAGACTTTTTCTAAATTTTTTTCGGACTCAGGGGACATTAAAACATATACTTCCGTTGAAATATCGACATAGACTTTTTGGGTGGAATACAATACCTTCTCTAACTACTACGTACATTGTATGTACATATATACCAATTAGAGAAAGTAAAAATGTGTTTCATCAAGACATTGCATCAATTCACACATCTATTCACCATATTTAACCCCCCCCCCTCTGTTTATTTTCTGTTTCCAAACTTGAAGAATTGGCTTGATGGTAAAACAATTGCCACAATAAAGAAATGGAGAGTGCAGTTAATGACTGACTATTTTGCAGAGCCGTCGGTTCTCACTATATGCAAAATATCGGGGCTATTGAACATCGCTGGGAAAAGTGCATCTTGTTAAAAGGAGATTGAGTAGTACAATAAAGATCTTTGTTTCAAAATTGTTGTTCCTATGTTAGATATAGTAAACCTTCTTCTTCTTCTTCTACTACTACTTCTACTGTTCTTATAATTATTATCGCTAGCCTTCTTATGCTAAATTCACCGGTTCATACCAGACCACACTAATGGTGTTTAAGTGTGCTTTAAAGCAACCTTCCATGTTGTTGGTTTTACTAACATGGAAAAGAATTCCAGTGGAACTAAATTCCGGCACACTGGCGGGTGTTATTGACGCAGCCATGGAGTTGTGGCTGGAAAACGTAGCTACTTGGAATGGTGAGTGGGAAACAGATTGAAGTCAAAGCAACAACTGAGCTTAACTAAAGCTAATGTATTGAGAAGTATTGTTAATTTCTTAGTTACGAGTGCTTGGTTTACAAAGTAGGATGCTTTAATCTGTTTTGTAACTCCTGTCCTGATTATTAATCCTGATGAAGTGGGTAGATACGCAAGTGCTTACCTTCACAGATGTGTCGAGAATGTGCCAGGGCAACGCGACCAGATTCAGATACAAGAGCAAATATAAGAAACGTATCACCGACCAAATCGGGTCTGCAACTCCTTATAAGCTTTAGGATACCCAGGAAAAGTTTAGCAATATGGCGGCCGCTCTTCCAAATAGAGGGTAGCCAATTCCCAGTTTTGTGTTGTAATAGCCAATCAAAATGAAAAGTTCCACATGACTGTATAATTCATCATGTAGACCAGCGGGAGTTGATGTCATACAAAAATTCGCAAGGAATATCATCATAAGGGCAGTAAGTTACTCCCATTCTGTTACTTACATAGCTTAACAAAGATTCAGTGCCTTTAAGAAGATGTAACATGTAATGGTAATAAAATATTACCAAATTAATATAAGTTAAACTCTCGCCATGACATGCGTGACCATATGCTCCTGGAAATTGACAATGAGGTTAACATGCAGCTAATTAATTTTTTTACTGCTGTTACTATTCGCTGAGTTTCCTGCTGATCACTCAAGCAGCTATTGGATTTGCAGCGACAATTCAACAGGCAATTCATCCTCCTATCCCTTCTACACCGACTTCAATAACACGACTATTGAACCTCTATTGAATTTGAGTGTTCCAATCAAAACAGCATCAATAAAAAAGGAAAAAGGTTTGAATCCAGACTTCTGCTCTACTTAAATCATGACTGCTTATCATCACTGGTAAGGGAATATTGGTTCATCAGCACTAATTTACTATAACCCCAATCTTTATTGTTCGCTTTAAGTAACGTCCTCCTCTTCATTTTTTATAAAAGATCCAGCAGTCTATTCTTCTGTTCAATCTTCTAGAACCTTCATTGACTCTTCTCTTTTAAATTTACTATATGCTGTAATAATTATTATAGGCGGCACCGTGGCTGAGTGGTTAGATCGCTCGCCTCTCTCCAAAGCAGCCCAGGCTCGACCCCAAGTGACCGCAAACGGGATTTGTGGTGGACGAAACAGAATCTGGGTGGGTTTCCTCCGGGTTCTTTGGTTTCTCCACCATTCAATTCACCACCTAATCCATAATACCTTTCCTTTCATCCATATCATGTCTTTTCTCACTCTCTTATCAGGCATTGGGAAGATCAACCATCCTGGCTATTCTCTCTGAACGTCTGCTCCTCAAAAGGTATCTGACCCCAGGTGCTGGCTTGTAAGTCCGGGGGGATGTAAGTCCTCCATATACCGGAGGGTACGTAGCGATAGAAAAAAGGAAGCACTTGTACTTATTACAAAGCATCTTCATTATCTCTTCAGTTATTATTATTACTATAACCGGTCTTCTTTTTTAATTAGCTGCGCTCTTTTCATATTCTATCCCCTTGTTATTATTATTATTATTATTATTATTATTATTATTATTATTATTTTTCTCATTGCTGCTGTATATTTTCTCCTTAAAGCTTCTATATTTGTTGACCAAAAATAAATATAATCTGTATACTATACTTTACCTAATTTCCTATTCCAGGATTAATATTTCAGATTATACTGTTTGTTTTCAATTTTGTCTACAATTTTATATAATTATTCTACAG
Source organism: Hymenopus coronatus (assembly GCA_030762935.1). Lineage (NCBI taxonomy): Eukaryota > Metazoa > Arthropoda > Insecta > Mantodea > Hymenopodidae > Hymenopus > Hymenopus coronatus. The sequence goes on from CM060892.1 coordinate 157,243,676, forward strand.
ATAGTAAATTACAACTACTAGTCAAATTAAACTTAAAATAAAACAATCAAAAGAAATATATTAAACTTACAATTCAGATGCAATTGTTTAACATATAAACTAAAGTAAATTCCATTCCTATAATTCTGCTTTTTATTTTATCTTAATAGGTTAATCAATAATTAATAATATTAACCTGTATTAAATGAGTTATAAAATAATAATATATTTAAATTTTCTATTTATTAATGTATTTTACTTACTAATAATTTTATCTTGACACATATTATATAATAAATGTTATCTACTTTTACATATTTTAAAATTTAATATTAAGTTTCATTTACATTATTATTTAAAATATTTTATTTTAGTATATAAATATCTAACGCCATTTTAAATATATTATTGGTTTTTTAAATTTCACAATATTTATTATTATTATTATTATTATTAATTACTTCTTTTATTTTAATTTTTATTATTTCTATTTATATATATATATATATATATATATAATGATATGCATATACTTCTTTTTATTTTATTTAAAATTTCCCTTTCTTTCTTCTTTTTTCCTCTATACTCATAACCAACTGTACCTATTTTAGTTACTAATACTCAAGAAGCTAAGGGGCAGAAAATAGCCTTTTTGCAGTGATTAGAGCAATCATTCTGTCAGAATGAATTATTAACTAATTCTCGTGATCTTGAGAGCAAGCTCGCACAGCAGGAAATAAAGAAAGGGAAACAAGTCGGCGAGTTTTAGCAAATCTGCTGCTGCTTCTGAAACTGTTTTCGTTTTCCTCTTCTGTGATCAAAGAGAGTTGCTATGGAACTTCTCTATCCCTCACGTCCTTCTAATGATCACCGGACAAACAGCTCGGTGCGCAGATGACGGTTTAGCTAACCGAGTGTAGAATCAGAAAAATGAGACAAGTGGGAATTCCTGAGACCACTGATATAGAATGGTGCAGACATTCTGTTGCTCTTAAAAAGTCAACGTACCTGCCTAGGCAAAAGTTGAGGAGTGCGACAAAGAGGAAAATAAGGAGAAGAGAGAAGGTTTAGGTGATACGTAGTTTCCTAAAAGGGAACATAGATCATTTCCGTAATGGTGCAATGAATCTTGATGTCCTCGCTGATCAAATTTAATCCTCAGAACCTCGAATGCCATTTGTTATATATAAGAAGGGGAAGCGGCGTGAAGGGAAGTTTTGCTGACCACTAGGGATGTGCGGTATATTCGGGGGGGGGGGGGGGGAGAGTAGAGAAGCTTAGTGCTGTATGACGACGCAAGAGAGTTGCTTGCGTCCGGAGGCTAAAAAGTTTTCAACAGCCACCAGTGTCTTCGTGGGGAGGGGGGAGGCGTATACAGCGATATCGTCCTTATAATTTATGTCTTTATACACAATGCACACGCTTGCTGGAGAAGAGGGTGAAATAAATGCCAAAATAAATGGATTCTTGCCCTTAAAGTTCCATTTCGGGACGGTCATCAATGTTAAATATGAATTTATAAATAAAACTCCTGGTAAAAATGAATATGGAAAGGGAAAGATTCGTGTATCATTTGGGAGAGTGTGTAGAAAAAATATGAACGTTGCCAATTGCAGTAGGACTCCCTGCCGTATTCCTAAGGAGGGATAAAGACATTAAAATTGAAGGCCTTCCTCGAATAATGTTCTAAGCCCCCATCCAAAAAATAATCAAGGAAAAAGACGATATGGAAATTGTCTCTAGGTGGTCAACATAATTCAGAGGTGCCGGATTCAATTCCCAATTGGAGGAGGGGACCTCATCCGTATTTAGCCGAGTTTGTTCCTTAACCTTCCTTGCGTATGAAAGTGCGGATTAGAGTCTGAATGTGTATATGGTGTTTGGCAGTGAGCCCTGGATGATGAACCAGAGAGCTAAATGTAAATTACGATAAGTTAGATAGTTTAGGAAATAAGACATGGTTTTGTAACTGAAAATATGCAGTACAGTAAATGTTGTTGTTGTTATTATTATTATTATTATTATTATTATTACTATTATCATCATCACTATACCTATGTTGCCGCTTGCTACAAGTGGAAACAAAAACAACAGTTAATCGCTATAGAGCCTATAAACTGCTAGGTTGACACGGTGGTCAACGAAACGACCACCGAAAGCGACAAAAGAGGTAATGTACAAGTGTTGAATTTCATGTACACGGTTAAAGGACAGCAAACTTATAAAAAGCACTACCTACCATTTCAATGTGTTTTGCTGCCATTTTTTGTTTATTTCCCTATAACTTAATCTTACACAGGAAGGCAATTAGCGAGTCAACACAAGGCGATAGAAAATCTGTGGGAGTTGGCAGAATAATTACTTAATAACAATCTCCCTCTGGCTGCCTAGTTTCTGTTTGACATACACATAAACTTAAAAGCCTAAGCAAGCTTCTGAGTTTACACGTAATTCAATGTTTATTTTTATACATATGATTAACAATTCATTTTGACCAGATCCATTACAATACAAATAATATTCTAATATATTTATTTTATTTTCTGTACTACGTATAAAAAGTAGGGGAACTATTCTATTCCACACCAAAAAACATCCGAAATACACGTTTGGAAACTCCCTGATTTAAAAAACTAAAAAGATTCATTTTAGGAAACAGGTTCATGTATGTATATGTGTGAGTATATGTGTATGGGTGTGTGTGTGTTAACAACATAACTCAAAATACGAAAAGTCAGTTAAATACCAAATTTGGTATATAAGCTATAGGTATCTTCCAAAAATTTGACATTAAGATTTTCAAGAAGATCTACCTACATCAGAGAACATTTCCCGAAACTTTAAGTTTTCTCAAAAATGCTTTAACGATGGTGATTAAAATACCATAAATTAAAGATACATATTTATATCAAAAAGAAAAAGTATATCTTTAATTTTCTGGGTATAGCTTGTGAACTCAATGTTAAGTTAAATCAATAACAATGAATATCTAGGAAATGATTAACTCCACAAAAAATATATTTCACATAAATTGTGTGTTTTAAAGAGATCTACACTTTTTATTGCGTAAGATTTTGTTTATCTCTTATGGTCTACCAGTTATACAAAAGTCATCCAGAATGAAGAGTACTTCAGAAGCTAAATGCAGAAAATTCAAGATATATATTTTATAATGTAAATATCTGTAATATGTGGTATTTTTATAATAACGTTGGTTAGAAAATTCAAAATTTGGAAAATACTTTATGCTAAGAGTTTTGTTGAAAACGTCGTATCAAAACATTTGAAGATGCTGAACATAAATACCAATATTGGAATATAATTGATTTTTCGTTTTTCTGCTATGCTGTTTACAAACACACAAGCAGATACACAGACTCACTTTTATCTAAAAATAGCTTTTTTTGGATTCCGGTTAAATCTCGGTATCAAATTGTTGGGTGAAGTACTGAACTTCCCCTACTTGCTATACGTGAAAGTAAAAAATCTGATGTTACATATTCATGACTTTTTCTACCTACAATCCTTTATTTTTACTTTCTCCACCACGTATGCTCAGTGCGCAAAGTATGTATAGAAGGTATTGCAATCCACCCAAAATTTTGATACAGATATTTCACCGGAAACACATGTTTGGGGATACCTGAATTAAATAAAATAGTTTTATAAAAAAGGTCTAGCATGTGGTTGTGTCTGTGTGTAATTTTGTTTTTCTCGAATTTAAAGATTTAATTTAATATGTTTACTGTGTTATACATATTAAAATACTTTCTGAGTCTGTATATGAACAACGTAGCTCAAAAACGAAAAGTCTGTTAAGTACCAGCATCGATATTTAAGTTTATATCTTCCAACTATGCAACACGAAGATATTCAGGAAATTCCTCTCACTCAAAGCTACCATTTACATGCATTATTTTTCGAAATTTCCGGTTTTCCTAAAAGGATTTTGATTGAAATATCGTATATTAAATATATTTAAATCACAAACAAAGTGCATATTTTGGGAGTCCACTCTGATACCCTCTTCATTCTGAAAAATGTTAGGTAGGCCTTTGTTCTCTTTTAATTAATACACCCCGCACAAACTTTCTTTCCAATAAAGTAAACTCTTGTCATAATAAAAATAATAAAAATTATATGTGGATCTCGTTAAATAAAACACACATACAGTTAAACATTTCCGAGATATATCTTATTACTGGTTTCAATTTTAAAATACTAATACTTTACTGAAACGGGAAGTCGTCATTCTTTTTCCTTTGTTTCCTGGTCATGCAAAGAGAACTGAATGTTGTTGTCCTGCATAGCGACAACGTTTATAAAGTTTTAAGTATCGCTTTGCCTAGATTATACCATTATTTCTCTTCTACTTACAAGGAACTAAATAAGATAATTTCTGTCGAGGTTTATCTTGATTAGCATGAAGTAGATAGAAGAATGATTTGTTTGTAAAATTGGTAGAGAAAGTTACCTAAATGAAACAAGTCAGATTTTCATATTTGTTTCATGAATAGATCAAAATTTGGGCGTCAGGCGGGTCAATGTCCCTAGCTTTGTAATATAGGGGTTAGAAAATCTCTATGTCGGCGCCTATTTCACTTATGGCTGCCCATACACAACGAACGGAAGTCTGTGCATTTCGCATTGGAAAGCAGGACCGATTTTCAGAAAGTCAATTTTTACCCCTTATTTCGATCCACTTCATTTACATACACCTAACCTAACCTAAAGTAGCCTAACGCTGACGAAACTTCGAAACCTGTCATCTGACACGCAGCCATATTATCTCCGAAACCAATAGGAAAGGCTCAGGAAAGAGTCTTAGTCTAAAATTGAACTAGAATCTGCAATCTCGCGTCCGGCATGGTACATTAGGTACAATAATAGTACATGGAAAGACAAAACGGAACGGAAGTAGCGGCTGAAGTTCGCAAGTGCGGTATGGTGTTTCTCGTACTTCGAAATCTATCTCTCGGGTGTTGTGTTTGTGTAGTGTTTCTTATATGTATAAAATGCAGAAATAGATTGAAGTCAATGACCTCCAAAAATAAAGCGTCTTCAAGCAGACGCGTGTTCTTAGTTGGTGTCAGTTTGCGTGCAGACAGCCGCAGGTGAGCATTTTATTACCTTTAATTGTGGGCCTACTGCTATTCAGTGAACATTCTGTTTTTTAACTACAGCTGGTGAAAGTGGCGGTCACTATACTTCACGTCAAAAGATGATGCACACTCAGTGTTTGTGAGAGAGTAGATCAATTTGACTCGTATCTTCTTGTTTTGGCTTCAGTTTACCGGCATTGAAAGTTGTTTAACATTTTCAAAAGATTAAGGTTCGTTAATATGTCCAAAATTACCTTGGACCCTGAGCAGAAATACTTTATAACTATATTTGCAAATTCTAATACCTTTTACACTTAATAATATTGTTTTAAGAAGAAACTGATTTCAATTGAATTGCTTCTTACTTGAAAATTCAACTTTTTGAGTGCAAATCAAATCGGTCTTATTTCCATATGTGATCCTGATTGGGTACTTTTGTTATTCTGCCATTAGAATAATTCTGCCGGTTTGTAAATAGTTACTTGCTGGTATGTTATAAACATTTAGGGTCTTAAGCCGCAAAGCATAGTCCCAAGTGGAGGGTCCTAAGCCGCAAAACTTAGCCGAGGGATGTGTGAAGCTAAAATTCAAATGACCCCAAAAAAGAAATTAAAACCTCGGAAATGTAGAGGATTTCAAATCTGAACATGTTAATGTTTTTAGTACTTTCAAATCAGGATCATCTATAGAGATTATATCCTCAAATCAATTGCGCTTATAGATTATGTATTCTTACTGTGAGGGACATTTCATTCTGAGTTATTATAAATTCGTATTATACCTTTGCCCCTGGGTTTTAAAACCCCATCATCATTTTAAATTACCACGAGCCTTAATACCGTATTATTTTTTCTCCACTTCGAGTTTTACTTCCTCTGCCATATGTACATGTATAGAAAATGTTTTGTATTCCAAAGAATAGGTAATATAAGTTTTGATTTTTACTCCCCTCTATTATCTTATTAATTATTAGAAGAACTATTGAAATTTATTCTATAGTAATTAAGATAATTTAAGGTGAAATTTATATCATATTTTATTTATATTATTCATATTCCACTCTAAAATTCGATACCAAGATTTATCTGGAAATACAAGATTTGAGGACCCCTGAATAAATAAAAAAAAATGTTTGACAAACGTTCGTGTATGTGTGTGCGCGCGCATCTGTATCTGTATGTGTGTCTGTGCGCAACATAACTCAAAAACTAAAGGACGTTAAATGCAAAAACAGATATCAAGCTTGGTATCTTCCATAGTTGCTACACGAATATTTTCACAAACTATCTCCAACCCAACTTACCCTACATTTTCGGGTTCGATTAAAATATCGTATATTAAAGATATTTACATGACAAATGAAATGTATATCTTGAATTTTCTGGAAATGACCTCTGAAGACATCTTTATTCTGGATGCATTTTTCGAGTTCTTACATAAAACTAATTAAAAACTATGTAATAGTCAGGAAAGAGCATTCAATCCTTTCATCTCTGCATAAAAGGAAAATAAAAAGACTTCGAGAAATTATACAATATTCGAAGCACAAATAAAACAGATTACCAGAGAAACTTTTTCAATGTGACTACCTGCAACATCCCTGCAGAAATTGCATCTACGAAGAAATGAACCTCACTCCCTGTTAAAAATTCTAGGCTTGTTGTAAACCTCCCCACAAAAAGATAAAGTTCAACGAAAATCTGGTAAGTGAGGTTCTTAAGCATGCGCAATGATACCATGTGGCAGCAAAAAGCACATGAGCTCTGAAGTACTCAACTTAGATTATCTTAGGAAGTTAGTCTATGTGAACTCCGTTTCGCACCTTGTTGAAACAATTATTTTTTTTACACTCAATGTATTTAGCAATTCATGGTTCTCTCGTTAGAACCATTTTTGAGAAAATAAAAGTATCGAAAATTTTTCATTGAAAAGTGTAATTGGGAGTGGGGTATTTTCTTGAAAAACTTCGCGTCCCATCCTTGGAAGATACTGAAATTAAATACCAAATTTGGTATTTAACGGACTTTTAATTTTTGAGATATGCTGCCCACACACACACGAAATTTTTCTAAAAATGCTTTTTTTGGATTCAGATGGTCTCAAAACATACATTACCGGTGAAATCTCGGTATCAAGTTTTTGGATGTAATATAATATCTTCTCTATGTAATACATACATAGTATGTGTAGAGAAAGTAATAAACGTACCTACTGAGACTTGAATCTCCCTCTCTTTAAGATCTCAACCCCATCCCACTAAATAATGCGTCAAATAATGCCACTATACGCTGTCCGAAATTTAGGTGTTCATGTCACAGCTTATGGCAGTTTGATCAGTGGCGTACTAAACCTACATTTTATGCAGTAGCAAACAATTTAGAGCCCATAGCCCATAGGTTCCCTATCTGGAACCATTTAACTTGTAACCCCCTCTACAACCCTGTGCGGTGATCAGGGACACCTTTATATATTTATTGTGCAAATAGCCTGGAAACTCTTCATTCTGAGTAACTGTTATATAATTTTGTATACCTTGTAAACCGAAAGATATAGAGGAGACATTAAGATCTCTTTAAGATGCACATTTCAATTGAAATACATTTTGTGTAAAATGTAAATGGAGTTTTATTTGTGGACGTTCTTTAACTGCTATGGTTCTCAGCGTCACATTCTATACTGGGCGTGAAAAACCGCTTAATTTTGCTCAGAGGCCTCTTTTATCAGGCTTCAGATCTTTTACGTGCCGTAAATTTACGACACGGGACCAACGGTTTTATTTCCCTTCCGAAGGAAAAAATCCATCGCAACTATATGAAGTTAGCATGGTATTTTGTGTGACTTTTACCACTCTTGAGACATATGTTATAATTGCTGTAAATGTTCAAATACTGAGCTTTTTAATGTTTTATTGGTTGTCTTATCGCGCTTATGCAAAAAGTGGAATTTGAAAACCGGCATCTGACGCCAAGCGCTGGTCCTGGGGGGGGGGGGGGTGAAGTCCTACACACAGAGGTAAAATAGCGAAAGAAGAAGACTGTACCTTCAAATTCTTTATCCCTTTTGTATCTATAACGAAATGTGTCATGACACCATTCCTGAAAACGATGTTTAGGTGCTTCTCGGGATTCCATAAAGAGTATGGAATTTTATGGCCAATATAATAGCATCCAGGTGCATAAAACATTTGACTAACGCAATTCTATTTTTATCTAATATGAAATATCTACTGTAACCATTTCTCCAAAGCTGTATCTCGATTAATGTGAAGTAGATAGAAATATAAACATTGACAAGAATAAATTTTATACTCGCTAGCAAACGATAGTGTAGAAAGCCATCTGAAGGTAATTTCAGATTTTTTTAATAAGCCCCGCGTGTGCGTGTATGTGAGTGTACCAACAGTATAGCGCAAAACAAAAAGTCTGATAAATGCCAAATATGATATTTTAGTTCAGAATCCTTAAAGGCTGCGATAACATTATCTTTAAGAAAATCCCTCCTACTTCAAACTACGCTTACATGGAAATGTTTGTAAAAAGATATCTTAACGATTTTGATTAAATATTCTGATGGAAACCAAAATTTATAACTAGAATTTTCTGGGAAGAGCCACTGAAGTACTTAATTCTGATTGACTGTTGTCTAAATGGTAAACGGTAAGAGATAGATTGAAACTTACTGCATAAAATGAAGACATATTTTAAAATTCCTTTTTATTTTCTCTAGAACATAATATGTAGAATGTACGTAACAGATAGAGAAGGTATTATATTCCATCCAAAATTCGATACCGAGATTTCGCCGGAAATGTGTATATGTTTTCAGATTCCCTGAATGCAAGAGTAAGCATCTTTAGAAAAAAGTTCTGTATGTGTCTGTGATCTGCATAACTCAAAAACGAAAAGACTGTTAACTACTACATTTGGTACATAAGTTCAGTATGTTCCAAGGATGAGACACGAGGATTTTCAAGGAACTCCTCATCCCCGACCATCCTTTACATGCAACATTTTTCGAAAATGTTGTTTTACAAAGCTAGGTGTAATGCTTTTGATTAAAATACAGCATACTTATGATTTTCATATGGCAATAAAAATGTATATCTTGAATTTTATGCGAATGCCCTTGAAGACCTCTTCATTCTGGACAACTTTTAATGGCTGTTAAAACATAAGACGATGGACAAAAGCATATTACAAAGAATGTAGACCTCGCTAAAGCATATAAATGTTATCAGATATTTTTTGTGAAGTTAATAATTTCCTACACATTCCTGTTACTGATTTAAATATTACAATTCTATTCTTTTCTCAACTGGGCTGTCGTCATTCGTTTTTAATGCTTTTTTCTCCTGGTCATGCAAAAAGAACCGAATTTCAATCCATAATGAAAGATTTTAGAATATTTCACTGTCACTTTGACCTAATATATTTCTTTATGTCTCTTTTATTTAGAAGAAACTAAGCAATAACAATATTTCTTTGATGCCTACCTTTATTAGGCTGAAGTAGATAGCAGAGTATGCCTTTGTAAGAACAAATTGTTATACTAGAAAAGGTAGAGAAAGTCATGTGAATGGAACACGTCAGATTTTACTCTCAGCCGTGCAAAGAAATCTAATTTCAATATGATCATATGGCGACCAACTTTTAAAAGTCTTACTCTCGTTTTAGCCTAATGTATTTCCTTATTTACCTTGTACTTATATGGAAATTTTAATAACTAATTAACCACTAATGTTTATCTTGATTTTCATGAAACAAATGGAAGAATACATTTTTGTTAAATAAAATCTGGTGGAGAAATTGTGTGAGTGTCAACAAACAACATTGTTGTATATTTCATTAATGGAATTTGGGATTAACGATATTTTATGTGAAACTTGTGAGGCAGTTCTCATTATCAGGTGAAATAGATGAAGCTAGACTTTTCAGTTAGCAGTTCTCACATTATCGTGGAGAAGTTAGTTATTCTAAAGAAGCGAGCTAGCGTCCCTAGTTATCCCAGTCCCAGGTGAGATCCTGGAAACCCTGATGGCGCCATCAAACGAGGAACAACAGCAGTATAAGATAACAGGTTAACTTTTGCTTACTTTTTAATAAACTGCAAAGTAGGTGGGGGGACTGCGAAACTTTTCTACTCTACACACACACACACATCGTCATCTTGCCACTTTTCACCCCTAAGAGCCCGATTCTCTCCTTTCTTTGCAACCTCCCCAAATGAAGGTGTTTAGTATTGCATTTGATGCTACTGCGCGGATTTAAAACTCTTAAATTACTGGACAATTGCCTTGAATTTAAGGGAAGTGCATAGCCTATATTTTACGGTGTAGATATGTGAAATATGGGAAATACAGTGAATGCTGGAGAGGATTATTCATTCCCCGAAATTCCTCACCATTCATTTCGGTCTCTTTCTTTAAAGTGTCGACAAGGACTATGGCAGAGGCGCCATTCTCTCTCGGCGGCGGGATGGCACTGGTGGTTGTCTGTGGACTCAAGTGGTCTATTCGGGACTGAGCCATAGGCTCCTGGCGCTGTCCGCGTCGAGATGAAGAACTGCTTGTGACTGTTAGGGACCCTCTCTTCCTGTCCGGATGTCGGCCGCCCTGTGAAATTACACTCATCTCATCCTTCTTCAGTGCTCAAGGCTGCAGTGTGGAATGCCGCTCTGTAACGTATAGATACATAGGTAGATAAGGTATTGCATTCCTCCCAAAAAATCGATACCAAGATTTCACAGGAAATAAACTTTTAGCGTCCCTGAATCCAAAATCGAATTGTTACAGTATAGACTATGTGTGTGAGTGTGTGTGAGAGAGAGAGAGAGGGAGAGAGCGAGAGGGCGAGAGAGGGAGAGAGCGAGAGGGCGAGAAAGAGAGAGAGAGAGAAAGAGAGAGAAAGACAAGGATGTGGCTCGAAGATTTTCAAATGAAAACTCCTACCACAAACTACACTTTGCATGGAAAATTTTTCGAAAATGTTTGTTTTCTCAAAAATAGCTCTAACGATTTTGATCAAAATAGCATAAGTTTAATATATTTATGTGACAAATATAATGTATATTTTGAATTTTCTGGGAATAGTCTCGGAAGACTTCTTCATTTTCTGGAAGAATTTCGTACAACTTGGCAAAGCTTAAGAGAAAGACAAAAGCGTATAATGAAAATGAATATTTCTTAAAACACACAATTTATGTCATATACCTTTTTTTAAGTTGACCATTTCCGAGCTATTCCTTTATTAGTTCCAATTTTAAAATACTTTTCTGAAACAGGAATTTGTCATTCCAGTTTCTTTTGTTTTACTCCTGGACATGCAAAAAACACCGAATTTTAATCACATCGCAACTAGGTTTTAAAAGATATGGCTATCGCTTTTATCTGTGTATTTCCTTATGTCATATATGTATAAGGAACTAGCTAATAACACCATTTCTGCTTATGTTTTAGAAGAATAAACTTTTGTAAGAATAATTTGTTACAGAAGAGGTAGAATAAATATGTGAATGGAGCACATCAGATATTTAAAAGTAATCACATTAAAAATAAAGTTCATAATAAATTAGTTTAAAATAGATTCGTAATTTTTATATTAACCCCTATTATTGAGGGTAAATTATTGCTTTTTGTACACCCCAAAACTCTTGGTGTTTCAAAAATTACTAATTGGTTTCTTATAATTAGAGCATTATTTCGAAAACCATTTTCTTGAATGTGCCTTTAAGAGGTATTATAAACATGTTGAAACAAACTAATAACATCGACTCTTATGCTTATGTCTGACAAGGATGAATCTTAACTATTTATAGAAAGTGGTGGAATAAGGGTTAAGTTTTCGGGAACGTTCTGCACTCCGAAACTTCATGTACAGTAACATCACGCAATCTATGCAGTGAGTAGGAAAGTTACCAAGGAAAAGTACGTTTCTTTTAAACTGTATTTGATACCAATTAAATACCGAGATGCCTGTTCATATAATTATAAATGTGAAAATTCTTCGTAAAAAATTATTTCTCATTCTGCTGGCGATACATGGTATCAGGGCCCACCTCAGTAGTGTCGAGGTGGTGTGTCTACCTCACATTCAACAGATCGCGGCTTCGAATCTCACTTAAGGTGAGTTACCCGGATGTGTTTTTTGTTGTTTTTTTGTTTTGTTTTTGTTTTTTTGAGATTTTCCCTTATCCTAAGAAGGCAAATGTCAAGTAAGCTTCATGGACCCCGAGATCATTTGCATCATTTCACTGATTGCATTCATCGTCCGATATGACCAACGAGGTTAAAGCACATTAAGCTTCAAAAGACAAAGAAACAAACGATGGTATTAGGAGCTTGCAGTTTTACTATCTTAAACTATAGATAATAATTGTCACTATTTTTTGTAATTATTATGTTAGGATTACAACAGCAAACCTATGAAAATTGTATGTGTGTTCATTTCCGAAATATTAATACTAATGCAAAAGACATAATAGAGCAATTGTTCTACCAATCATGAACCTAATACAGCTGTAATAACCTATGAAAGGTGGAGTATGTATTTCAAACGGCACAGCACTGAAGGAATTATCTGTTCTTGTTTGCCACGCACTTGATCGCGCAGTGCACAGTAGAGGATTCAAAGGAGCATCGAACACATTTGCTCTCTTTTCTTTACTCAATGGACAAATAGTTGGTAATCATTGCTCTGACCGAAGAATAAAGAAGACGATCCTACCTGGACTTGAACCACAGTCCTTCCGTTCACAAAGTCATGCCTAAAGCGCTTTATCTACCCGTATTGGTGCACAAATTATGCAATAACAATAATAATAGTAATAATAATAGCTATAATAAGAATATTAATAATCATAATAATAACAATGAGGGGTGGGAAGGTATTCTTTCAAGCTATTCGATCGGATTCACAAATCCTGAACTAAAAGCTGCGTAGGAGGCTACGCATTAGATTTAGTCTGGTGATCAAAAGGAAAGCAAATTCAAATGTGAATTCTGGAAATACCTCATTCAGGTGTATTGTGAAATAAGGAAATCAAAATCACATCTTTGTTTAACAGGAGATGTATTAATAATAACTGCAACACCAACAAAATTATATGTTCAATTACACTTGATGTTAAAATTGTGCTCCATTAGAACTATGCAGACATCGGATCTTCTTAGCCAATTTTTCCCTATCCTCGTTAGATCGTCCGCATCTGTTCAATCTCTAGGGCTGCTTCAAACACACTTGTACCAACATCATCAATGGTAGCAACCTCGTCATGGTACACTTTACTCTCCAAATATTCCCAGAAGTAACAATCTGAAGAATTGAGTTTTGACATAAGAAAATCTACATACTCTTGATTTGTAAAGACTGCCTTCGTTCTGAATGTATTTAAGGCATCTGAAGCACTGACAGAACCAGATGACATGTGCAAGGTGTCGAGGCACATCACTATTGTTTACAGTTCTGACTTTCCTCTCTAACAATAACGTCCAATTTGGCGCAGTTACCAAGCGTATAATCACAACTTTATTAAACGTCTGAATTCAATTTATAATACCATGTTGCGGTTAAACGATTCAGTTTAGTAACAAATAGTAAAACCACAAGTAACTCGTCTTTTGTAACTCTACCTCGCTATTCTAATTGCAGAGGTGAACATGAGGCGTAACTGACATGTACGCAATCAAATACTTGGCCAATTTTATTTTTTATTTAAGCAACGTGCAGTTTAGAGGAAAAAGGTACAGGAACTTTGGTTTCAGCTTAACTTCAGGAAGTCTCCGTATTCACACCCTAACACCTTGTATAGTCCTGTTTAACTTCTGTGGTCATATCGGCGGCTTTGTCTTGCGAAATAGCTGCTGGTGTTGTTCTCCTAAAGGCAGGTTTTTTTAACATTGGTTTTCCTGTATTATACTATTATATACATGCATACTTCCAGACTCTGTGGAGAATATGTAATAAACTTCTCCCCCTACCGGGATTAGAGCCCGAGACCTCTGGGATATGACGCCAGAACGCTGACCTTCCGACCAAAAGGAAGTCAATATAATGTTTTATATCATCTTCTAGTAATGCTGAAACCTTTTGGTACACTCCCGTAAAGAACGCCTGAGATAAAAGCGCTTGTCATCAGTGGAAATGAAACGCTGTGAAGTGAAAGTTCTGAAGGCGTGTCTGACTTGCAAAAGGTCACTTTGAGAGTTCTATCCAGAAAAGCCCATCTCTACCTGGAAACATGTGCTGTCAAAACCATTTTGACCACCTCGTCATTCTAGCCCCAGACGTCACCTTTGCTTCCTTTCTTTGTAACCTGCACCCGCCCGCCGCCCATTATTTTAAATTGAAACGGGAAAATATGCTGGCGAGGAGCACCTTTCAGGGAGAGCCGAGCGACCATCACACCTGATAGTTGTTCTGTTTCAATTTCCTGAAAGGACCTGGGCGCAGTGACCCATCTTGTGATGTGCATCCTTTACTCGCGAGTGCGACCACAGTGCCAAATCTTTACTATAGACAACCAAATACGGAATTAACACTCTTATAGGAGTATATTATATTAAACAAATGTGTATGTTAACGACGTCGCCCTCCTGTGTAGCAATTACCATGCTAACGTCTAAAACCCAAGATTCCAGTTGCAAATCAGGTGGAGGGTGATAGATTTTTTTGGACGCAAAAATCCTTAGCATGACTTCCATTAGAAGGGAAGCCGGTGGCCCCGTGTAATGTTTATTTGCACAGAACACTATACCTTGAAACAAAAAGGTTCCTGGGCAAAATTTTCTGCGATCTCGTCCATGTTTGTGATGTACAAAAATATTGGAGTTTTTCTTTCGAATATCGCCAATTCCATTTAAATATAATTATTTAAAGCAACGTGGCCAGTTTGGAGGATGACAGTATTTTTATGGACACAGTGTATTAATCTTGTAGCGCAATTGCTTCTGGAAACAACTGTTATTATACATTTGGGTTAAAACAAACTTATCAACTCAAAGCGATTAGCATGGCCGCGCTCGCTAAAGCGTCTCGCTTTGGTGCTTCGTGGGCAGGGGATCGTGGGTTCGAGTCCCGCCTTGGGCATGGGTGTTATATGTTTGTGTAATGTGTATATGTTTGTAAAAGAAACAGTAAAACCAGTAAACCCAGTAATCAGTAAAAACCTACGGGGGGAAATTTAAATAGGGATACAGTGCCGGAGTCCTGATCAGACTCCGTTACTGTTTAAAAAAAAAAAAAAAAATTGATTATAAGGCTTCGGTACCGCTTGCAAAGGAACGTTAGGTTGAGAGCTACTGTATTGTATTCGTTTGCTCTTCATGTTAGTTTACAGTAGAGAAGGCAAGGAAGGGAATGGGAACACATCGGTACAATCCGGTCAAATTTGCTAGCTAATGCTGATAGAGCAGTTGGATTTATTTTCCCATTGTTTCTTAGACATTTGTTATTTCCACATAGGTAAATGGAACATAATACTTTTATCTAAATAAGCATAAATTTCACTAAAAAAAACAAATCAGCCACTCGTGATAAAATAAATAAAAGATAATTTTCCCTTTATAGTGCAATCATTCACAGAACCATAATTAAAACAAGATTAATTAATAGCAGAAAGTAAAAACAAACTTGTCTCGTGTACATAGTTCACTAAAAAAAAATTACAAAAGTAACAGCATATGCTGTTGATGTATGACGTGAGAAGCGCTTTCTGTTCTTTGTATTTAGAAATGCTTCTCTCAAAGTCCCATGATGCGAACTGGTGCAAATTGGAAGTATGGAACTTCATCAATGTTTATTCTTATGGATTTATATCCAATGCCCAAAATTGCACATAGTTGCATCACCAGCCTTTATATGAAGAAGATTTTCCTCACTTTTGTAGTAACCAAATCTGCTGGCGTTTTTTTTTTTTTTTTTTTTTTTTTTTTTTTTTTTTTTTTTTTTTTTTTTTTTTTCCCCACTGTTTGTAGCAATTTATCTACTAAGCGAAGTGCTTCGGACAATTCTAAATTTGAAATATCAAGCATTGTTATTGTTTTAAATAAATGTGCAAAGTTATATTTAATGTATATTAGAGATTCCTTTAGTCCCTCAGATATTATTGATTTTGATATATCCATTATAGCACTACCCTCGCTGTCTAATGAGTTGAATAAGTTAATTATTTTATCATGGTATGTTGCACAGTATGTTATCACTCAACGAACATTTCGTAAGATGCTGTCAAGTAAACACAGGTAGGTCAACGTTTCCCTAATTGCAACTGGTTTGTAAGGCGACACAACTATACTAACCCTCCCCGACACAAAAACTCCATGCAAACATAACTGAATTTCTGACAAAATGCTACCAGCGCCGAAGTTTATTTATTTTGGCTTTATTTTAGCAAATTTCTAAACTCTCTATTTGGAATTTATAAATTTGTAATCTGTGTACACTATTTTGTAAGATTAGGCAGTGCAAGAAATCCTGGAAACATTATTAGGTGCTGCACGATGAGCACCTTAAGAAAACTACTCTTGGAAGAGAAGACATAATCCAAAGAGTTAATGAAGTTGTATTATTACGTAGTGTGAGCCCTCTCTGTTCTTTTCCTTGTGGAATTCCTTGGAGTACCACTCATGTGTGAGACAAGGCTGCGAAAAGAAAGTGCTGCCACGTGAAATATTGATGCGGAAGACGTAGCTGTCTAACAGTCACTCCCCCAAGGCTCGTCATCAGCATGTACACACTCCCCAACTCTTTTCAACGAAAAAAACTTGCTCAAATTACTTCGTCGTCACAGACTTGTTCTACTTGAATGCATTCATATCCGACGAGAATGGTGCTACTTAACGCCGTCGTACATTTTTAAACGCGTGTTCTAATCAGGAAATATGGTTAAGTTAACAATCGTCGAGGGAATAGCCCGTCTCAGAAAGCTATGCTCGGCGCGATCTCTGAAGAGTTGTTTCAAGAAAGTTTTGAGTTGGGGAAAGAGAATTAAAAGTTGTTAGTCTCGTGGGTGATAATCCGCATATGTATGCAAATGACCACTTCTCATTGGTCAGCATAGTTTTGTGAAACAGTGGTAGATAAATCACCACCTACATGATACTTTGGTCAACTTCACTGCAAATACACGGTGTAGAAAAAATTCTGACGCGGTGTACATCCACTAGCTCTATATGCTGTAGCTAACTATTCTTAGAAAAGTTAACTTTTCTATCTAGTTCATCTTTATCACGATTTGTAGAAATGGTTTTATTGCGATATTATTTTCTTGTACCAGAGGAATAAGGAAATACGATAAGCTAGAATGATAGTCAAATGTTTTAAAAGACGATCGCTATGAGAGGGTATTGAAATTCACTTCTATTTGCTTATTCAGGATAACAAAAATCTGATATGTTCCACTCACATGACGTTCCCTCTACATCGCTGCATCAAATTATTGTTAAAAGTTTA
This sequence comes from Hymenopus coronatus, assembly GCA_030762935.1. Lineage (NCBI taxonomy): Eukaryota > Metazoa > Arthropoda > Insecta > Mantodea > Hymenopodidae > Hymenopus > Hymenopus coronatus. The sequence continues at coordinate 157,261,203 of CM060892.1, forward strand.
TTCTTCTATTTACTTCATTCTAACCGAGAAAAAATTAGTAGAAATTGTCTTATTATTTCCTTCCTCGTAAATAGAAGTGGAACAAGGCTGTACCATAGGCAATAGCAATAGTAATCTTTTTTTAAAACCTAGTTGCTATGTGATTTACGTTCCTTTGTTTGTATGGTCAGGAGTTGACAAATTCCCTTATGAGAAAAGAGGTGAATTGAATCAGTAAGGGAGAGGTGAATTAAGTAAAAATAAACAAAGGCTTTCCCTCCCTAAAAAAGAATTTTGCCCAAAATTCAAACTTTTAGGTATAAAGAAAAACATTGGTCCTATTTATGTAAATATTTTAAATCTGAAACAAATAACAAGGAATATGTCAGAAATGGTCAACTCCCCAAAAAACCCCATATATAACTTAATTTCTGTGTTTTAACGAGATCTACGTTTTTTGTGCAGTAAGTTTTTGTCTATCTCTTACGGTTTACCAGTTACGCAAAATTCAGCAATATTCATCAAGAATAAAGAGGTCTTCAGAGGTTATTCCCTGAAAATTCAATATATAAATTTATTTGCAACGTGAATATCTTTAATATACTGTATTTTAATCAAAATCGTTAGAGAAATTTTTTAACTTTTTTCTTTTGCGGTGGGGGAATTTTTCTCAAAATCTTTGTGTCGCATCCTTGGAAGATATTAAACTTAAATACTAAGTTTGGTATTTTACCGTCTTTTCGTTTTTGAGTTATCGTGTTCACACACACATACACATACACATACACATACACACACGGACCTCTTTATAAAAATCTGATGTGTTCCATTCACATGATTTTCTCTATATCTTTGCAATAAATAATTGTTAGAAGGCTTATGTTCTATTTACTTCATGACAACCGAGAAAAAAAATAGCAGAAATAGTCTTATTACTTGCTCCCTTGTAAGTAGAAGCAAACAAAGAGAGTACCATAGGTTAAAGTGATTGTCTAAAGTTGGTTGCTTGTTCATTTGTCAGTACGGAGAGGAGTTGTCAAATTCCTGTATGAGAAAAGTTAGTTTTTTAAAGCTGACACTGTCAACTCCATGAAAAAAATTATATAACATAAATTGTGTGTTTTAACGTGCTCTACATTTCTTGTGTAATAAGTTTTTATCTAAGTCTTACAGTTTAGCAGTTATGCAAAATTCCGTAAAATTCGTCCAGAATAAAGTAATCTTCAGAGGCTATTCCCAGAAAATTTAAGATATACATTATGTTTGTCAGGTAAATATCCTCAATATTTGATATTTTAATCAAAATCGTTAGAGCCATTTTTGCGAAAATCAAAATTTTCGAAAAAAGTTCCATGTAAAGGGTAGGGATTTTTCTCAAAACCTTCGTGTCGCATCCCTGGAAGATATTAAACTTAAACACCAAGTTTGGTATTTTACTGACTTTTCGTTTTTGAGTTATCGTGTTCACAGGCACACGGACACAGGGACACACGGACACACACACACACACACACACATGGGCCTTTTTGTGAAAATGTTTTTTTTACTTTCTCTATACGTACTACTCCACCAAAAAAGTTGATACCGAGATTTCACCGGAAATATATGTTTTAGTAACCCCTGTAACCAAAAAAATAAAAGTTTTTTCAGAAAAAAGTCTGTATATGTGTATGTCCATGTGTCAGTGTGTCTGTGTGTCCATCTGTCCGTGTGTCTGTGAACACGATAACTCAAAAACGAAAAGTCGGTAAAATACCAAAATTGGTATTTAAGTTTACTATCTTCCAGGGATCCGACACGAAGATTTTGAGAAAAATTCCCCATCCCAAAGTACCCTTTACATGGAACTTTTTTCGAAAGTTTTGATTTTCTCAAAAATGGCTCAAACGATTTTGATTAAAATTTCGTATATTTAAGATATTTACCTGACAAATAAAATGTATATTTTGAATTTTCTGGGAATAGCCTCTGAAGACTACTTTATTCTGGGTCAATTTTACGGAATTTTGTATAACTGCTAAACCGTACGAGGCGGACAAAAACTTACCACACAACAAAAGCGGAGCACTTTAAAGCACACAATTTATGTTATATATTTTTTTTCGTGGAGTTGATAGTTTTTAGATATACCTTGGTTTTGGTTTCAGCTTTCAAAAACATACTTTTCACATACAGGAATTCAACAATCCCTGTCCATACAAACAAAGGAACTTCAGTCACATAGCAACCAGCTTTTGACTATCTCTTTAACCTATGATACTCCCTTATTTCGCTTCTACTTACAAGGAATCAAGTAATAAGACTTTTTCTACTAATTGTTTCTCGATTATCATGAAATAAGTAGAAGCATAGGCTTTTTAACAATAATTTGTTGCAGAGATATAGAGAAAGTCATGTGAATGGAACACATCAGATTTTTGGATATAAGGGACCCTAAACCATATATTTGCGGTGAAATCTCGACATCGAATTTTTGAGTGTAGTGCAATACCTTCTCTATACACCATGCACATAGTGCGTGTAGAGAAAGCAAAAATAGCAGAAATAGTCTTCTTTTATCACTTGTTTCCTTTAAGTGGAAGAGAAATAAGGGAGTACCATAGGTTAAAATGTTAGTCAAAAGCTGGTTGCTGTGTGATTGAAGCTCCTTTGTTTGTATGGACAGGAGCTCACATACTCCTGTGTGAGAAAAGTATATGTTTTTTAAAGCTGAAACCAAAAACAAGAAATATCTCCAAAACGATCAACTCTACGAAAAAAATGTGTATGTAAATTTTGTGTCTTACAGTGCTCCGTATATTTTGTAAGGTAAGTTTTTTTCTCCATTTCTTACGGTTTGGCAGTTATGTAAAATTGTGTAAAATTCATCCAGAATAAAGTAGTTTTCTGAGGCTATTGCCAGAAAATTAATATATACATTTTATTTGTGAGGTAAATATCTTTAACATATGATATTTTAATCAAAATCGTTAGAGCCATTTTGGAGAAAATCGAAAATTTCGAAAAAAGTTCCATGTAATGTGTAGTTTTTTTCAAAAAGTTTTTCCCTGAAAGATACTAAACTTAAATGCCAAGTTTGATATTTTACTGACTTTTCGTTTTTGAGTTATCATGTTCACAGGCACACGGACATATGGACACACTGACACTCGGACATACGGACCTTTTTGTGAAAATAATTTTTTTGGATATAGGTGACCCTAAAACATATATTTCCGGTCAAATATCGGTATCGAATTTTTGGGTGGAGTGCAATACCTTCCCTATACACTATGTACATAGTACATGTAAAGATAGTAAAAAAGTATGAATTGTGACCCCCCATTTGAGAAAAAGCTATATTGGAAAGTTTAAACATATTTAAATTAATAATAATGATAATAATAATAATAATAATAATAATAAAAATAACAACAATCTTTCACCAAGTATTAGACCTAGTGGCCTAGGGATTTATTTCATTTCTTCATTTGACGACACAACACTGGGTTCCTTGTGGTCTGTAATTTAATATTTCACGTGGAATTCTTGAAACAAGCATGCTGAGTATAAGGGACCTCCAATTTTTAAGTTTTTCTATTATTGGGTCAATTTTCGATTCTTACATAATATCTATATTCTTTTTCTTATCCAGTTTAGTGTATCCTGCAGTTCTTCTTAAAAAGTTCATTTCATTAATTGTGATACGATGTTGATCACTTTGTCGTATGGTCCAAGCTTCTCTTCCATACTTTAAAACTGGCCTCGCTAACATCTTGCAAGGTTTGTTCTGGTGCATCTTGGGACCAGAGCCGGTTTGAAAATATTATTAATAGCGCTGATTGCATAATTGGGATCGTTTAATTTTATTGTTATATATTTTTCTGTTTCGTAATTTATATAATAGCCTAAATACTTAAATGATGCCTGTTCTACAGGTTTATTGTAATGGCATATTTTAGTTCGGAAATGATTTTTTCCACCAAGGTCATTAATTTGGTTTTTGATACTGAAATTTTCACCTTATAAGTTTCCGAGATACATTGCATTTTATAAACTGATCGGTGAAGGCCATTTTCAGAATCTGCAGTAATATTACTTCAAACTTAAGATCTCTGTTTATTACTTTCTCTACACGTACTATGTACATAGTGTATAGAGAAGGCTTTGAGACATTCCTTGTTTTTGACTTCTGCTTTGACAAACTTATACTTTTCTCATACAGGAATTTGTCAACTGCGGTCCATACAAACAAAGGAACTTCAGTGACTTAGCAACAAGCTTTTGACTATCACTTTAACCTATAGTACTCCCTTATTTCGCTTCTACATAAGGAAGCAAGTAATAAGACTATTTCTGCTATTTTTTCTGATTAGCATGAAGTAAATAGAAGTATAAGCTTTTTACGAATAATTTGTTGCAGAGATGTAGAGAAAGTCATGTGAATGGTACACATCAGATTTTTTTTAATTTCCATGATCTGTTGCTTTCCATGTTGTTTTCAGTGACTTAGCAACAAGCTTTAGACTATCACTTTAACATATGGTACTCCCTTATTTCGCTTCTACTTAAGGAAGCAAGTACTAAGACAATTTCTGCTATTTTTTTTTTTTCTGATTAGCATGAAGTAAATAGAAGTATAAGCTTTTTACGAATAATTTGTTGCAGAGATGTAGAGAAAGTCATGTGAATGGTACACATCAGATTTTTTTTAATTTCCATGATCTGTTGTTTTCCATTTTTACTTTCTCTATGCGTACTATGTACATAGTGTATAGAGAAGGTTTTGCGCTCCACCCAAAAATTGGATACCAAGATTTCACCGGAAATATATGCTTTAGGGTCCCCTGTATCCAAAAAAGCATTTTCAAAAAAGGTCAGTGAGTGTGTGTGTGTGTGTCCGTGTGTTCGTGTGTCAGTACGTCCGTGTGTCTGTGAACACGATAACTCAAAAACGAAAAGTCGGTAAAATACCAAACTTGCTACTTAATTTTAGTATCGTCCAGGTATGCGACACGAAATGTTTGAGACTACTTTTTACATGGAATTTTTTTCAAAATTTTTGACTTTTTCAAAAATGGCTCTAACCATTTTGATTAAAATATCGTATATTAAAGATATTTACCTGACAAATAAAATGTATATCTTGAATTTTCAGGGAATAGCCTCTGAAGACTACTTTATTCTGGATGATTTTTGTGGAACTTTGCATAACTGCTAAACCGTAAGAGATAGACAAAAACTTATCACACAAAAATGTAGAGCACATTAAAACACACCATTTATGTTATATAAATATTTTTCTTGGAGACGATCTTTTTTGAGTTAGGTATTACTTGTTTTTAGTTTCAGCCTTGAAAAACTTACACTTTCTCATACAGGAATTTGTCAAGTCTTGTTCATACAAACAAAGGAACTTCAGTCACATAGCAACCAGCATTTGACTATCACTTTAACCTATGGAACTCCCTTATTTCGCTTCTACTTACAAGGAAGCAAGCAATAACACCATTTCTGCTAATTTTTTCTCGAATAGTATGAAGCAAATAGAAGCAAAAGCTTTTTAACAATATTTTTTGCAGAGATATAGAGAAAGTATTGTGACTGGAACACATCAGATTTTTATATAATATGATTGATACATATGTGAAATAGTAATGGGGAAAGGCTGCAGCCTTGTCTGATACTTTGGCTAATTGGTTTCCGTTCTGTGTAGTTGTTTCCTAATCGTACTGAAATGTAATTTTCACAATATAATTTAATGATTGCATCTAATAGCTGGTTTGGAACATTATCTTCTAGTAAAATTTAAAGCAGCTTTTTTCTGTCTGCTTTATCAAAAACCTTAGTGAAATCTATAAAGGCTAAATGTGTGTGCTTATTGCATTCTCTTTGTTTCCCGATGATAAAATTTAAAGTGAAATAATACCGATCTTCTTTCGGGAATCCATTTTGTTCTCCTATTAGTTTGGTTTCATAGAAGGAGCTTAATTTTTATACATATTTTATAATCATAATTTTAAGGGTTTATACGTGTATAATTTTCACCGTGTCTTATCACCTTTCTTAAAAATTGGGATGACTATAGCTTTGTGCCAACTCTCAGGAATTATTTGCTCTTGAAAAAAATAATAAAGAGAGAGGTTGATAGAAAACCCTGGTATGTCACCTTGCCCTGGGCAATGGATCGTCCCTGTTAGAATGGCATTCGAAATTCTACTGCATACATGTATGTATACATATATATGTATATATACATATAGGTATATATACAGTACCGTGACCGGTATCTATATATATATATATATATATATACACACACACACACACACACACACACACACACACACACACACACACCGGTCGCGGTTACTTCTTTCTCTCCATCAGGATTGGCAATACTGCATCACAAGTTCATAACACTTGTAAGAAATTTTAAAGCAGTCAGCATATCATCAAAGAGTAGTTCTGTCACTCTGTCGTAAAGAAACGCAGCCGAGGAAACCTTAAGAAATGGTGAGAAGCAAATGATCATGCATAGTTTCCTATACTTACGAAGGAAACACCGGAGCGTAACCATTATGCTACTGCACGATACTTTTAATGATGAAACATTACATTTAATAAATTTCTCGCAGTATCTTGCTGGATTTTCTTGCAACGCTGTTGCAAAACTTACGTGCACACTGTAGCGTCAAGCACGTGACGAGTTGAGTATGCTAGTCCTTGTTGTTTAAATTGGAATCATTCTGGTCTGAGATACAGTTTAATATGTTTGACGGATTAGTAAAGTCAACATTTTTGAAAGAAAATTCATATCCAGAAATAGGCATAGTTCGGACGCTTGGGGCGTCGAAGTTTGCGAACGTTTCGGGTATATTGATGTGTGTGCGTACTACATTTCATTAAGAAGCCCAACAATAGCATTACACCACACAGTAAATTACAAAAGAGCTTCAGATTATTGGCCTACTTGAATGCATCGGTGGTACAGAGAGACACGCATGGTTAAAAACCAAGGTGTGGCTCTTTGTATTTCAGTTGCAGTGGGAAAAGTTCTACCTCTGAAGTTAAATTAAATTGAGTTTTATCAATGGAGGCTCCTTAACTCTGCGGTTCTTAGTATTCCATTCTATACTGGGCGTGTAAGCCCATTTAATTTAACTCAGAGGCCTCTTTATCGGGTTTGAGGTTATATTCAGCGCCGTAAATCTACGACTCGGGACCAACAGCCGTAATTCCCTTCCAAAGAAAGCCATGCTAATGATTTTTACACCGGAAAAAATCCATCACCTTCCGCTGGGTTTGAACCTGCAATCTTGGAAAACAGAGGTGCTCCTTAAATGCTACATGTATAACACACACCATAGTTTTCCTGGTTGTGCACATAAAATAGTCAGGAGGAGTATGATCAAGTAATTGGGATGACTATGGTACAGGTCCCCTTCTACCAATCCATCATTTGGAATATGTTTGGACGTATTGCGTGAGCAGGAAATTTTAAGGTACAGTTCATCCATACAACACATTTTAAGGAGAAAGAATTGCGTAGTGACACTAGGACATCAAAAACATGCCGATGAACTCTGACATCTGAAAACGTCCAAATTATCTATTTCCGGACGTTGGTTCCCGGTTGAAAAATGTTCACTTTAATGTCCCGCCCAACTTCCCAAGCGCTGTCGATGTTTTTTGTTGTTGTTGTTGTTTTTTTTTTCCTATTCTCCCGGTATAACGGATTAATAAGGAAATAGCCATCTGATGAGAATTCTGATATCTGTACATCCCTGCTGTTGGTGGTATAATTACAACCATTTGTATTAGTAATTGAGAACAGTATAGCGAACAACATTGCATCAACTTTTACTTCATTTGAAGACTTATAATTTTACTTATTAAGATTAGTATGTTTTCAAGTTGGTATCAAAATAGGCATGGCACACACAAGCCATACAAATGTATTTTCCCCAAGAGAGCGGAGCCGAAGCCATAACGTTGAATGGCAGGCCTTGAGATAACAAATGTATCGGAACAGTGTTTGAATGCTTTCTGAAAGACCAAATGGCCCCACAGAAACTGTGTCAGCAGGTCACATATTGAGCTGTAAAACTCTGGAAACAAAATGGATAGTCTATCATACTGGCAGGTGTCGTTCGTTTCTCAGCGAATTAAGAAAGTACAAAAAACATCAGGCAGAAAACTATCTGGTTGATGGGAAAACTGTTAGATGAGAAAAAAAGTGAAAAACGGAGGTGAATATATTATCCCGCGCAGGGTGCGGAATTACTTGAATGTCATGTTTAAAGAGATGCTGAAAATTGGTTCTGATAGGAATCTTAATCATTTCCAGAAATGAGAGCATGCTTAAATTAAGTTCTCTTCTATACAAAGAGCAATATTGTAGAAAATCTGAACATAGAAATTAAATTCTTTAGAAATTAAACACAGAAGCTTCTTACGGAGTAGAGAAAGTAAAAAGAAAAATTTGTAAAAAAGAAATAATTGTGTGATAACAAGTAAGGCCTGTTTAAACTGGGAGTAATTACATTGACGAAATTCGTAAACGCTAGAAAATTTTAGTTCACAAAAGTAGACATTTAATATAAATAAATGCATGTTGAATGTATTGGTATTGATGTGGTTTTTATATTTGACAGGTAAGATAGATTACATACAATATACAAACTAGACGAAATATGTAAAATATTTATTATGAATATGCCTGTTGAAAAACAAAAGTAAACACATTTTATGTTAGCCATCCCATAAGGTAATATTATGCCTGAAACCAGTCTAATAGAACAAGCGTATCACGCTGTGATTTAGTGTTCATTAACATATGGCAAATATCTTATAAATATAAATCTAATAAGTTCCATTCAAATGGCTTTCTCTACTTATTCTGCTACAAATTAATTTTACAAAAGCTTAATATTCGCTCTACTTTGTGCTATTCGAGATAAACATTAACAGACATTATTGTATTACTTAATTCGTCATAAGTAGAAGCGGAAATAAGCGAATACTCTACGCTAAAGCTATACACAGATGTTTCAAAAGCTACTCGCTATGTAATGCAATTGAAATTCTCCTCCCTTTGCATAACCAGGATGAAAATGAATAGCGAATTACCATTTGAGAAAAAATCAATTATCGGAAATTTTAAAACAATACAAAGGAATATCCCGGAAATGGTTAGCTCAATAACAAAACTGTATGGAGTCGTTAAATTATAAGGTAACTCTTGTCGCGGCCTCTCTTTACTGTGCGAGAGATCCCAGAGTCGCCGGGAAAGTGATGCCGGCAAAGGCGCACTAAAATAGTATCTTAAGAAAATTACGGAAATGTCGATCTGCTCACATACGGGCAGCACCCTTTACGAAAATATTCTTGCTCACTTAGCAGCAGATTACACAGAGAATTCTGCTGCTGAGCTTAGGTGGATGAGCGGGAACATCTTTAACTTGTTATACTGCATGTTTGGGAGCAGATGGTCAATATTTTCAGCATTTATTTGAGGTGAGGGCTCCAGTGCGCCTTTCGGATCTCTCGCGCAGTGGATATAGGACATAAATTGCGTGTTTTAGTTAGATCTATATATTTAGGTGGTACGTTTTTATCCATCGCTTACGACTTACCAGGTATCTAAAAAAGTCATCCGAAATAAACAGGACTTCATAAGCTATTCCCAGCAAATTCAAGATGTACATTTTATTTGTAATGTAAATATTTTTAACACACGGTTTAATCAAAGTGATTAGAACATCTTTAAGAACATCGAACATTTCGAAAAATCTTCAATGAAATAGTAGTTTGGATTTGGCAACTTTTCCTGAAAATGTTTGTGCTGCATATATACAGGAATATACTGAACTTATATAAAAGTTTAGTATTTCACCAACCTCCTTTTTGCGTTATGCTGTTTGACATACATATACACACACGCATTCATATGCATGTATGTCTGTGGACAGCATGTCAAAAACGAAAGGTTGGTGAAATATATGTATGTCAAACAGCATTAAGCAAAAACGAAAAGTCGGTTAAATACCAAACTGTGTATATAACTTCAATTCAACAATATCATCCAAGGTTGCAACACGAAGATTTTCAGGGCCATCGCCCATCCCCAACTACCCTTTACATGGAACATTTTTCAAAAATGGCTCTAACGATTTCGATTAAAGGATGTTTTAAGATAATTTAATGAAAAACGAAATACATATCTTGAATTTTCTAGAAGTAGCTTTTAAAGACCTCTTCATTCTGGATTTCTTTTATTTTTATAGTAAACCGTAAGAAATAAACAAAAAATACTGCTATAAGGAAAAAAATATGTACATTTGGTTAAAACAAACAATTTGTGTCATATTCAATTTTTTTCAGACGCAATTTTTTTCCGAGATATTCACTTTCATTTGTTTCAATTTTGAAGTATTCAAAATTTTCTGAAACGGAAAGTCCTCATCCGTGTCATATCTCATTTGCTTTACTCTTGGCCATGAAAGGGAACCGAATATCAATGATAATCGCACAAACGTTCGTATAAAAATTTTGACTGTCGCTTTAGCCTAGTGTATTCTCGTACTTCTGTCCTACTTACAAGGAAACAAGTTCTATCTATATTAATTTTAAGAAGAGAGAGAAGTAAGCTTTCATAAGAATAATGTGTCACAGAATAGTTAGAAGAAGTCATGTGAATGCACCATATCAGATTTTTTTTTTAAATACATTCCTTAATTCTTTTGTAACAGATTGTCTGCTTGAAAATTTGCTATAGGGATAGTCTTGTCTCAAAAGAAAAATATTATCTATCCCAAAGTAAAACAAACTACAAAAAAGCAACAAAAAACAGTGCATTATACAGCGCGTTATATACAGTGATTACATTTCCATTTTTTTAAAACTAATCTATGATGGAGATAAAAACTGGACCATGCATTTGATTACACTCATTTTGCACTGCTTTAGGTAAATTTGCTGTGTTCTTGTGGAAGAACATAGATTTTAAATATGGGGAAATAGAAAAAAACCAACCTCAGAAAAATGACTTTAAAGTTTTATATAGAAAGTCATTTAACCAGCGTAATACTTTAAAATTACACACAACCCATGTGTTACACCAAAACCCTTGGTTACACCCGTTCCAAAAGATTGAAACATTGTAAAGTATACATGTTTTGCATAAAAAATCCAAATATCAATATTATTTTTTTACCAAAATTGCTAAAATAGCACTTTTGTATTCCCTTAAGAATGTTATTGAACTATATCTATACCTCTTATAGTGGATAGTTAAACAGAAACACAAAAGCAAATTGCAGTAGCTGAAATTAGATTTCATACACTTAGTTAAAGGCTGCACAAGAGAAGAACTGGCTGACTCCATTGCTCGGTCGGTAGGGCTCCTGCCTGATGTGTGGGAGGTCCCGGGTTTGTTTCCCTGGGGATGGGGAATTTTTCTCTAGCCCAGATTATTCCCTATCCTCCCCAGAGTCTGGAAGTATGAGAGAGAGAGAGAGAGAGTGCGCGGGCAGGGGATCATGGGTTCGAGTCCCGCCTTGGATATGGGTGTTATATGTTTGTGCAATGTGTATATGTTTGTGTCAAGGAACAGTAAAACCAGTAATCATACAGGGGGGGGGGGAGTCCTGACCAGACTCCGGTACTGCTTAAAAAAAAAAAAAGTTCATGCAGTTAAAGACGATGATATAATAAAGATTCTGATGTATTTCATTCACATGACTATTTCTATTTCTTTTTCCAAACAAACTCTTGTTCCAAACTTTTATTCATTTAACTAATTCATGATAATCGAGACGAGCATTAGCAGAAATGATCTTATTATTTGTTTCCTTCTAAGCAGATGGGAAATGAGAGAGTTCACACTGGCTAAGACGATACCCAAGTCCTTTAAATGGACAATTGAAGTAAAAACAAAAGACAGATGAAATGAAAGGTGACTTCCCGTAAGAGAAAAGCTATGTAGTTTACAATTTTTAACCAATGAAACGGTCAATTCTATAAAAAATTATAACACATAAACTATGTGTTTTAACGAGTTCTAAATTTTTAGTAACTTTTTGTCTATCTTTTACAGTCTACCAGTTATGCAAAATTCAGCAAAATTTATCCAAAATGAAGAAGTCTTCATAGGTTATTCTCAGAGAATTTAAAATATACAATTTATTTGTAATGTAAATATCTTTAATATACCTATGGTATTTTAATCAAAATCCTTACAGTCATTTTTAAACTAAAAAAGTTTTAAAAAATGTTTCCATGTAAAGGGTTGTTTGGAAGGTGGAGATTTAATTACAAATCTTCACATTACTCCTTGTACGAGGGCCGTTTTTTTTCAACCTCCGATAAGCTATAAATAAAAGACAAGTTCATATAAAATAATTATTTTATTCCTAAAAGTTTTGTACACGTATAGTTACTTTACAAGATAAAAGACTGAGACATTTATCGTACCTGTGCACAAGCTTTGCAATACCCGCTTCAAAAAATGTTGCCGCCAATGATTTCAAATGAGCATTAACGTTGTTTTGAAGATCTTCGTACTTTACGACGTTTGCGGAGAGCCATTCAAAACAAACGAAGAGGAATGCAGACTTCAGGAATAGTGTTGATCCATGACAACGCTCGTCCACTCACCCAACTGGCACAATCCATCGGCTCCTTGAACAATTTCAATGGGATATTTTCAATCATTCGCCGTACAGTCCTAACCTGGCACCCAGCGACTTCCACCTTTTCCCTAAATTGAAGACGTGGCTAGGAGGGCAGCACTTTCAAACCAACAAAGATCTTCAAAACAACGTTAATGCTCATTTGAAATCATTGCCGACAACATTTTTTGAAGCGGATATTGCAAAGCTTATGCACAGGTACAATAAATGTCTCAATCTTTTCGGTGATTCTGTTGAAAAGTAGTCATAAGTGTACAAAACTTTTAGTAATAAAATAATTGTTTTCTATGAACTTGTCTTTTATTTATAGCATATCGGATGTTGAAAAAAAAAAGACTCTCTTAAATACTTAACTTATATAATAAGTTTGGTGTTTAACAGTCTTTTCGTTTTTGAGCTATGTGTCCACAACACACGCACACACACGAACCTTTTAGTAACATTTTCTTCTGTTTTTTTTTTTATACCAAAGTATCTATTAACATATTTCCGGTGAAATTTAGACGTGGAATTTTTGGTTGGAATACAATACCTCCTTTACCTACTATGTGTGTAGTACGTGTAAAGAAAGTAAAACAGAACACTTAAGGAATGAGAGAACAAGAGAAGAATTAAGTGATCACTTAGACTTGATCACCATTCACCATACACAGACAAAAATGGACAAATGCTAGAAAATTCATAATTAGATCTTCAGAATGACGATAAATTGACGACCACGGAGATGACGGGAAATGTGAGAACGGAACAGGCTGGAAGATGAAGAAGAAGAAGAAGAAGAAGTAATGAAGTGATTTACACGCAGGTTCCCGTCGTATATCAGAAGAAGAACGTGATAACAGGAAGTACGTCTTATCAGCGCGAAATTGACGGTAAACACTTGGTGGCTGATCGGCCAGGAAGTGGCTGGCTGTTAAGGCAAGTCTTTCACAAACACTACACCTGCCAGGCAGAGGGCTGGGTCTGTTTCCTCACTTGATTTACCACAGTCTGCTCTCATTTCTGGCTTGCAGTGTTCAACTTGGCAAACAGGAACACAAGTTCGGTTCCCAGAGACAACCGTCTCAGCGCAGCCTGCGACTTTCCTCTTCGTTACAGGCAATCGTGATAGACAAAACCTGAAGCACGTGGATCGTCCTATAAACAGTGCTCGAAATGCAAATATATAAGTGCTGGTATACTTTATTACAACAAAATTAGCTATACCTTTGCATTATGTTTTTTATAATCTTCAGAAATTCGTAAAATGTGTTGCTTTGGTGGCCGCATTCACCATTTAAACAAGCAATCAGGGCACAGGACCAGCAGAACACACATCACGACACATCCTGCAATCTAGTATCTCATTATGAATCATAAGCCAATCATTTTCTTTCAGTTTTTTCAAGCCTCTGCACTCGGTTCCAATATGTAGGAACATTTTTCAGCATTTAAATTACTTGTTTCAGAAACACCAACGTTAGTACTGAAAGCACAATCCGCACTATCACTAACTTACTGCAATATCAGATATATCACTATTAGTTTTTCTCTTTTTGTTTATAAATTTGTCTAATGTATTCATTTTTCTTATGAATTAAGTTTTAAACTATCTTCTGTTGTGTTTCTTTACAAACTAGCGATCAGATTATAAACTTTAACTTACAACAATCCAATTATAACGGATCCACTTGAGGTCATTTTCTATTCTTTAAGGCTGAATGTCGCTTGGCAGGGCCACCAACAAACTACCAACCGATTATGACAGTTTGTTGATATTACTTATTGTTGACGGAGTAGCATGCGTCTGCAGGCGTAAGTACCGTCTGATCCATAATTGTGGGAATTGTGATTCAATACCATAAATTGAGTTTGATTTGGTGTTTAATTTAATTTAGGCATATAATATACCGGTATGAATTTTCTCAAATTAAAAGTGTCGATATGAAATTCGCTGATGCAGAAAAGTACCGGTATGGTATACCGGCATTATACCGGCATATACCTGCCCATTTCGAGCACTGCCTATAAGGACAGATCAAAATCATAGATCATCAAAAACATAGCGCGCACAATGTGCTCTTTGGTATGCTAAATTTCAGAATGCGAAAAGAGTTCAAAGGAAATTTCGATGTGAGCATGGTATCGTAATGTGCATAAATTTTCGTTTCGTAATGGGCTTACCTTCCCGTAGTTGTAGGACTGACACCCACCTAAGACTTACAAGCCAATGCCAGAAGCCTGTCGGGAAGCCTACGGCACGAAACCACAGAATGGAGAACCTGTTACAAGAGGTCACCCGTTGCCAGACATATACATGAGGAAGGGATGGTATGAAATGTAAGCGAAGTTGATGATTGGAAAGGTGATGATGGAGCAATTGGTGGAATGAGTGGCGGGGTAAACCGGAGGATTCGGATAAAACCCGCCCATACATCACAAATCCCACCCGGGCTGCCTAGATGGGAAGCAAGCCTTTAACCACTCAACCACGGCGCCACCAATGTGCATAAATACGATTCCATAATACTGTGATATACAACATTTACAGAAATAGGTTCTGTATTTAAACTTGATGTTTTCCATGCACATGACTTTCTCTACCTGTTTGACAAACAAACTTCTTGCAACAGATTATTCTTCTTTCTACTCTGCTAATCGATATAGGTAAGCTTTAGCAAAATTATCTTATTTACTTCTTTATAAGAACAAGGGAAATAAGGGAATACACTATGCCAAACCGCTAATCAAATGTTTTAACAGCTATCGCTATGCGATTGTCATTGAAATTCTTTCTTTGCATGACCAGAAGGAAAACAAATGAAATACGGACGATTTTCCATTTGAGAAAAGTGTATTTTAAAACTAAAACCAATAACAAGGAATATCTCGGAAACGGTTAACCCTACAACAAAAATGTAAAGGAATAAATCGGGTGTTTTGACGAGGCCGCATTTCTTGTTTAGTAAGCGTATGCCTATCTCTTACGGTTTATTAACTATAGAAACGTAATTCAGAATAAAGATTGGTTGATGAGGGGTAAATTGGATTGGTTGATGAGAGGCAAATTAAGTAAAATAAAACGAAGGCCCTTCCTCCGAAAAAAATGTTTGCCCAAAAATTCAAACTTTAAAAACAAATCAAAACATTGATTCTATTAATAATATTTTGGTATATTTTATACTCATAAATTTCATTTTTATGAAGAAGAAAAAACTGAAATGTATGAGTATAAAATATTCCAAAAGTAGTGTTAACAGAACCAATGTTTTGATTTGTTTTCAAAAGTTTTAATTTTTGGGCAAAGATTATTTTTTTGGGAGGAAGGGCCTTTGTTTTATTTTACTTAATTTGCCTCTCATCAACCAACCCAAATCACCCCTCATCAACCAATCTTCATTCTGAATTACGTTTCTACAACTAATAAACCGTAAGACATAGGCACATGCTTACTAAACAAGAAATGCAGATCCGAACACACGATTTATTCCTTCAGAGTCTATTGCCGGGGAATTCAAGATATACATTTTATTTTTCGTGTGAATATCTTTAATATAGGTACTATATTTTAATCAAAAATCGTTAGAGCCATTTTTGAGAAAATCAACATTTTAGACAATTTTTCCCTTTAAAGGGTAGTTTGGGGTGGGGGATATCTTGAAAATCGTCGTGTCTCATCTTTGCGATATACAACACTTAAATACTAAGTTTTGTATTTAACGGAGTTGACGTTTTTGAGTCATGTCATCCACAGACAGACACGCTCACACACACACACACACACACACACTCACACACACACACTTACACACACTGACAGACGGAGAAAGTAAAGAAAGTAAAAAAAAAAAAAAAACACGCAGGAGGTCACAGGTGAAACCGGTTAAGACTAATGGGACATTAGGAATGAAATTTAAAAAAAAAGATATATTTGTACAGAGAAGTTACTGAAGTGCCGTATATTAAAGTCATTTACATGACAAATAAAATGTATACATCTCGAATTCACGGGAATAGCCTCTGAAGCTTTCTTGATTATAATTAAAATAATACAATATAATATACACAATTCTTAAGACGTAAGACATAAGACAACAGATTGGTACACAAAAAAGGTATATCTCGCAAAAAACACAAGTTACGGCCTCAACCTTTTCGTTGTAGAGATAACAGATTCTGAGATATTCATTCTAAATTGGTTTCAATTTTTTTGATAGTGTTTTAACGCACGCTTTAACTACTTGTGGCATCGCAGGCGAGGTTTAAAATTTAAAATCCTAATATTTTTCTCAGGCAAAAAGTCGCCCGTGTTCCTTTTGTTTCACTCCTGGCCAAGCAAAGAAGCGAATAGTGCAAGCCTTTAAACATTTGACTATAATTTTAGCAGAGACCATTCCTTTAGTTCCTTTCTACTTATAAGGAAATAAGTAATTAGTGCATTCTGCTTATGCTTATCTCGATTAGCATGGTGTAGAAAGAAGAATACTCCTTTGGAAGAAGTTTGTGTAAAATTTAGAGAAAGTCATGTGAGTTCTTTATCTGAAAACAAACTATTCTTACAAAATATTATTCTTTTATCTACTTCATGTTAATCGAGATAAACATTAGCAGAAATGGTCTTATTACTTAGTTCCTTATAAGCAAAACGGAAATAATGGACTACACTAGGTTAAAGCGAGAGTCAAATCTAACATTCGGTTGCAAAGAGTCTGACAATGAAATCCAGTTTCCTTGCTCAGGAGTAAAACCAAAGGGAGATGAAACAGAGAACTTCCCTTTTGAGAAAGGTGTACATATTTTAACAGTGTAAACAATATAGTGCTTCCAATGAAATGTTGACATGCCAGGTGGCAAAGCTTTCACATATTTAACAGTGTGCGTAAAAAGAATTGCACATTTAACGGGGATATTTCAAAAGAGAACCTTCGGTTTAGTCCTCTCAATGAGCGCAGCCAGCACACTTTTCCGCTGATAAGCAAGAAAGGTAAAACGAAGGTCGCTCAGCCAATTCCTCACTGCCGCTTTAAATTCGAAATAGCCTTGTTGAGTTCTGCAAATCTTTTAACGCACAAAGAAAAAGCTGTACGCCTGAAATACGAGGCAGTTGGACTACCCGGTAGAATTTTGGGGTGAAATACAGTGCTTCCTCTAAACTATTATAGATAGCTGACAGAGAAAATGAATATCTTTGGACCATCACAGAGCTCAAAAGTTTATGCTCAATGAAGTATTTACATATTCTACTCTGTGCACGCATTAGAGAAAGTAAAAGTGAAAAGAAATGATTATTTCGTTTAGAACTATGTTTGAGACCAAGCCAGCACCCTCTATCGGTAATTTGTGCAACTGAAATCCATCATGTGAAGCAGCAGAGATCAAAAAGCGATGGGAAGTGAAACAAGTGCTCATACAGCTAGTTACAGTTGATACACGCAGCGTACAACCACTGAACATCTAAAAGATGTGGATGTAGTACAAGCAATGCGTTGGACAAGTGCCATAATATCGTGTTGTTAATGTCTCAGCTAGAACCACACGATACATGCTAACATTACTATCAGCTTCATAACGAAGAACACGAAGGTGCATAAAGCGGTCTGTTATTATTCTATTAATTTTAAACCAATGAACATCCGGATACTAAAATAACAAAAGATAAAGTATCTGTATAAATATACGAGATAAGGTCCTAAAAACTCTAAACTTTATAAATATTATATTTGAGATAGGAGAAAACAAAAGAAGTTTCATAAAACATTGGGAAGGTGTCCTCAGTTTTCTTCTTCAACGTGGATATTTCTTTCTGAAACTCCCTGCACAGCATTTTGCAGATGATATCTTGGAATATTAGCAATTTCTTACGAGATAGTATCTTTCAGTTGTTGAGTGTCAAAAAAACTCGTTCTTTAAGGTAATCCCATAGCCAAATGTCCGTCAAATTAAATCTGGAAACCGTGGCGGCCCCTTTGTTGAAAAATGTCTGCTGATGACATTCGCCATAGATTTGAGTAATTAATTGTTCACAGGGGTGTAAATATGGGACGGAGCTTCATCTTACTTGAAGATATTGTGATTCCTCAGTCTAGGGATAACGAAGTTTTGTGCATGATATAATGGCACTCACCATTTATAGTAACAGTCTGTCTTATTTCATTGTAGTCTTCTCCGAAGAAGATATGATGAATTGTGAATTGAAGCCACACCATACAGTAACTTTGAAATTATGAAAACCTTGAATTAAAATTTGGGGGTGAATTTCTTACCAAATTTTCAATTTTGTGATCCTTCACCATTAAGAGAGTTCTGCTTCGTTTGTCCAAAAAACGTTGTCCAGAGTTAAGGTACAACATTAATCTTTTGTGCGTTCGTTTTGTTGATTTAGCGTGTGTGTGTGTGTGTTTATTTCCGGTATTGTGAATATAAAAAGGGGGTAGGTAATATTTAATGCAATATTTTTAAAGAGTATATACGATTATATGACACATACGACTGCGTGGCATAATTGATGTAATATTATGCACTTAATAAATACTATTATGTTGTTACCCACGGTAACGGTGAACGGAAAAAAGACAAAAGAAAACCAAACCCTATTGTTTGCCCAGCATGTAACTTCTTTTATTTCTATCCTAGCTCAAATATTTACAGTAGTTTAAAATTTTAAGTGTCTTTTGAAAGACCCTATACTTCTATTTGATGATTAGTTGGCTTACCCTCTTGACACCCCCGTAAGACTACAAGCGGGATCCTAGGGTACAGAAGCCTGTCGGAGAGCCAACGGCACCACAGAATGAAGAGCCTGGAACAAGCCAGATATGAGCGCGAGAAAGTGGATGATAGGAAATGTAATGCTCGAGCAACTGCTGTAATGACTGGCGGGGGAAACCAGAGGACCCGGAGAAAACCCACCCTGACTTTAAGGGAATATCTCTGAAAGGGTTAGCCCCACTAGAAAAAAACAAACTGTATATCACATAAAGTGCGTGTTTTAATGAGATCTGTATTTTTTTTTTTTTTTTTTTTTCTGTAGTAAGAGTTAGTATATTTTTTTTTTTTTTTTTTTTTTTTTTTTTTTGCAGTTAACTAGTTATGCAAAATTCGTTCAGAATTAAGAGGTTTTCAGGGACTATTCGCAATAAATGCAATATATATGTATATATTTGGCACATTAACTATTTAACATACGACATTTAAATCAAAATCGTTATACACATTTTTGAGATATTAACATTTTCATAAAATTGTTACACTTATTAGGTACTTAGGTTTTCTTTTTTTTTTTTTACTTGAAACCCTTCGTGTTGCATCCTTCGAAGACATTGTAGTTAAATATCCAGTTTGGTATTAACGAACTTTCGCGTTTGAGTCATGCTGCTACCAAATACACGTATGCGCGCGCACACGCAGACACACACACACGCAGACACACATACACACATGCAGACACACACGCAGACACACACACAGACACACACAGACACCCACGCAGACACACACACACGCAGACACGCGTACACGCAGACACACACACACAGTCACCTTTTTCTAAAAATAGTTTCTTTTTTATTCATAGGCCCTAAAACATTTATTTCTCGTTAAATACCTATACTTATCGAATTTTTGGATGGAATGCATTACCTTCTCCATGTGCGTGATAGAGAAAGTAAAAACCCAAAAGGCTTCAGATTTGAATTTTTTATGGAATGTGAATTAAAGTCAAGAAAACATTTGATAATTTTAATATAAATAATAGATTAAAGGAATTTAAGCAAGAGGGAAAGAACCGTGGAGAAAATGCCATACAAGGTCTTACAAAATAAATGATGAAATACAATCCTACACGTAGAAGATCTGCGGGCAGTTCCATAAAAGGAGGTGTGCGAAAGACCCAGGATTGCTGGAAAACCTTGAGGATAGAAAAGCACTTGATTGCCCATGCCCTGAAATGAAGATAATAATCTTAATAATTGTAAACTATCTTGTGAAAATAAGTAAACATTATGTGATTATAATTTTGTTTGCAGAATCCACTTTCCTCGCGGCCTTGCGTTACATTTTCTCTCTCGCACTTTATTGCTATCTCTCGCGTTTTGCTTTCTCTAGGTATATATAATGTAAAACATCATGTTTTGAAAAATGTCCAAGTGAGTGAGTGAATGTCTGGCTGTATGTGTGTGTGTGTGTGTGTGTGTGTGTGTGTGTGTGAGTGTATGGACAATATAACTCGAAAACGAAAGGTCGGTATTTAAGCTTAGTATCTTCCAAGAGTGCGACACGAAAACTCTCAGGAAAATGTCCCCATCTCCAATTAATATCCTTACTAAGGAACATTTTTCGAATTTTTCAATTTTGTAAAAAATTGCTGTAACTATTTTGATTAAAATACATAAAGATATTTGCATGGCAAAAAAACTTGGAATAATCCCTGAAGATCTCTACATTCTGAATGTCTTTTGCATAATTACTAAACCAAGACCAGACAAAAAGAGATGTACAAAAGCTACATACTGCAGAAAATGCAGATCACGTTAAAACACACAGTTTGTCATAGCGTTTTTTTTTAAAGGCTAACCATTTCCGAGATTTATTATTGGTTTAGTCTAGTGTATTCCTTTATTTCCCATATATAGTACTTCTATGAAACTAAGCGATACGAAGATTTTTGTCTTCTATTTATGGCTATCATAGAGTAGAAAGAAGGATCGGTTTTTGTAAGAATAATCTGTTGCAGAATAGCTGGAGAAAGTTTTGTGAATGGAACAAAGTAGATTTTTCTTTTCCTCTCCCTCCCTAACTCTACTTTCTTTCTTCCTCTGTCATTTTGCTAACTCTCTCCATCTCCCCCTCCCTCTCTCCCTACTTCTGTATCTTCTTCTATCCCAAACTTGCTCTTATAATTTGCCTTTCCTTTTCTCGTTACAATTTTCGTGTGTTACTTACTCTAACAACTAAAATTTTCTCGTAAACAAGGACTTGACGAGGGAATATAAAAGGACTTTGTTAGCTTATTGTGATATCATAGATGCCTTGATTTTTGATGGAAATGTAACGTAATATATTCACCTATTATTCTAAAATATTTTCTCACAAAGGCTTATTCTTTGATCTACTTAATCGAGTAGAATTAGTAGTATTAATTGAGTGAAATGTTCGCAAAAACTATTATATTTACACAATTCTGTAGATACAGTCAAGAACAAAAATAGTACCAATGCATACAATTCACAATAATATTTTCTTTATTTAATGTTGGCAGAATACCCTATGAGTTGTGACATACACATCAATGCGGCTTCTTATAGGATTAAACATAGGGTTGGGAAACAAAAGCATTTTTCATCAGTGGCTGGAAGACGCTCGCTAGATGAATACGTCTACTGTTGGTTGTGTGTTAGAGTCTGGCTCTCAGACAAAATGAGCAGGTCAGGAGCGAAGGAAAGAAACTTAAGTTTTATTTATGAATGATCTTTAGCTGTTGCGGCTCTTAGCGTCCCACTCTATAGCGAGGTGAAAGCTCGCTTAATTTTGCCCAGAGGTCTCTTTATAAGGCTTGGGATTCTTTTACGTGTCGTAAATCTACGCCACGGGATCAATGGCTTTACTTACCTTCCGAAGGAAGCCATGCTAAGGAGTTTCACGCCGTCCCTCGGGTTTGAATCCACGAAGGAAAGAGAGGGGTAAGACAACATTATGTGAAACAGTGAAATTGCCTTGTGAACATTACTCCCTTTATACATGTGCCATTTGAAAGGAACAAAGAACATAGATAACAATCCAAAATTGTTGCCCTTTTTGAGCTGCGGAGCTATGTGGGTGTTCCCAAGAACAGGCCAAACTGATGGAAGAAATAACCTCTAACGGGGTTATTGCAAAGTTTGATATTACAAACAAAAGTAGAAAATCATGGCAAGCAAACCAATTATACACAATTAAACTACGTTAAATGAATGGTTTAAAAACATAGCAATTTCGCATTGCCTGAAAAAGTTTGGCAACCTTCTTCATTGCCATTTTATTGCAAAACTCAATGTTAAAATATTATTAAAATGATAAAATTAAAATGTCAATATCAAAAATAATATTAAAATTACGAAGAAATTGTGGAATAGAATAGGAATAAAATGGTCACCATCATAAGCAGGAGCTGAACAAGCAAATTCAGTTTTGCAAAGGCTGAGCTACGAAATTGTTGCTGCCAGGTTAGGAATTTTCCATTGATTGTAATTTCACCGGTAAAATGCAAGGCGTTCTCAACTTCTCTTGAGAACCTTGTCGACTTGCATACTTTTTACTTTCTCTACACGTTCTATGTGTATAGTGTATAGAGAAGATATTGTAATGAACCCAAAAATTCGATAACGAGATTTCACCAGAAATACATGTTTTGGGTCCCCCTGAATAAAGAAGACCACTTTGAGAAAAATGTCCGCGCGCGCGCGTGTGTGTGTTTGTGTATAGCATAGCTCAAAAACGAAATGTCCGTTAAATACCAAACTTTGTATTTAAGTTTGGTATCTTCCTAGGATGCCACACGAAGATTTTCAAGAAACTCCCCCACCCCCAACTACCCTTTACATGGAAACATTTTCGAAAATTTTGATTTTCTCAAAAATGGCTCTAACGATTTTGATTAAAATATCGTATACATATTAAAGATATTTACCTGACAAATAAAATGTATATCTTAAATTAACTGGGAATAGCCTCCGAAGACTACCTTATTCTGGATGAATTTTACTGAATTTTGTATATCTGGCAAACCGTAAGAGATAGACTAAAACTTACATAAAAAAAATGTAGAGCTCGTTAAAACACAAATTATATTATATATATTGTTTTCGAGGAGTGGATTTTTTTAAAAATATTCCTTCTTATAGGTTTCAGCTTTAAAAAACTTAGACTTTTCTCTTACGTGAATTTTCCAACTCCTGTCCATAGAAACAAAGGAACTTCAATCACATAGCAACCAGCTCTTGACTATCATTTTATCCCATGGTACTGCCTTATTTCCCTTCTACTTACAAGGAAGCAAGTAATAAGACTATTTCTGCTAATTTTTTTTCGGTTAGTATGAAGTAAAAGGAAACTTTTTAACAATAATTTGTTGCAGAGATGTAGAAAAAGTCATGTGAATGGAGCACATCAGATTTTTCAATCTTATTACCTATACTTTTCCAGCTTACGAAATAGCAATCAATAAAACTAAATTGATTATGCTTTCACAACGAACCTAACATTGTGTCGGATACTAGTCTCTGGAGCACATCCGCCATCACCAATCTAGAACCAGGTGGAGCTTCTATACTAAAGCTTTACAACATAACACATGGTACCAGAAGAAAATGAACAGGGATTCTGGAAGGTAGTGAGAAGGAGGATAGAAGACTTTCATAAACAAGAAATTTTTGGGGTGAATTAGAAAATAAAGTAGCTTTGTTCATATAGAAAACTAAGAATGGCTGAACGAAGGATAAATAGATACTTATAATAAACAAAAGAGGGAAGAATTAGCTTGAAGCAACACTTTTGAAAGAGATGAGACACAATGAACTAAAATGTTATATTTTATACGGGGAGAAATACAATATTGTTCGCTGTTTAACTGAATATAAAGGAGGTAATGAATTGGAGAAAAGAAACTTGGGAACACAAATAAGATAGTATGCCAGTAGAGATTGTACATAGCAATGAAAATGTTGAATGTCAAGGAAAAGAGAAGAATTAAAGAAATAGGGCAATATCTAGGAAAGATAAAAGTGAAGTGCTTAAGAAAAAAAAAAAGAGAGAGAGCGAGAGAGAGCAGGACAGACAAGGAGAATGAGATGGAATAGGTAGAACAAACCAAAGGGCTACTACACTCGTTAACAGCCAGGGATGCGGATGTAGTGCCTAAGCGGTATTCAAACCTGTGTACATTAGGATAAGTAAACTAGGTTAAGTAACATTATATGCTTTTATAATTAAACATATCCTAAGTACAATAAATGTTATGTTATATCGGCACGTTTTGAACTCTCGACTGTACAAGGGGGATGCCTACCTGAGGATAAAGCAATGTTCTAAAAAGGGTCATTATATGCTGTTAAAATTCGACTCTATGTATAACTACAGAAATTAAGGAACGGCAAATTTCAAACCAAAACATTCTGACAAAGGTTGACACAAACGCTTTGAAATAAATTGCGTTTTTTAGAGGGATTACATTTTTTGTGCAACAAGTCAATTTAATCTCTTAACCGGTTTTTAAATTGTGAGAAATCCATTCATAATGAGGTGGATCTCACAGACTATTCGCAAATAATTTTGTATTTCCTTTGACATGTAATTATATTAAACGTGCGGTATTTTAACAATTTTTGAAATGCTCAAAAATAAGAAACAGTTTTTGTGTAAAGGGGGACGGGTCGTTCTTAAAACATCTTTCTGCTGTATGCTTGAAAGATGCAGAAAATTAAATACCAAGCTTTATATATATATATATATATATTCAATATTTCATTTTCTAATGTGCTGTTCAGAACCCAAGTAATACATAACACACAGGAGGCAAAAGTATTGAATTTCACGCAAAAATTCGATACTGAGGTCCCATTGGAAATACACATTTTAGGGTCCCCTGAATAAAAAAAATGAAATTTTAGAAAAAAGTTGAGAGTCTGTGTGTGTCTGTCTGTCAGTTGAGACAAAGCATAGCCACACACATTACATTAACGATAGCTGCTGATTAAGTATTAATAGAAATATATCTGGGAAATAAAATAATCAAAGGCATGTAAATAAGTTGAGAAAATATTGCGTTAGTTTATAAGTGATTGAAATGTGTCGAAGTTAAGAATGGGCTGGAAAGTAGCAATATCACTCAGAACTGCCGAAGTTACATCCGGAATAGTGAGAGGATTCTGTTGGACGTTAAACGAAAAATCTGTCAAATAAAAAAGTTGATTAAGTTTAGCATATTCCAAGGATACCTCACGAAAATGTTCAACTATCATTTACATAGAAAATTTTCGAAAATGTTGATTTTCTCAAAAACAGCTCCGACAATTTTGATTAAAATATCGCATATTAAAGATACTTATAGGACAAATAAAACGTTTATCTCTAATTTTCTGGGAATAGCCTCTGAAGTCCTCTTCATTGTGAATAGCTTTTTTATAACTAGTAAATGTAATAGTTAGACCAAAACTTAATCAAAATGTAGATCTCGTTAAAATATATAGTATATGTCATATAAAACGTTTTGTACAGCTAGACATTTCAGAGAAATCCCTGTTATTAGTTTCAGTTTTAAAATACTTTCTTAATGCAGGGATTTGTCAATTCCTGGCCATTTAAGGAGAAGATATTTCAATCACATAACTATTAAAATATTTGACTGTCGCTTTAGTCTAGTGTGTTTCCTAATTTCCCTTCTACGTATAAGACACTAAATAATACTTTTCTACTAAGGTTTATGTTAAATAGCATGTAGTAAATAGAAGAAAAAGCTTTTTAAGAATAATTTGTTACAGAGATGTAGAGAAAATTATGTACATGGAACACAACAGTTTTTTTACTGTTTTATTTCTGATATCTAAAAGTGTAAAATGTTGGTCACCAACCTCAAATTTTGGAGTGGAATACAGTGCTCCTCTTATTTATTACAAAATCCATAACCTTGTTCCACATAATTTTGTCGTGTATTTCTTAAATAGCACATGCACTATTGATCTCATTGGCTGTTTGCGTGGATTAGGTTGTTGTGGGATCACAACTGATCCTTGTTTAACACGATCACTTGTAATAATACTGAGTGGAAGATACTTGATGCACGAATAAACGTATGCGCGCGTGTATATATATATATATATATATATATATATATATATATATATATATATATATATATATATATATTGTTTTGTTTGTGTGTATTATTTCCTTGTATTCGCAGTTTTCGCAAAAAAATAAGTTTAAATTGTGACGTTTTTTTGGCAACACTTCAGTAATGTCAGTGGCAACAATTATGATGAGATGCGAAAAAATAAAGTCGCAGGTGTACCTCTGATGTAAACCTGTTTTGTAATGCTACATTCACAATGAGATGCAATTGCAGACGTAGCATAGCATAAGCGCAGACGCAAGGAAACACCATTCACAATGCAATCGTAAGCGCAGCGCAAGAAGTTATCACGGGTTTCTAGATCCGCAAGTTACACCCAATCTTTTACAAAATAAATACATTACATACTAACAACCGACGCTCGCGGCAGTGACGTCACAATAATTGCTCATTCAAAAGTATTGAAAATAGTACAAGCATAAAGACCGCAGAAAGTGAAAAAGCTACACATTTAATGAACTAAGAATCATCTCTCTGCGTCTTCGATTTGTGAGAACTAATAAATCTATATACAGATGATAGTTACATCCATTAAATCAAAGAAGGATTCGCAAGGAGACTGTCATAACCTCTTGAGAGAGATTTGAGATGGAACGGCACGGCCAAATAGAAGAGCATGCATGTACCGCTGCCCTGCAAAATCTTGCAGTGCGATCGTTTGTTATTGAATTCATAGGCAATGCATAGAGAAAAGGAGCAGAATTCTTCCTCTTTGCAAGCAACGCAAGGATAAAGTTTGGAAATAAATAAAAATAAATGGCGTTTTATTTATGGATGCTGTGGTTCTCAGGGTCCCTCTATACTGGGCGTGAAAGACCGCTTAATTTTGTTCAGAGGCCTCTCTGTCAGGCTTGAGGTTCTTTTAAGTGCCGTAAATCTACGACACGGGACCAACGGCTTTACTTCCCTTCCGAAGGAATCCATGCTAAGGATTTTTACGCCCGAAAAAATCCATCGTCCTCCGCTGGGTTTGAACCCGCGACCTTGGATATATGAAGTCAGCATGGTAACCATTACACCACGGAGGGCGATAAAGTTTGGAGTTTGCAAACTCTTGCGTTACATTGGATTGCGTTGCATCTTGCGTATTTCTATGTGAATGCTTACATTAAATAATATGAGTCCAACTCTTGCTCTTACATTGCGTCTGCGCTTGCATTTCATTGCGAATGTAGCATAAGTGTCGAAGTCTACTGCCTACGCTATCATTGGGCAAACACGTTTGAAGCTTTGCTAATGTCGTTTGCTTACGTTCACTGATTGGCAGAGATATTTCCTTCTTAACACTGCGATATGTTGGCACGCACGCTGGCGAGCGGCGTACTCAAATTGATCTAAAAAGCAAAGCTTGACGTAAAGTTTCGATCTTAATTTCTGATTAAGCACCCTAAAATTGCAAGAAAACTACATCAGGTGAAATGTGTTCTGATACGCTTAGGTTTCCGCAACAATCAGCTGATTATTATGAAACATTTACACCCACACACGTTGTTCTTAAATTATAGAATTTCTTTTGTAAAGCGAGTAAAATTGCAATAGAATTAATAGTTACATTTATGTACAATATTCCTTCACCTCTCAGTCTATAGGTATATTGCATGTGACTTTTGAAATTAACGTTTAACGTTCTGAGTCATATGTACGAGGGATGATCGGAAACTAAGGTTAGAAGGCACATACACTTTTCACAGCGAACTTAGTAGTGTAGGGTAATACTAATACATGCGGTTGGCAGCTGTGCAGAGTTTGTCAACTCCACCTACAGCGCTACTGCAAGATAAACACAAATGGGGACTCGTTTGGAAAACTAGTCTCGCGAAGAAATTTGCTCAACTATTCGATTTCTTTGGGCGAAACGTGTACCGCTGTTGACATTCACTGACATCTCGTACAGGTTTATAGAGAGATTTTAATGTCTCGCCTGCATGTCGCAGATTGGAATCGAAAGTTTGCGCGGTCGTCAATGGAGTGGAAACATCCCTCTACTCCAAATACAAAGAAGTTTAAGGTGGCGTCATCTGCCCGGAAGTTGATGACCACAGAGTTTTGGGACAGCGTAGGTGTCATACTCGTGAAGTTCTAGTAGAGGGCACAGAATGACGGTGACCGATACTGCGATACCATGACAGGATTGCGCGAAGCATTCAGGAGGAAACGCCAGGACTCCTTACCGAGGGTGCAGCCCAGAAGACCACCACGCTGTTGAAGCAGATTCGCTGGAATATCATCCAACAACTTCCCTACCTACAGCCCGGATCTTGCTCCAAGCAACTTTCACTTTTTTCCTCACTTGAAGGAACACCTATTTCCTTCGCTTCAGATTCGCTTCATATGAAGAGGTGCAACACTTCAGGACAACGTGGCTGAACGCGCAAGGACAGGATTTTTACCTGGAGGGAATATTCAAACTCATCCCACAAACCGACAAGTGCCTCAACGATGTGGATACCATGTTGAAAAATTACCTAATGTATGTACTATCTGATGGCTGTATTGGTTGTACGAAATAAAATATTCTCTTTTAACTGCAGGTTAGCAATCTTACTCTCTGATCATCTGTCGTATTATGTAACAGAGTTAATGACTTGGAATGCATGTAGGTTATCAACAAATAGGCAAGCGGATCCTTAGATTTAAAGCTGGCTCTCAGGCTGAAAAATTTGAATGAATTAATTTTACTTTATTTAGCTCTAATCGAATACATTTTGGGCTATCTTTTGAACTTGGTGCCCTCCCCTTGAAACAATTTTTTTTTTATTGTATCTTTTTCGCCTTTCCTTTTTAGAATAATCGGGGCTTCAATGTGAACTTTGCCCGAGAATGGTCCGCTACTTTATTAGAGCCGTTGCCTTCCCTCTGTTCTGATTGGTCCTGGATCAGTGCTTTGTTTGTGGTGTTTAGTTAGGACAGGCAAAGCCCAAGGTGAGTCAGTTGTCTCTGAGCGAGTAGACAAGGAAGTTTGTATCTGCGCTGCGTGCATCAAACCCAGGCCGGGGATGAATCAGATGAATTTTCTCTCCTGGAAAGGTTAGCACTCCATTGGAACCTAAAGATATTATATTTGAATTGCAATTAGTTTAGGGTTTTCGTTGTGGCATTTCCTTCTTTCCAATGAAGAGATTTAATGTAGGGGGAATACATTTTAGTGTGAATGCAGAAGTTGTTGCGGGGTAATCTTCTTGGGTTAATGGGAATAAAGAGATAGTTCTATACATACTGGGCATAAGAATTTCATCGGACAATTGATACCAGAATTAGTGTGTTGGATGAATATTTGTGATGGATTTTGATGGGTAAGGCAATGTGTCCGAGCTAGGTGGCTGTTGGGGGTTAGTTTTAGAATATTTACGTGTGACTTTATATGGTAATTTTATCACTGTATTGGGAGGATTTTGATAAGTGCAATTCACCTATTCTGTTATAACAACAAAAACAGCAAGAATTGTATAACTTCGCGAAGGGCTAATAGAGAGGAGAGGGGATTCTTCTTTGTAATGTTAAAGGGGATTATATTTTTGTACAATTATACATTTTGGCCCATTTAAATCATGTTATTTGAATAATGCCTGTCTAGACCCAAGGAACTGGGAGAAGACATATGGTGGTGAAACGGCGAGTGCGGAGTTTTATCCGGGTCCTCCGAATTTCCCCCGCCATTTATTCCAACAATTGCTCCATTGCAACCTTTCCTATCATCCACTTCCTGAGGCTCATTCCTGGCTACGGGCCGACCTCTCGTTCCAGGTTCTTCATACCGTAGTTCGTGCAGTTGGTTCTCCAACAGGCTTCTGAACCCTAGGCACACTTGTAAGTCGACATGATAAAATATATAAATAATTGCAAACGAAGGAAAAGGATTAAATACAGCTGCAAATTATAGAACAATGACAAAATAATCACATTACTTTGAAAAACTGCACAATCTGAAAACCATAATAAGCATTTATGCACAGCTTAGCAATACAAAAGATGTAAAAATTAAGAGACATTTATCAGAATTTGGTCCTGCTGATTGAGCCTGTAATGAATGATAAAAGATCACGTTTTATTTTTCTCCCTATTCTTACTTTCTCTGTTACGTTCTTCTAGAAAGTAAGGAAGAGAAAGTAGTCTATTCAATCTAAAATTCGATGTCGATATTTATAAATACATGTTTTGAGGCCCTTGAAATCCCAAAAAAACACCTTAAGAAAACATTCCATGTATATGTATTCGCGCGAATAGTATAAGTAAATAAAACTCTCATACGTTTTATTCACCTATTCTGCAACAAAGTATTCTTACAGAAACTTATTCTTATATCTGCTGCAGGTGTAGGGGAGAGTGGGGTAATGGCGGTCATTTAAGCAAAGTCGCTATGAACGGCTTAGAGTACGATTTTAAAAGTGTTATTACTTTCTCTACACGTATTATGTACCTACATATTGTATAGAGCAGATATTGTATGGCAGCTAAAAATTCCATGCCGAGATTTCACCGAAAATACATGTTTTGGTCCCCCTGAATAAAAATAGTTTTAGAAAAACGTCCGTGTGTGCATGTGTCTGTGGACAGCATTGCTCAAAAATGAAAACACTGTTAAATACCAAACTTGGTATTTAAGTTTGGTGCCTTCCAAGGAGGCGATGCGAAGATTTTCAAGAAAATTCCCCCTTCCCTTTACATGGAACTTTTTTCGAAAATTTTGGTTTTCTCAAAAATAAGTCTAACGATTTTGATTGAAATGCCGTAAATTAAGATATTTACCTGACAAATAAAACACATATCTTGAATTTTCTGGTAATAGCTTCTGAAGACTATTTTACTCTGGATGAATTTTACTGAATATTACTTAGCCAGTAAACCGTAAGATAGACAAACGCTAACATAACAGAAAATGCAGAGCTCGTTAAAACACACAATTTATGTTATATATATTTTTTGTGTTGTTGATCGTTTTTGAGATACGAGGGTCGGTTGATAAGTGGCGGGCCTTGAGACAGTACATGTCTCGTCACGGGGCTAAGAGTTATTTAAAAGACAGATATAAATTATAGCTAATAATATAAATTATAAACAGGGGACAAATGTACATCTTAAACGGCCAGGGAAAAAACATTTTAAACACGTTTAAGTAGCCGAGTTGTCACGAGCTAACGAGCGATCCAGGTAGGATAGTCCGTTAAGGGTAGGACATTGAACTGAAAGAGTGAAGTTACACTGCCCGAGGGTGAACATGACAGAAAAAGAGAAACAATTCTCTTGCTGATCAGGTGACAATTTTTGGGCACTTGGCATGAAACATCCGCAGAGCAAAGATGTGATATTTGGGGTCCGAAATGGAGCCGAACGGGCTACCTTTAGTTAATTTAATACAGACGAAATCACTGCTTCACAAATAATAAGTAATAATAGGTGCGGGTGAGCAAGGGGAAAATATAGGAGTAATGCGTGTGTGTTCGACGGCAGAAAACGCCGAACAAAATAAATAAATGAGTTCAACAATAGTCCAGGACTCGAAGAAAATCGCTTGTGTCTTACCACACCTGAAAAGAGATTCCATGCTAACAAAATCCTGCGCTAGGGCACCCACTTATCCACACCGTTCCCTAATAGCCAAAACCTCTACGCGGGACACGAGCCCGTAATCCCCAGTTACCACCGCAGCCTCTTATGAAAACAGCATTTAAAACAATTTTTGTTGTTGCTTTATTTCTCATCATAATCTCCAGAAAGACTAATACGTTTGTCATATCGGTGTTAAATTTAATTAAACCATCTCTGTAGTGTCATTATCAAGGTCCTCAAAATAGCCTTTACCGCATCAATGACCTCCTGGTTGCTGTGAAATCTTCGTTATCGAAGAAACGTTTTGAGGTTTGGGAACAGGTGGTAGTCACTGGGTTCTAGATCTGGCGAATAGGGTGGATGTTCAAACAATTTGAGCTTTAATTTGCACGTTTTCCCCATTGCAATGACTGAACGATGGGCCGGAATATTCTGATGAAACAAGATTTTATTTTTGAGTCAAATGAGGCCTTTTTCTTTTCACTTCATCACACAAACGTTGTAGTAAGCTTGCGTAGTAGTCAGCAGTGATATTTTTACCCTTTTCCAAACAATCAATAAAAATAATTCCCTGTGCATCCCAGAACACCCTCTCCATAACCTTTTAGCTGATAAAATTGACTTTGCCTTTTTTTGGAGTTGGTTCACTTTCTGAAGTGTAGTGATGTATCCAAGTTTCATCCATGGTAATAAGCTGTCCCAAAAATTCACTAGGATTTTTACAGTAGAGCTTCACATTTTTAACAGAAACGGTTTTCTTTGCAAATGTTGATCAGATGTCAACAAACGCTGCACCCATCTTGCACAGACCTTGTGAAAGCCCAAAAAATTACTTAAAATATTATCTGCACATTGTTTTGATATGTTAACAGCCTCTGCTATCTCAAACAACTTTAATCTGCCGTCTTGCAGCACTAAACGATGAATTGTTTCAATGAAATCTGGAGTTGTCACTTCTACAGGGCGTCCAGAGCGAGGCTCATCACTAGTGCTCTTACTCCATTTTAACTGCAACCTACCTTTTAATCATTGAAACTGAAGGTGCAGTCTTTCAATGTACTATCTTTTCGTTCTTGATTTATTTAGGCGTTAAGCCTTTCAAATGGAAGTATTTAATCACTGCTCGTTTTTGCAAATCCTTCATTTTCGTGTAAACTCTAAAGTTGTCTTGTTTAAAATGCTGTCATTCGAAAACTTAACATGCTATGAACCTGTAACAATGGATACAAGCTAGTCTAGAGTTTAACTTTATGATGCTACCGTCTAACTGGCCTAGTGGCGCCATATCTGTGTGAGGCCCGGGATTTATCAGCCGACCCTAGTATTCCTTGTAGTTGGTTTCAGCATTAAAATACTTATACTTTTCTCAAACGGACATTTGTCAACTGCTGTCCATAGAAACAAAGGAATATCAGTCAAATAGCAACCAGCTTTTGGCTATCACTTTAACCTGTGATACTCCCTTATTTCCCTTCTTCTTACAAGAAGAGTAATAACACTATTTCTGCTAATTTTTTCTCGATTAGCATGAAGCAAATAAAGCATACACTTTTTAATATTAATTTGTTTCAGAGATGTAGAGAAAGTCATGTGAAAGCCACGTACTATGCACATAGTGTATAGAGAAGGTATTTTAATGCACCCAAGAATTCGATACCGAGATTTCACCGGAAATATATATTTGAGACACCCTGAATCCAAAAAAGGCAATTTTAGAAAAATGTGTCTGCGCACGCGCACGTGTGTGAGTGTGTGAGTGTGTGTGTGTGTGTGTATGTGTGTGTCTGAGGGCAGCATGGCTCAAAAACGAAAAGTCCTTTAAATATCAAACTTGGTATTTTAGTTCAGTATCTTCCAAGGATGCGACACGAAGATTTTCTAGAAAATTCTCCCATCCCCAACTACCCTTTACATGGAAACATTTTTGAAAATTTTGATTTTCTAAAAAATGGCTCTAACGATTTCGATTAAAATACCATATATTTAAGATATTTATATTGCAAATGAAATGTATATCTTGAATTTTCTGGGAATAGCCTCTAAAGACTTCTTTATTCTGAGTGAATTTTGATGAATTTTGCCTAAATCGTAAACCGTAAGAGATAGACAAGAACATACTACACAAAAAATGTATATCTCGTCAAAATACACAATGTATGTCCTCTATGCTTTTGTTGTAGAGGTTTCCTTGTTATTGGTTTCAATTATAAAGTATTTATATTTTTCTCAGACAGGAAGTGTCCGATTTTCTTTTGTTCTACTCCTGGTCAAGCAAAGAGGCGATTTGTAATGACAACTGCATAATGACAGCTTTTAAAACATTTGACTATCACTTTAATCTAGTGCATTCCTTTCCCTTCTACTTATAAGGAACTAAGTAATAAGAATATTCTTCTAATGTTTATCTCGATTAGCATTGTGTAGAAAGAAGAATGATCTTTTATAAGACGTTTGTAGACCAGCTGAGAAAGTGATGTGAGTGTAACACATCAGATTTTTATATCAATCGTTAGCTTGGTTCCTTACCTACAGGTATGCCGAGCAGAACTTTATTTAAGAAACTACTTCTTACCTTAATGATGCGAAATTCTAAGTGGTGTCACTGACTGGAATTACCAACACATGCGTGTAATGCCGGTGACAGTATTCAAACCTGTTATTTAGGTTTAAAAAGCATTAAAATGAATATAAAAGAACACATTTGATTTTAGAAATTCAGTATAACAATACAGAGAAGAGCAGGTAATTTGAAAAGGAAAATCATCATCACATAATTCTTTTTCCTCTCTTTACACATACTATATCACAAATAATTTTAGGATTGTCCCAGCCACTAATTCGGAATTAGCCATCACAACATATAGTCCATAGAAAGTAATGTCCAGAGGCTGAAGCCTATTGTGAAAGAATAGTAACAACAATAATAATTCCGTTGCTTTTGAATATGTCGAAAGCTTCCATAGTAATACGGCTGCCATGTTTATCCAATAACAGCAGACGTTACATGTTTGATAAAATGTTTCAACCAAATCATAAATAATATGTCTTTTAACCTTGCATTTTTGAGCACCGTTATATTGCATCCGGAGGTCCAACTTTTTCTAAAGTGGGATTCATCCTTTGCCGTGGAAATAAGAACATATGCGGAACGTAGTTACCTGAAGTACTCATAGCATATCGCTGTTATGTTCTTACTTTGTTCCCACAGAAACTACACTTTGCTGTCCCTATGGAGGTAAGATCTTCCCAGGTTCCTGTACTGTACCGATACCGGTTTCATCTACATTCCCCGTCAGTTAAGGGTAATGTCGAACATTTGACCGGTTGACCGGCATTACCCCAACATGCTCATTTTGCTTTAATAATGCGTCAGCACCAAACATATTCTTTAAAACTAATTCTCGCATATGCTACATTATTAAGAGAATCGTGAACTTTAGGAAAGTCCTAAAAACATATTTAATAAATTTAATGCGGTACATTTACTCTCTTCATGGAAAAATTACATAAAAAATGCGTTTTACAGTATTTCTATCACTACTGTTTACAACACTACTAAGCAAATGACCACCATCGCTAGATATGTTTTAAGAATGCATTTACAGAGGGCAACACAAAAAAGTAGACCGCTGCTGCTACGGTAATCCAAACAACTAGTGGCCGGCATTACCCACTGACCGAGGTTACCTGTGCTTCCCCTACCAATATAAACATTTGCAAAACTACCTTTATTACATTCTTCTTTTATAGATAAAGGAACACACTAGGCTAAACCGATAGTCAAATCTTTCAAGAACTGGTCGCTGTATGAGGCATTTACATTCCGTTTTCTTTGGTTAACCAAGGGAAAGAGAAACGAATAAAGGTTTTCCTTTTGAGAGATTTATATTATAAAATTGAAAACAATAATTATAATATCTTGAAAACTCTACAAAAAACGACGTAAGTTGTGTGTTTTAACCAAATCTATATCTTTGATTAGTAAGCTTTTGCTCAAATTATGGTTTACCAGTTATGAAACAATTATCCAGAAGGAACACAACTTCAGAGGCCATTCTCAAAAAATTCTTCCTATGTATTTCATTTATCACAAAACTGCATTAAACATATATTTTAATCAAATTTGTTGAGTCATTTTTGAGAACATAAACATTTTCCAAAAATGCTTCATGCAAATCTTCGTGTTGCGTCCTTGGAAAATGCTGAATTTAAGTATCAGGTTCTGAATTTAACGGACTATTTTTTTTTGTTTTGTTTTCTGCTGTTCATACACAAGCACACAGACACGAACCTTTTGCTAAGAATGTTTTAGGGGACCTCAAAACACCATATCCGTTGAAATCTTTTCGAATATTGAATTTTTGGGTGAAATACAATACCTTTTCATTATAGATACATTCGTAGAGAAAGTAAACGAAAAGGCAACAAACTTGGTATTAATATTCATTTCTTTCAAACATGTGACAAGATTTTCAACAAAACCATATAACATGCTTTTACATGGAACGCCTTTCAGAATTCTGTTCATCCCAAAATGGGTCGAGCTATTTTTATTACAATTTTATGTGATTTAGACATTTACATAAGAAATAAATGTCGCAACTTAAATTTTCTGGAAGTAGCTGCATATTCATTAGTCTCTGCTGTATAATTGGTAAATCGCAAGAGATAAGCAAAGTCTTTGTAAATATATTTTTCTTTCGCTACAATGTTCTGCATGCATAGACAATAGAGAAACTATTGTATTGCACTTAAAAATTCAGTGTCAAATTACAACGGAAATATGTTTTGAAATCCTCTGTTTCCAAGAAAAACATCTTTAGAAAACGGTCTATCTGTGTATGTACCGAGTGTGTCCCTTGTCTCTGAAATTGACATTTAAATTCAAAATCTTTCAAGGATACGACATTAAAATTTGCAGAACTGGTTAATCGAAAGATAATGCACGAAATATGTAGACCTCGTTAAAACACAACTTATCGTGATGCAACTTCAACTTTTCTCAAACGGGAGATCATCTCTCTTTCGTTTTACACCTAACCGCTCAAAGGGTACCGAATTTCAATTGTTTCACATAGCAGCCCGTTGTTTAAGAGATTTGGCTATCCATTTAGCTTCTTAGTGAACCACATTTCCTTACTACATAGAAGGAACAAATAAATACAACCAATTCTGCTAATGTTTGTCTCGTTAGCATTATATAGATCAAGAAATAATGTTTTGTAGCAATATTTTGTAGAGAAAGTCGTGTGCATGTAGCACATTTGACTTGTTTTTCTCTTGGTCATACAAAGCGCATGCAATTTCAAAGTATTACTTAGCAACATGCTCTTTAAATACCTGATTATCGCCTTACATCTGTATCCCACAACGAAATATGCAAGTTTGAACTGAAGGCTTATCTGGGATTAGCTTGAACAGCTTCAGAAGAGTGGAAAAGATCCCGTGAGTGCAGCAGATCCGATTTTTTTATTTACTCTATCCCGCATGTACTCTACCATAGTGGATAGGGAATGTATGGTATTCCACCCAAACATTCGATGTCGAGATATATGTTTTGAGGTCCCCTGAATCCAAAAATGCATTTTGGAAAAAGGTCCGTGTGTGTATGTGTGTGTGGACAGCATAGCTTAAAAACGAAAAGACCGTTAAATTCCAAAGTTGGCGTTTAGGTTTAATATCTTCCACGGATGCAACACGAAGATTTTCAAAAAATTCCCCCACCACAAACTACCCTTTACATGGAAAATTTTTCGAAAATTTTGATTTTCTCAAAAATAGCTCTAACGATTTTGATTAAAATACCGTATATTAAAGGCAGTTACATCCCAAATTAAAATGTATAGGAATAGCCTCTGAAGATCTAAATATTTTGCATGTATTTTGCCAAATTTTGCTTAAGTGCTAGACGTAAGAGACAGACAAAAACCTACTGCATAGAAAATGTACCTAGATCTCGTCAAAATACACATTTTATTCCCTTTACGTTTTTGTTGTGGAGGTGACCGTTTCCGAGATATTCCTTGTTGTTGGTTTCAATTGTAAAGTACTTATACTTTTCTTAGACAGGAAGTGTCCGTTTTGCTTTTGATCTACTCCTGACCAAGTAAAGAAGCGATTCGCAATGACAATCGCATAACGACAACTTTTAAAAAATTATTACTTTGACCTAGTGCATTCCCTTAGTTCCCTTCTACTTATAAGGAAGTAATGAGAATATTGTTAATGTTTATCTCGATTAGCATTGAAAAGAATAATAATCTTTTGTAAGAAGTTTGTTTGTGGAACAGCTAGAGAAAGTCATGTGAGTGTAACACATCAGATTTTTTTATGGTTGATTTGCCAAGTCCTGAAGAATTTTCAAGGTGCTGAATGTGTTTGTTTAACTTTTTTAACTGTTTTCTTGGAAATGAAGAGGAGATTATGTAGTCTGGTTCTGTTCTAAAATTTGCCGGGTTTATAAAACTGGAATGCGCATTAAAAATTAAATAATATGAAGAGCTAAGTGAAGTCTGTTGAGTGCCTCCTCCAACTTGCGGTCCTTATAAAAGAATATCACCTTTATAAACCAGCACACGAATCGCAATTGTCTCACTGAAACTGCTTCTAGATTATGCAGCATCGGCGCCTCATTAGCTGCTATGTGGAAGAAGAAGAAAAAAAAGTCTCCTATCCACTAAATGGAACAAGTTCATTCCTAAAGGCGGCAGCCATTTCACCTCAACATAAAGTATAACTTTTTTACGCGAGAGATGTGATGGAAGAATCTCCCCACCGCCGACTTGACAGCCGCGCGACTGTGTTTTGTTTGTGTCACTACTCGGCTGTGTTGTTCGATTCGTGGCCGGAGAGAATACAGACGGCCGAATTATGAAAATCAGTCCCCCTCCCGGACTTCTAGGAGGCTGAGGCTGTCGCGAAGGGGGAGTGGCGTCAAGATGGACGAGAAGTGGGAGAAAGCAGGCAAGCATGGCGATCACTGGGTCGTAATTATTGATTTGCATGCTTCTTTTATACATTTTCTGTGTTATTGAGACCAAATTCCAACTTAGCGCTTTGGATATTCTTCTTCTGGACATTATACTTGTGTGTTTGATGGTGATGCAAATCTAAAGCAGCGCGCCTGGTTAACGAACCAACAAGTTTTTGCAACGATGAGTGAGTGGAGTTTGTTTTACATCTGCGAACTCGCACACTAAACGGCAGTTGCGTGTTTTCAAGGTACCATATCCTTCTCCTGCTGCGTTTCCCTCCGCGCTCAGTCAGTGGCGCCATCAGGCCATCCAACCTGGGGTCTACGGGGAAAAAAAGTACCTACACGACTTTCTCAACATCTCTATAAAAATTATTTATAAAAAGCTTAATCTTCTTCTTACTTCATGCTAATCGAAACAAACATTAACATAAATGGTCTTATTACCTACTTGATCCTTTATAGGCAAGTAGAAGGGAAATAAGGGAATACACTAGGCCAAAGCGATAGTTGATTCTTGTAAAACCGGTTGCAATGCGATTGAAATCAGTTTCTTTGCATGATATTTGACAAGTTCGCGCATGAGAAATGCTTCAGTATTTTAAAACCGAAAAGAATAACAAAGAATAAATCGAAGATGGTCAACTCCATGAAAAAAAAAAAAAAAAAAAAAAACTCATCCGGAATGAAGGTATTCAAACTAAATTATACATATTACATATTAAATTCAAACTATAGATACGTACATTTATTTGTCATATAAATAGATATATTTAATGTATAAGGTATTTAATCAAAATCGATAGCGCTACTTTTTAGAAAATCAACATTTTCGGAATTTTTTCTTGTAAAGGGTAGTTTAGGGTGTGGAGATTTTCCTCAAAATCTTCGAAAGACTCTAAACCAAAATACCAATTTTGCTGACTTTTCGTTTTTGAGTTATCATGTTTACAGACACACGGACACAAGCACATACACACATGGGTCTTTTTCTAAAAATATTTTTTTTTTGGACTCAAGAAACTTAAAAATATATATCCGGCGAAATCTCGATATCAAATTTTTGGGTGGAATACACCACTTCCTCTATACTCTATGTATCTACATAGTACGTGTAGAGAAAGTAAAAAGGTGGCCAATTATTTCACAAATGATGACTAGATCTACATTATGCCCCTCGACATGCTCTATAGTTGGTAACTAGCCATAGCGGCTCGTTAGTATGAATAGGTAGGTATATTTTGGGTGTTTCAAAACGTTTAAGCAACACTGAAATTTGAAAGTTCTATATTTCGGTAGAGATTTTTATTTTCTCTTCACGCCCTATGTAGATAGTGTAGGTATAGAGACGGTATTGTATTCAACCCAAAAGTTGGATACCGAGATTTCACCGGAATATTTGTTTTGAGGTCCGCTAAGTCCTAAAGAAAGGCATTTTAAAATAGGGTCCGTGTGTGGGGGGGGGATAGCGTAGCTCAAAAACTAAAATCCCGTTAAATATCAAACTTGGTATTTAAATTTAGTATGTTCCAAGGGTGAAGATTTTCAAGACAACACCCCCCCCCAAACTACCGTTTAAATGGATGGTTTTTTTTTTCTCTAAAAATGGCTGTAACGATTTTAATTAAAATAATATATACTAAAGATATTTACATCACAAATAAAATGTTATATTAAATTTTCTGAAAATAGCACTGTGAAAACCTGTTCATTCTGGATGACTTTTGCTGAAATTAGCATAATTGGAAGAATAGACAAAAACGTACTACATATAAAACACACAATTTATGGCTTATGCATTTTTACTGTACATACCGTTTCTGAGATATTCCTTGTTAATGTTTTCAATTTGAAGTTACATGATTTCTTTTTTCAGCCTTTCGTTTACTCTTAAATCTCTCCCTTGTTTTACTGGCAATGCAAAGCGAACACATTGTTCACACATTGACCAACTTTTTTAAAACAAATGACTATTGCCTTAGCATTTAGAAGGAAGCAAGTAATACAACCAATGATGCAATTTCTACTAATGTTTATTTTGATTAACATAATTTTACCTTTTGCAAAAATAGTTTGTTTGCAAGGCAGATAAACTAATGTGAATGCAACATATCATATTTTTCGGCAACTTTACGGAGTTGCAGTGGTGTTTCACTCAAATTGGATAAATACTTTGCAAGATTAGAATTATTTCATAGATTTTATTATCAAAATGTTCGACGCACCACAAAATTTGAGAAAATTGATTGTCATTTTCTAAATTTCGCTCTCTGAGGCGTAGTGGGTAGCATGTCTCTAAAGCTCAACATTGCAGGTTCGGATGCAAAAATCCTCAGCATACTTCGGAAGGGAAATAAAGCTGGTGGTCCCGTGTAATGCTTATTTGCACGTAAAGGAACCTCATACATTGAAAAAAGAAGGTTTCTGGGCAAAATTCCCCCATTTCGCATCTAGAAGTCCTGATTTCTTCTTACAGTGCCATCTGTGGGAGACGAGTCGATTCCTTGTCACCATGGCGCATCGCGGCGAACTCACGAACTAAAAATTCAAATCCGATCAAGGAAACATCGTAACGATACCCTATGTTTCACTACAGGAATTAACTATTTTCTAAATTGAAGCTTTGAACAAATCACAACAACTTTAACATTTCAATAAACTTTGATTACTGAATTTTATAACTTTTTGTTAAAATAGACAATTTAAACTCTAAAACAAACAATGTTTCATGAAATGCAGCTTTTGAAACATTACTATTGGTATTAGGATAATTTTGCCCTTTACAGTAATAAAATAGATACTTCTGTACAATCTGGGAGTTTTAGTTGTCTATTTAAATAAACACTGCGAGGCGAATACTCCCTCTGTTCATTAAGAGCCTGTGTGGTAGCGTGGTTAGCGTTCTGGCTTCTCATCCGGAGGTCCTGGGTTCGATTCACGACAAGGGCGGGGAAGTTTTCTTTGACTGGAATCATCCCCTAAGAAAGTCTGAATATGGTGTATGTTTAATTGTATACAATTGAAAAATCAACATTAACAAAAGTTAAAGTTCAGCTAGAAGACACAAGCAGCTGTTACTAAAAACAAAAGACCACGGTACGACTACTGAAGCTAAATGGGATTATTTAAATGTAACAAAATAAACAAATAAACGGCTTTAGAGCCAATTAGCTCTGGAAATGTGAAGTAGCACCTGATCCATAATGGTAATGATACTGTCGATATAATAATAATAATAATAATAATAATAATAATAATAATAATAATAATTTTTTCTTAGGACAGAAAGGGCTATGCGCATAAGGCAAAAACGGTAATATGTAAATTAAAATGCAGTTGAATATATGAAATATGCCTGAAATTTACAGTTCTGCGCTCAGGCACGTTACCTGTTTTACAAGGTCGCTAGATAACAATGCTGCCATCTAGTGACCTTGACTTCTGCTGCAGTGAGCTACCACCTTCGTAACAGAAACAGCGCTGGAGAAACAGCATCATAATCATGCACCCTTCAAGTATGCATGATCCGTATTTATTTGACCTTTGGAGTAATTGCGTCATACTAGTCGCGCATGCGTATACACTCCTTAAAACGTGAACGAGCCAAGATATACCATCGGGCTTGTCCCACTTCATAGAGTTTAGAGAAGTAGTGTAGTAGATCTATTTAATAAATATAAAATCTGTAATATCATACCGTGGTATGCGATTGCTTAAAACGGGGTATGTATGTCAAATTCTTTCATTTATTTTTTATTTCATGGTACCTACAACAAATGTTCCATTATTTCACAAATAACTGTAACATAAATATTGAAGTGCTAATAATAAATTATAATTTCCAGAATTATTATTTTTGTTTTTGCAAGTTTTTATTATTATTATTATTATTATTATTATTATTATTATTATTATTATTATATTATTATTATTATTATTATTATTATTATTATTATTATTATTATTATTATTATCGTTCTTCCAATGCATGTCACTTCGTTGCACATACCTTAGTTTTCAAGTTCCTACACAAAATCTAATGTGTTACTTTCACATGACTCTATCGACGCAGTAACAAACTATTCTTACAAAAGTTTATTCTTTCATCTGCTTCTATCTAATCGAGATGAGCATTAAAAGAAATAGACT
The DNA here is from genome assembly GCA_030762935.1 of Hymenopus coronatus. Lineage (NCBI taxonomy): Eukaryota > Metazoa > Arthropoda > Insecta > Mantodea > Hymenopodidae > Hymenopus > Hymenopus coronatus. The sequence continues at coordinate 157,304,386 of CM060892.1, forward strand.
AACTAGTCTTTATAATCAAGAAGAATAAAGAGTACAGTAGGCTAAAACGATAGTCGAATCTTTTAAAAACTGCCACTTTGTGAAACAATTGAAATTCGGTTCTGTTTGCAAAGGTCACGAGTAAAAACAAAAGAGCTGAAACCACAAATAACTTCACGTTTAGGAAAATTTAAGTAGCTTAAAACTGAAACAAATAACAAAGAGTATCTCGGGAAATACTACAAACATGCTACAACATAAACTATATGGTTTAATGAATTCTACAGTTTTTGTGTTGTTAGTTTTCCTCTATTTCATACGGTTTACGAGTTATAAAAAATGTCCAGAATGAAGAGGTCTTCAGACGCTATTCCCAAAAACTTAAGATATGCATTTTATTTGTGATGTAAATATCATGACACAGCATTTTTATCAACATCGTCAGAGCTATTTTTAAGAAAATCGAAAATTTCGAAAAATCCTCTATTTAAAGGGTACCTTGACTTGAGGGAACTGTCTTGAAAATCTTCGTATGGAATCCTTGGAATGCATTACGGTGTGTGTGTGTGTGTGTGTGTGTGTGTGTGTGTGTGTGAGTATGAGGGGAGAGCATAACTCACAAAGGTATTCAACGTGTATTTAACAGTAATACATTCCAAGGATTCCATACGAAGATTTTTATATACGAGTATATAAACGCGCGTGAGCGAACCATTTCTAAAAATTATTTTATTCATGGATCCTCAAAACATATATCTCAGGTGACATTTCAGCATCAAAATTTTGGTTGGAATACAATACCTTCTCTACCTACTATGTACGCTTGGTAGATAAATTAAAAAGATTAATCCCGAATACCGTACTTTATTGAAAGGAAGTTTTCACCTGTTTGCTCGGTCCATTTTATTGAAGACGCTTATGAACATCTTGTGTACTAAACTCCACTCTTCTTAAAACTAAATTATGTAGAGTTTTAGTAAAGATGCCTTACAGATTCAAAGTACTGTGAAGAAACTCTGGTCTGTATAGCACGAGTAGAGGCCTGAAACGGAAGTTGACATTCATAGTCGATAAACCGTAGCCTTGAGCGGGCTTCGTAGCAACTGGGTGTTTCAGAAACTTCTCTTCAGAAAAGTGCTAAATTTAAAGTAATTGAAACCTTACAGCTTATGAATTATAATAGGCGTCACCAATTGGTTGGCCTTTGAGCAGAAGTAGAGAGCAACTTTTCTCGATGCTCCTGCGAATCGTCTACTGCACACTTCGTGACAAACTGTGCGTAAAATAAGAGCAGTTAATTCCTTCAGTGCTGTGGCAGCATGCCAGATTTTGCGATTGAATTACTTAATCCAGGTTTCAAAGATTAATACACCTATTGATAGGTAGAACAATTACTCTATTATGTCTCTTGCATTAGTATCTATACTTCGGATATGAACATATATCCTATACTTTTATACATTTGTGGTAATTTGTAGTCATAAACATAAGTAATTTAAAAAATAATGATAATCATTAAAGCATTAACATAATAAAACAAGAAGCTCCTTAAGTTGTTAATACAATTGTAATCACGTTACACCGCCAACATTATGAAAATTGTATTTTCTGAATGTAGAACTTTGCCGCAAACTAAACACTTATTCCGCAATTTTCTATAAACAAGAAAGATGTCGCTTAGACCTAAACGTAGGAGTCGATGGCTTGTGTGTTAGACTGCTATAAGCTGGCACTCAACACACTGTACAAAGAAGAGGGACAATCCTTGCTGCCATGTGTTTACCCATTGCATGCACGGAAAGACACAAAATAAGGCGAGTTGGTGACGCTTGAATCATAACTTCCTGAAGACATCGAAGGTCCTGAATGTCTAATTCAGATGGATTACACTTTCAACACAACTATAAGAAGGCTATTAATCATTACAGAGGATGTTACTGTCGCTAATGAGTGCAGAACAAGATAGTTTTAGAAGGGAAACTTCCCCGATCTAGTTGAAAGCACGCGGAGCTCGCTTCTTTTTTTTTCAGGATACGATGAATATGATGACCCTCGGCATGACTTTGAAATTTGGATTTAGGTGGTTTGCGGTTAGAAACCAACCCTCGCAGTTACCAAGTCTTCCACTTACTTGCCCCTTAAATGGGGCGAGAATCTCGACTTGCAAACAGAGTCTTCGAGTCTCCAGGAAACAGATTTTACTACGTTGCTTCTTACCGCTAGTACAGGCTCGTCTGTTATTTGCTATGGATATTGCGGTCCCGACTGAGGGCCATCATGTTTTGGAGAAAACTTTTTTTATACGTGCGATTGGGTCGATCCATTAAACAACCGTTCTGCAGTATTTGAGGCAATATGGTTCTAAATCATGTTTAATGCCATTTAAAGGTCATTTGACGAATGGTGACAAGTTCCTTTTTGTGCTAAAGTTCCCTACCAATATTTGATTCTAATTTTGATAGGCTTGGGCTTAGGTTACCGGTGTAGCTTTACACATACACACACGCACACACACTCTGTCTGTCTCTCTCTCTCTCTCTCTCTAGCTCTATCAAAGATGATGGAATTTATCAGACCCAGAAGTGCTAAGAAGTTCTTCCTCTGTAGAACCAATATCGTATAGGATACCAAAATCTGTGTTTGGTACATTCGGCAGTAAAGCTAATGAAGGGTGCAGACGAAAGTTTTACACTATCTGAGAGTCAAACCTAAACTCAAAATCTTTCAGAAATACACATGTGCGACTTCGTAAATTATAGCGAGATGCAGGGATCAATGAAAAAATGTCGAGAAAATTTGTAAGGAATAAAAAAGAGTTCTAAAGAAGAATTGGGAGATTATGATGACCTGTTATATACCTGTAATGCGTTAAGATACTGTATTTCAATTGTTCTAAAAGCTTGTGAATTAGTTATGGTAGAAACTGTAAATTTAACAGGTTGCTGTGCAAAAAATATTAGAGCCCCCAACTAACCTTTACATGGAACTTTTTTCGAGAATTTTTATTTTCTCAAAAAGTCTCTAACGATTTTGATTAAAATATGGTATATCAAAGATATTTACCTGACAAATAATATGTAGATATTGAACTTTCTGGGAATAGCCTCTGAAGACTACTTTTTGTGGATGAATTTTGCATAACTGCTAAACCGCAAGAGATAGACAAAACTTACCACACAAAAATGTAGAGCACATTCAAACACACAATTTATATTATATAATTTTTTTTTTCATGGAGTTTATCTTTTTTTAAACATTCCTTGCTTTTGGTTTTAGCTATAAAAACATACTTTTGTCAACTCGTGTCCATACAAACAAAGGAATTTCAGTGACATAGGAAGCAGCCTTTGACTATCAGTTTAACCTATGCTACTCTCTTATTCCGCTTCTACTTACAAGGAAGCAAGTAATAAGACTATTTCTGCTATTTTTTTCTGGATTAGTATGAAGTAAATAGAAGCATAAGCTTTTTAACAATAATTTGCTGCCGAGATGTAGAGAAACTCATGTGAATGGAACACCTCAGAATTTTTATAAATATGATTTATTTTGGATTGTGGGGTCTCAAAGCAAATATTTCCGGCGAAATCTCGGTATCGAATGTTTGGATGGAATACAGTACCGTCTCTACCTTCAAAGTATGTGCAGAATATTAGGTAAAACAAGTATAAAAATATATTTGGATTATAACTGCTACTGGTCTTGTTTTTAAATTCTCAAAGACCTATTACTGTATTCATTTTGCAACTGATATTGCACGGAAATCACAATTTTGGCTATTTTAATAAACCATTTGCAATATTTAAAAGTACAAGAATAAATAGTCTTTACACATAATAAACTCACACCCCCCAAAAAAACTAGAGAGTATTCGAAAAGGGGGACAGTTGCGCTGTGAATGTTTTTAAATGTTTTATTTAAGTTAGAGGTGAAAATGAAAATAATACCTTGCGGCATATACTATAATACGTTTTCTACCAAATAAAAATATAAGACTCAGGTTGTAAGGTTGGTTAAAGTGGACTAGCATGGCATTTTATGGTGTAATTACTAATCCAGAATGTAATATTTGGATTTTATCACAAAATACCAATTGCCACTTCAGGTTATGCTTTTTCTAATTCATTTTAACGTATTATAATTATATGTTTACCATATATGTATTTTACATGACATTATAAAAAAAACTACACATCAGGTTTTGATAGCTTAATTCATTGTCTTAAAATAAATTTTCTTTAAAATTAGAGGAAATATTAATTTTAATTTTCCTAAAATCTTAAACAAAGAATGACTCCATATAAGATTTTAAAATCCGTGTATAGCAGAATGATAGGGTTATATGTATACAAATATTTTTGTAAATGATACATTAATATGTAACCAATTCGCTGTTGTAGTGCTTTTTCTTCTTCGTATAACAATATTTCCACACATCAATAACATAATTTACTACCTGATGCTTTTTACATGGTCGTAACTGCGCCGCGAATTGAACAACGACTGCCTATTTCCTACATTTGCTCACACCTCATCACGAGAATTGCTGATCTAGGTGCTTTGGGGCCTGGGCTTGCAGAAAGCATTCAACTTAGTTCCGATATTAAATATTAAATTACCGCGAGGCCTTCCCATTGTGTATAACGCCACCCACGCCGTGTATGTCCTGTGTGTGTCCACTGCGAATTACTAACTAATCTGGAAACATACTACACTTAATAAGTAAAATTATAAGTCCGAAAATTAAGCAAATATTGTTGTAATGTTGTTCATTAAAAATGACAAAATTATACTAAAATAATATGTATCAAAAGCTTTGCAAATTTATCGTGTATTACATAGGATCATATATCTTTTCTAAGAAAATCATCGGGTCCTGTTTAATAGAAAATTCGATTTATTATTAGAGTAGCCCCTAAAATTAACAGGCGGCTCCGTCTCCCTTCAGCGATTATTTTCGTACAAATAATACGTAAAAGAAAAAAAAAGTTTATGATGTATTACTTTCTCTACTTATTCCTCAATAAATTACTCTTTAAAACGTATTTTTCTAACTGCTGCATTATAATCCAAATAATTGTTGCATAAATTATTTATTTAAATATTTACGTATGGATACAAAACAATAAGGGAATACACTAGGCTCAAGCGATAATAATCAACTTTTTAAAAGCTGGTTGATAAGTGATGTCTTTTACTGTTTGCTTGACCGCGAACAAAAAAAAAAAAAAAAAAAACACAACGACATCCTTTTTATGAAAGTATAACATTTTAAGTTTTAAACTTATAACAATGAAAATATAAGAAATGGCTAACTCCAGAAAAATGTAGTTGGCTTGAATAATTGTGAATTTTAACAAGATTTACATTTTTGTGTTGTAGTCTCCTTGGTAGCGGGAGACCTGGGTTTGATTCCCAGTAACGGTGTGGGGTGCACTCAGCCTCGTGAGGACCCTGGGCCAATTGGGAGCTACTTGATGGAGCAGTAGCGGCTTCAGGTCATGAGGACCGCATCAACCGGACCGGAGGGCTCGAGGCGCTGACCACGTCTCACCCTCCAATACTGCACCGTATCCATGACGCCGATAGTGGACGCAGCAGCCTGGCGGTAGGCCAAGGTTTCTTGTGAGCTGTCGTGCAATGGATTTATTGTTACATTTTTGTGAAGTAAGTTTTAGTCTCTGTGTTCGTTTTCCCTGTCATCCAGAATGAAGAGGACTTCAGAGGCTATTCCCAGAAAATTCAAGATGTGTATACACACACACACACACATAATAAATTATATATATATATATATATATATATATATATATAATTTATTATGAAAATATCTTCAATATATAGTACTTTCATCAAAGATTATTTTTTTGAGCAAATTGAAAATTTACAAAAGTACTACGCTAATGTCAGTTTGCTCTTTTGTGTTCAGGGAACCTCAAAGCATGTACTTCCGGTGAAATTTTCCGTATCGTAGTTTTGGTTGGAACATAATAGCTTATCTACCTACTACAATGGTACATTGCTGAGGTAAAATTCATAAGGTATCAGAAGTTTCAAGCAATTCTTCTAACGATACACTTGAGTTTGGGAAAATGTCATAATATCACATGAATTATTTTGAGAATTGATACTATTAAGAAAGAATTGTTTAACATAAATTGTATGTTTTAAAGAGCTGAAGATTATTTTAAAGTAAGCTTGCCTCCAGTTTGACAGTTATACAGCAAGATAAACTTCAAAGGAAATTCAATACAGTCAGTTTGTTTCATATCTACCTTAAACACAAGATGTTGTAATCAAAATAGGATAATTTAGGATGGGGAAATATATATATATATATATATATATATATATATATATATATATATATATATATACATACATACACACACACACACACACACTGTGCGGATTTTTTTCCCTTCAACTATTTCCAAAACTTTATAAATTTTAATTAGTCCTAAGGAGCTTAATCTTGTGAGAGTGGTCTATCTTTTGTAACCAACTTCATTATGTTACAATCTAGGTGCATTATTATGCCAACTAAGCATAACCTTGAAACATTTGAAATGAGTTTTTTTGGGTGAGGGGAGTAAAATTACCTCTTTAATAAACATGACAACATACCACCGTTACAGTTTAACACTTTTCACTGTCTTTAATTCCTCCCCGTCAATCCCTCCCCCCCCAAAAAAAATAAAATTCCCATTTCATTTTGTGGACAAGAAGTATCTTTGACGTTGATAAACCTTAATGGTAATTTATTTTTATTATCCTTTTATTTCTGAATTGTAGAAAGAAAAACATGTTTCTTCCAAAAATGATGCAATCCAAAAATAGGAAGAATCTGTTGAAAACGGTGACAAGTTTTAGAATTATGTTAGTGGTGATCTTTCTCAGATCCAAAACATGGTGGGACAATGTTAAAGATGCGTCCAGTGGAGGTATTACACTTAAGTGTTACAGCATAATTTTCTATCTTATAAACTGATTGTTCTTCGCGTTACGCAGCGGGAGAGAGAGAGAGAGAGAGAGAAAGAGAGAGAGAGAGAGAGAGAGCGAGAGCGAGCGAGAGAGAGAGAGAGAGAGAGCGAGAGAGAGAGAAATAGAGAGAAACTTCTTTGTTTGCAATGAATCACCTACTGTGCACTACGTTACCTTCAGCTGCAGGAAAATTCGATCATCGCAGTGGCGGTATGCAACATTTTGTGCTTGAAAAACATAATCCACCGTTTGTATGTTAATATATTATTGTATGTCCATGACAAGTAGGATAACTGCTCTATTATAGCATATCTTAATGCTAGTATCTACATTTATGGTATCAATATATATTTACATATCCTCATAGGTTTGGTAATTGTAACATACATAATTGCCAATAACTGAAAAATTAATAAAGTTTTAACATAATACAACAATAAGCTACTTAACTTGGTTAAGGTGATACATCTGTATAGCTTGGAACATTCACAATATGTAAGATACCTTATTGAAATTTATGCTGCTTATTACATACAATAATAGTAATATTTTTGCCAGGTATAGAAATTGTAGCTTGCACGATTATTTAAATAATAAATGTATATTGTCTAAATTAATTTCATAATAAAATGTACCATATTATACATTTGAAAAAGTATTCACATTGAAATTAATGTTTTATCATATTTTATATTAACCCTAATTATGTAGAAAAACCATTATATTTCTTACTCTCCAAAACTCTTGAATTTTCAAAACTTATTTCTCAAAATTGAAACATTATTTCGAAAAACGCGTTTAGCCATTTTATTAAATGTGCTTTTAAGGCAGTAAAATCATTTTGAAACAACTTAGTAAAAAAAATGCTTGGGGAATGCAATTTTGGAGAATTATTGAGCATTTTTGAGTTCGGAACAATGGAAAAATGTTTGTGAGAGAACTTTTTCCAACAACGAGGTTTAAAGTTGTGCTTGGCTATTAATAAACATGCGTTTATCCATTTATAGGTTCAGTAAAATGGTACTTAAAGTGATGTGAAAAGCGATATATTTTCTTGATATCTAGAACTCATGTATTTTTATTAATTTTATTTTAAGAGAAATTTCACTCCTGTAATTACCTTGATACAATTTTAGTCGCATTGTAATGCTACCAGTATGAGAAAATAACTTGTAATAAAATGTCTCTCATCAAGCATTACAAATTAGCTGAAATACAATCAATATACGTCACTTTCTGTAGATAATGATTAATTCTAAATAAAAGGCTCCGTTCAATATAACTGTAATTTTCAAGGAACTACCTCCTTGGTCGAGGAGGCTGACTACAGGCTGACTTCTCAAACAGAAGTACCGGGTTCGATTCACGATCAGGGTTAGTGATTTATCCTTCAACCTATGGAAATTGGGATGGAATAGTGGATTTGAGATTGTGAAAACAAGTTTGAATACGGCGAAAAGCTACAGTAAACTAACCTAGACATTTAAAGAGTAAAAACACCATTAATAACAGTTAATGGAGGCTACAGAAACGAAGCTCCCCACCCCCACCTAACGAACAACAATGTCAATCTACAGAGTGTAATAATCTTCAATTTCCAGCAAAGGTTGCAGTTTCCAAACTTAACTCAGACCAAGGTTTTTAAGTGTGTTTAAAAGCGACAGCCTCTATGCCAATAAAGCTATGCACACTGGTGGTACTGACATTATCTAACATTGACGACAGCGTCATTTATGAATGAAACAAACATAATTTATGTTTTGGGTGGGGAGGCGATTTCAGGTTTGAGTGACTCTAGTTGAAAGGTCCAATTTTATTATTTTAATAACTTGGATTCAGAAATATAACAAAACGTTTCAAATATTGTTTTGGACGCTTGATGGAAACGTCAATAATAATTTCATTGTCCATCTTCATATTTATAATTGAGCAAGTAAACAAATGTAACTATTTAGAATGTTCAATGTCATATGATGATGAATATGATTTAGAATATAAATTAGCTAAATTTCAATGTATATGCGCTTATAGATCTTGGAGAAGCAAAACGAGAATAGAGACAGTTTTAATATTTTATAAAGTTTTGGCTATTCCACTTGTAACATACAACAGTGAGAATTGAGTCCTAAATAGAGACACAAAGAGAGAAAAAAATTACAATTCACAGAGGTGAGTTTTTTAAGTTGAACTTACTACAAAAAAATTGGCATTTTGAAACAATGGTACAGACATAATGAAAGAATCGATCTCAACAGAATAACAAAACAGGGGTTCTTTACACCCCACGAAGCAGAAAATCAATAGAGGGAACGAAATTGCTATGGGAAGATAGTATTTAAGGCATAACAGACTATAGGGTCTATCTTTGAAGTAGAAGAATTGCAGATAATATTATTATATATTATTCATGAAATAACAGGATTATGTGAATCTATACTTTGTTATTAGTTTAGGGATGTTAAAATTTAATTCTTGTTTTTTTAAATGTTTAGTTTTTATTGAATACTCTAATTAAATGAAGCTGTTAATTCTAAACTCCTCCTAGACTCGTATGCGAGATACAGTAAGATACCGGTTTCAGTAGACACGGAGAAACCGAGCTATAAAACTCTTTGTTCCATGCGGAACAGGATTTGGACAGAAAGATGCATTAAGGCAATCAGAAGAGAGAAATTCTTCCAAGTTTGATCTCACCCGGGAACCAGTTTCGCTGGCTAATGGGCAACAGAGGTAGTCCTAGCATGAAGGCTACATTCATCTGCAGCTTACTGATAATAAAGTATAAGACACTGGCAAGTAGTTTTGATCTACAAGTAGGTGATTCTGGAAGCTTGTAAAATATTCACGTGACAGTTCCACGTTACTACCACATCCATCAACAGAACAAAGGGCTTTCTTCTCAAATTAGTAGACAGATTAGAAATGTAGAGTTTCTTTTAATGACGCACCAATGTCGAGAAGTCGCCGATTCGGGGGAGAACTTTGAGCTTAAACACAAGAAATAAATAATCCCTTTATTTTCTTCCATCCTGCTACGTATATCAATAGTATTGGTCGTTGCATACCTAATTACACTGTACCTCGTCCTGTTTTACTTTCTCTATTACATATAGTAAGTATGTAGGGAAATATTGAATGTATCAAAAAATTCTAAATCAGATTACACTGGAAATATACGTTTTGAGACATCCTGAATGAAACAATATCAATTTAACTTTCCCTACCATGTATGTAAAAGTACGTATGGCTAGAGAAGATATTGCTTTCTACCCAAACAGTCAATACCGTGACTTCACCGGAAATATATACTTTGAAAACGCACAGAAGTTTTAGGAAAAGGCCCCATGTGTGTGACTGTGAAGAGCATAACTCAAAAACAAAAAATCTATTAGGTGCCAAATATTTAAGTTCAGCATCTTTCAAAGACACAACCCAAAAATATTCAATAAAATCCTATTCCAAGTATGCTTTAAACGGAATATTTTTCAAAAATATCTTTAACGATTTTGATTAAAATACCTTTTGTTTAATATATTTCATCACAAATCAAATTTATTTATGTTGAATTTTCTTTGAATAGCATCAAAAGTTCTCTTCACTCTGGCTGACTTTTGCATAACTGGTTAACTAAACGACAATAACTTACTACAGACAAAATTTAGATCTCGTTAAAACCAGAATTTGTGTCTTAGATATTTTTGAAGTCGTTATTCAATTTTTCATCTTGGCCATGCAAAATGAAAGAAATTCCAATTGCATTACAAGCTATCAGTTTTTAAAGGATTTGACTATCGCTTTATCCTAGTGTATTCCTTTATTTCCCTTCTACTTACAAGGAACTAAGTAATAGAATCATTTCTGCTAATGTTTATGTAGAGTAGCATGAAGTAGATAGTTGAATAATCTTTTGTAAGAATAATCTAACTGCAGAATAGGTAGGAAAAGTTTTATGAACGGAACACATCAGATATTTTGAGCAAGATTGCACGCGCGTATGTGTGTGCGTATATATTCATGAACAGCATGATTCAAAAAGGAAAACACGATTTAACATGAAACTTGTTATTTACATTCAGTTTTCTTCCAAGGATGCGACACAGCGTAGTTTCAAAAAAATTACCTCCATTAAAGTACGCTTTGCATGGAAGATCTAAAATTTATGATTTTCTCAACACTGACTCTTAATGGTTTTCATTAAAATAACTTTAATTAAAATATTTACATGAAGAACTTATATTTTACATTTTCTGAAAGTAGCTTGTGAAATCCTATTCATCCGGAAGGACTTTACATAACCTTGTATAGGTAATAACTGGTAAGCGAAAGACGAAATCGACTGCTCAACGTAATAGGCCACATTAAACCATACAGTTTTCTCCAAAACATGATGGCTATCAAACGGGACCACTCCCCCTACCACTGGGCATTAGCAAACAAAAGAGTAATCTGTACTAGGGGCGAGAGATAACGTAGTAAAAACTGTTTCCTGAAGAAGACGCGCCTTGCAAGCCTCTAGCGGGAGACTTGGCACCTGCGAGGGTTGGTTTCCAACGGGAAGTAATCCATAACTTCCACAGATACTTGTTACCCCTAAGGTACACAGTGAACGATCCAGAAATGTCCCAGGTTACTCTGTGCCATAGAGGGCCGCATATGCATGACATTGGCGATACCACCTCTCAGCGTCTGGGATGTTTGCCGGAGCTATTTCTGTCACCTTACTCTGAGGGAACATCCAACTGCCCCCTCTGAGTCTTCCCATCAGGTGACTTCTAACTCTTAGTAGCTCTCTTCGTCTTCGTTAAGTCCCATTGGACACAGTAAGACACATTATTCCGATGTGATGTCTTCCTAGCTTGGCTTAGTCATGCCACCATTTCTCTCAGGACTGTTCCAAAGAAAGCGTCCCCCAGTTACTCAGACCTGCGTCATCCCATCTATCTGCAGGCACTGGTGAAATCACCGGGCAGCTACAGCACAAACCATCTCTTCCAGTTTAGTGTAGTGGCTGCACTCCTCTTAGATGGGTCTTCTTGATGTCATTCTTTAGAGTTGCTCATTCTTTTCCGATGTTCTGGTATGAAGTATTCTTGGAGACTCTAGATCTAAAGAGATGTCTGGTTCTCTAAGTTCTTGAGGATCAACAGCCAGGTGAGGCGGAGTGGCTAGACCTCTATATGGCTTACCATACAGGTACTTGTAAAAGTGTTCCAGCGCCTTTGCTGCCAGAAATTCTCACCGGGTAACCAGTAATTCCTTTCCTCCTTGGAGAGCGGCTTCCTATAATTACACTCTCATAGCAACCTTGGATCTAGGCTGCATCCAATACTTGGGTGTCACCGATGTCGGTGTTTACGATAAAATCACCACCCGACTTTGTAAATCCTAATGCAGGCTCACTGCACAGTGCTGACTAAAGCGTCTAGAACACATCCTATGCCTCTTCTGAGAGATTTCGTACTGTTGAATAAACCTCTGATGAACGGCCTTAGTGACAGCACAGGCCCAGGAAATCGTGCAAATCTCGTTTATCTTAAAGGCGAGACTGATCTCTCGCTGCCCGAGTGTTTTATTGCCCAGGGACAATAAAATTAGTAGGAATATGTGACCTAAGTAGTTCACTTCCTTGCAGAAAAATTGATACTCCTTCGCATTAAGTATCAGGTTAGTTGCCTCCAGCTTCTGAGTGTCTTTGTAAAGTCCTTGAGATGTGCTTTGAAGTTATTGACAACGACAATGATATTTACAGATATAGCAGGCAGACGTTCAAGTCCATCCTCATCAGTTGTTCCTGAGACCTTGAGCAGAGCGGACATGCCAGGTATTCGGAGTATAAACATAGGGGTTGATTTGGTGTCTACCGGGCGAGGATTGGAATGTGGTCGGGCAGGCGCTCGCGAGTAGCAGGTAGCGAGCCAGCAGAAACACCGAACTTGACTTCCTCCAAGTGCTATTTTATGGTGTTTGTTTTATTAACACTGCTCGTGATAGGAGATATTGAACTGAATCCAGAGTCTGTGTCTGATGATCGATGTGGGAGCTGCAACAAAACACTGAGGACCGGACTTTTGTGCAGGATTTGCGCGAGATGGTATAGTTTTGACTGCCAAAAAACTAAGAGGGATCAGAACATTGAGGAAAACTGGGCATGCAAGGACTGCAGGGGAGCTGAGACAGTCACCGACAGTCAGAAGAAACTGGAACAGGTGCAAGAGGAAGCCCGAGAGTTACGCCGTCAATTGCCAGGATCATATCAGCGCCGTCGCTATGCCAGTATTTTGGTCTCTCTGGAATTCTTTTACATGCCAGTAAATATACTGACATGGAACAGTCGCTTTTAAGTGCTCTTAAAAATCATCAGTCTCAGCAGGATTTGAATCCGCAACCTTGGGACCAGAAAGCCAGCACTTAATTTAGGCTTGCAGACCGACAGAAAATGAGTAAGCTCAGAGCATACATGCTAGGTGAAGTAAAAATAGGAGTAAGTCAATAGCTTATGTTTTTTATTTTTCCCTCCCACATACCTTCTTCAGCCAGCAATGCTTGGATTGCTTTGAATCAGCGCACCATTCTGATCTCTCTGCTTTCCTTTTTAATTCTTTGTACGTTCTGTAGTTCATCTCGTTCTAAATTTATTCCAGGTAAAGTAGTCTTACCTTCAATTGTACCTACGATTTTGAAAACACTTTGGTGTCTTAATAAATGTGCTATGACTTTTATTGTTCTTTTTCTTATTCGGTTCCAATTTTCTTTCTGTGATTTTGCTCTCCTATAAACCTTTTCATTGGGAATTGTATTAGTCTTAATTAATGTTGAATATTTTCCTGTAGCATCATGTTTCAAATACTTCTATTCTTCTTTCAAATTTTAGTATTGACCAAGTTTCACACCCACATAACGTTATGCTTCATACATGTGTATTCAACAAATTCTTCTTATTGTCTATGCTGATATTATTATATGTAAATAATTTATTACTCTCTCCATACGTACTATGTGAGTACAGAATTAGTAGAGAAGGTATTGTATTCGAGCTTTGACAGGAATTGATTCCCTGACTAAAATAAAATCATTTTCAGAAAAAAAAAAAAAAAAAAAAAAACTATGTGTCTGTCTCTGAACAGTATTACTTAAAAACGAAGCCGGTTCAAACAAAACTTGGTATTTTAAGTTTAGTATTATTAAGGGATGTGTCACCAACATTTTTAAAACATTTCCCCATCCCAAACTACCTTTTACATGGAAGTTTTTTTTTGTTGAAATTTTCAATTTTCTCACAAATGGCTCTAAATATTTTGATTAAAGTACCACGTTTTAAATATAATTAAAGTAAAATAAAATCTATATCTGGAATTTTCTGGAAATAGCCTCTAGTTCTCTTCATTATGGATAGGTTTTGTAAAAATGATAAACTGTAAGTGATAGAAAAGAGCTTACTACTTAAAAAATGTAGATCTCGCCAAAACCCAACTTATGTCTCATACAATGTTGTTGTAGAGCTAATCGTTTACGAGATATTTCTTGTTATGGTTTCAATTTTAAAATACCTATAGGAGTACTTTTCTCAAACAGAAATCATCTGTGTCTCTTTTGTTTTACTCCTGGCCACGAAAAGAACGGAATTTCAACGACAATCACATAGAAACAGCTTTTAAAACATTTCACTCTCGCTTTAACCACGTGTATTCCCTTAGTTCCCTTCTACTTATAAAGAACTAAGCAATAAGACCCTGCTGCTGTTTTTATGTTGATTAGCATGAAGCAGGTAGAAGAATAATCTTTTTGTAAGAAATCTGTTTGCAAAATAGGTAGATAAAGTCATGTGAATGGAACACATCAGATTTTTTCTTATTGAAACCATTTTGGTTGATATGTTCTATTAATAATTTATTTTTGTTCAACATAACTTAGAACAGGAAAAGGTTGTGGAGGCAGCTAGAATAAATATCGCCGAAAATAGGGATGGGAGAGCTATGAAGGAAGGAATAAGAAAATAAAAAAAAAAGATTCTGGAAGCCACAAAGAAATAGGACCGAAGACATACGGGGTGAACTAGAAAATAAAAAGTCGTTTTGTTTATGCTGAAAAATGATGAAAGGTCAATAAATTGTGCGTGTGTGTTATAAACAAGAAATGGAAGGATCAGCTTGAATGAGAACAGGAGAATTTCCTTTGAAAGGGATGAGAGTTAATGGAACTAGAACACTGTAATTTATGCGGGTGAAAGACAGTGTTGTTCACTATTTAACTTAATGTAAGGAGTCAAGAAATTGGAAGAAGGAGATTGAGGAACACAAATGGGATGGAATAGGTATCATGGGAGGTGGTAGCAATGACTGTCAGGGGAAGGAGAAGAATTAAGGGAACAGGGCAATACTTGGAAAAGCTAAAGAAAAATGATTAAGAAAAAATCTGATATGTTCCATTAATATGCTTTCTGTGTAAACTATACGGCGTTCTCTGCAAACTATTTTTACGAGAAATTAGTCCTTTATACACCGTGGTAATTCAAATAAATATCAGCAGAAATGGTTGTGTTAGTTCCTTCTAAGTAGAAGGGAAACAAGGTAATGCACTAGGCTAAAGCGACCGTCAAATCTTTTAAAAGCTGGTCGCTATGAGAAAGAATTGAAATTCGGTTATTGCTTTGAATGGACAGAGTAAACAAGAACATGACCTCCCATTTGAGAAAAGTTTAAGTAACTTAACATTGAAATAAATAACAAGGGGTATCTCGGCAACAATTAACTCTTCAAAAATGTACATGACATACATTGTGCGTTTTAACGAGATCTACATTTTTTGTGCAGTAAATTTTTGTTTCTCTCTTGGAGTTTACCAGTTATGCAAAATTCATCCAGAGTGGGTTTTTTTTTTGGTAATGTTTAACGTCCGCTGTAACTACTTATGGCACCGCAGGTGGTGACACTGATGATACATGAATGAAGATGGAGCATCGGTGGAATACGATGGCGGGGGAAACCAGAGAACCCGGAGAAAACCCGCCTCAGCGCCGCTTTGCCTACAACAAATCTCACATGCGGTCTCTTGGGATCGAACCCGGGCCGTCTAGGTGAGATGCGAGTGGTCTAATCACTCGGCCACGGCACGGCCCCTCATCTAGAGTGAAGAGGTCTTCGGAGGCTATTCCAGAAAATTAGAATATACATTTTTTCATGTAAACATCTTTAATATATGCCATATTAATAAAAACCGTTAGAGCCATTTTTGAGAAAAACAACAGTTTAAAAACATTTTCCAGGTAGGGTCGCCTGGGGTGGAGGGTTTTCCTGGAAATCATCGTGCCGATGCTTGAAAGATACTAAACGTTTATAGCAAATATGGTATTTTAAGTGCCGTTTTGTTCTTAGCTATGCTATTGAAAGACACACACACACACACACACACACACACACACACACATACAGTTTTCTAAAACTGGTTTTTTTTTTCGATTGAGGGGACCTCAGAACTTACATTTCCGGTGAAATTTGGACAAACCAAATTTTTGATTGATTACAATACCTGCTCTACTATTATATAGTACGTGTAGAGAAGGTAAACAAAAGAAAGAGAATGGCAAAGACAACATAGAGAATGAAATGGAATGGGCAGCGCAAACCAAAGGGAGCTTACACTCAATAACAACCAGGGCACTAAATGGATGTAGTGCCTAAACGATACTCAAAGCTAATTGAACATTCAAAGACATTAAAAATATACCTGGAAGTACTTATAGTAAGACAGGTTGTTTTCGCTGTCTCCGCCCATGTCTTCTGCCTGATTGGGCGCTGGTTGTTGCTTGTGCCGCATCTGATTCAGGAGAGATTTCTCATATAGCCTTGCTATGCTCTTAAAACGTAATGGACAAGCTACGTTACTGAGACGGAAAGGGGGAGCACATGAAACGTAGCTTGTGATAAGTGAAGTTTTGAGTTGGGAGCTGGTAATCCTCAAACTCTCTCTCTAGGGTGATACAAAATTAGTTTAATATTTTCTCTGTGCTACATACTGAAGTTCTAACGCCAAGGTAATTAGTGCACATGGTTGACTAAACCAATAACTGCCTATACGAATCAACCTATTCTGAGGGAGCATCAAGCGGGCTTGAAGGGTGAATTGTCCAATCGGTTTTGCCCTTTCGTACTCGCCTGGTTTGTTGTGACATGACACCAATAAAAGTCGTCGTAATATCCGAGTCCCCGTCAAATGTTCACATTTTCAGCAAAATCACAGAGCCAGGCGTATTTTTAATACATTTGAGTATGCATTAGGATAAATAATATAGTTTAAGTAACAGGAGAGGATTTTGTATAGTTGAAAATGTAACCTAAGTACAATAAATTATTATTATTATTATTATTATTATTATTATTATTATTATTATTATTGCATGTTATTCTATTACCTAGGTATTGGACTTCTTCATCTTAGTCTAATCATTTTCCATTTATTGTTTCATTATTTCCTTTTGTAGATACATTGCCTAAATATTGTCCTCAAGACAATAATGAAAGTAATGAAATGTTACCTGATGCATCAATATCAGCGCATCTTCTTGATTTGAGGTTTAAGTGTTCCGAATTACGATGCTATAAAGTTAAATGCTGCTTGACATTAGCGATCGTTTCGCGAGATGACTTTAGGGAGCTGCATAGTGACCGATTAGCGCAAAATGCACAATCATGACGCACACAAAAAACGCGCTCGGTCTTTTTATTGTAGTCACACCAGCAAGAGCATTTTAAATTCATTGAATTTTTCCTCTTCACTCCCCTCACTCTTTCCGCTGTGTTTGCTAGATGCAACAGGTGATTGTTGAAGGTGCGCATGCCCCGGATTTTCCCCCCGCTGTCCTCTTCCGTGTTCTCCATGTCCGAAACTTTTTTTTTCTCTTGCCAGCCGGTTGAATGAAGTGAGTAGTGGGAGGGGGTTGGTTTGCACGAGAGGAGAGAAAAATTGGGGGACTTGTCGGAACAGAGTGTATAGAACAGGCCAAGTGGAGCATCAGGAGGTGGGAAAAAAAGCTGCTTGCTATAGAGAAGTGGGTTACTGGGGTGGGAAATGTCAAGATCTTAACCGCGCGTTCCTCAAGAAAGAAATGTGGATAGGATATTTCTACTTACCCTGCGTCTGTTTCTTCAACTTCCTTTAAAGCGCCTTATTCCGGTTTCCATCCCTCATGTAGCGTCTGCAGAATGCGTCCAAACAACTAGGTACTTAGACTACTGGCTCCAGAAACATTCCCAACTGTTTATACTTCTGACTTTCTCAACTTACAGTGCCTACCAAAAGTTTAAGGACACCTGTGAATTTCAACGAAATGCATTTTGTCCTTAAACTGTATCGTCGAGCGGCCTTACTTTTCGTCAGCAGAATACTTGCAGATAAGTCCATTTTAACAAAAGGATTGCGTAAAAGGCATTATTTTTTCAAGTATTGTTGTGTTTTTGCTATTCTTTAAGTAACTGAAAAGTATTCTAATTTGTTGATATTTGTTGAGATCTGGACATGTAAATATAATAATCTTCTTTATTTTGTTGTTTTTGTTGAAGGGAGACGTACATGCATAAGGAACATTTATAAATATTGAGTTGGCATAATATTTATTATGTATCTACTTTAAAGGAAATCAAGGAGCACAATTTGATTAGGGATAAAACCGCACAGTTAAAGAGCTAGAGTATGTGTATGAATGTAATAGTGGGGTATTCCAGACTGCAGCCGTTGGCTAATTGTACGTCAGATCCCTGAAGGAGAGGACAAAATGAGTGTAATTTCAAAAGACGGCTGACATCCGGACAGAGAGAGAGAGAGAGAGAGAGAGAGAGAGAGAGAGAGAGAGAGAGCCGCCGTGAAGGATCCCTAACAGTTCTCAAGCAGTTGCTCGAGGGGAGTGCCAGGAACTCGTGGCTTAGTCCCAGATGTACCACCTAAGTTCGCATTCAACCACCAGCGCTATCCGCCGCCGAGAGCTGTACTTCCAAAGCGCAGTCACCTTCATAAAATGATGCTTCTGCCGCAGTCCTCGCCGACACTTATAACATTGAAAGAGACCGGTTGGGATGAAAGGGAGGGACAGGAAGTTCGCAGAAATGAAGAATCTTTCCCAGCATTTGCCGGTGACCCGGGGAAACTCCGAAAAACCCATGGGTAATTGAGGTGTGGCGCGGGGAACCGGTCCCATGACCTTCCGAATGCCAGTCCCAGACGAAACGCCTGAAAAACTTGGCTCGGTAAACAGCTGAGTAATTCGGAGAGGTGTCTGTTTATAGTGTATCGTGCATAGTGAATAAGTAAAACATATTTGACGCAGACAAGAACTTCGAGAGGCTTAATTAGAACCTTGGAATAACATTACCCTGCAAGAGTGTAGCAATCTTGTGAATAGTATGTCCAAAAGAGTAAACTTCTGTTTCAAAACCACTAGACCTAAACACGTATTAAAAGCATCTGCAATGTATGTTTGAAGCAACAGGTTCTAAATGTAACCTATATAATGGTATTTGTTCCTAGAATAGAGTTTTAGAAATATCATTGGGTATCCTTAAACTTTTGGTAGAACCTTTATGTTCGCAGCTGGATACACTTTTTGGAATACTTCATTTCACCCCGTCTAAGATAGTAAGTATAGAAAGTCCTGTATTTAACCCAAAAGTTTGATACCGAGATTACACCGGAAATACTCTTTTGAACTCTCTCTCTTCTCCGTGTTCTAGGTGTAATGTGCTAGCCTCTGTATCTCAAGGTCGCGTGTTCAATCCCGGCGAAGGACAATGCATTTTTCGGGCATAAAAATTCTTAGCATAGCTTCCTTCTGAAGGAAAGTAAAGCCGTTGGTTCCGTATCGTAGATTTAGACACGTAAAAGAGCCTCAATACTGATAAAGAGCAAAATTGAGTGGTTTTTCATGCCCATTATAAAATGGTACGCTAACAAACACATCCGTTAATACGCATCTATAAATAAAACTCCATTTATTTTTCTTTAAATTCCCTGAATAAAACATATATTTTTATTCTCTCTACACGTACTTATACATATAGTAGAGAAGGTACTGTATATATTGTATTCTCCCAAAAATTCAATACCGAGATTTTACTGGAGAAATATGTTTTGAGATTCCCTGAGTCAAAAAAAAAAAAAAAACAAAAAAAAACAACAACACATTTTTAGAAAAAGATCCGCGCGTGCTGTGTGTGTCTGTATATAGCATAGCTCAAAACTGAAAATACCATTTAGTACCAAACTTAGTATACTCCAAGGATAGGATGGAAATATTTTCAAGAAAATTCTCATACCCCAAACTACTCTTTACATGGAACGATTTTCGAAAATGCTGTGCTTCTCAAAAAAATCTCCAACGGTTTTGATTAAAATACCGTATATTAGGGAATTGAAAAGTCATCCTTATCTCCTGGGAAGCAAATTTATTAATTTTCTGTATGTTTGGAATTGTTCCTTTGTCTTAATTGTTTTAGTAAGTTGAAATGATTACAAAATGAGAAAGTCTTTCCAGTAGAATTCCAAGCCACTGTTCATTCTATTTAGCACTGAAAATTTCTACTGAAAATGTGCTCCCAGGAATTGTATACAGAATGGCACTAACATTTTAAGTCGCGGAAAATTTTGTTTAGCATTAGTGCTCAGTAGTTCGAGTTTGTGCGTGGTAATCAGTTCTCTTCCAAATCGAATTACGTCGATGTACTCTCCATATATATATAAGAAAATTTGAAAGCTAGTTGGGGAACTCATACATAGTTTTCATGTGACAATAAATTGAATTCTAAATTTAGAATAATTTTAAAATCTTACGCCCAAATGTTTATCAACGCTATCAAACACTTCAGAATAGAGAACTTTATATTCTATATGTTTTTGTTCGAAGATTCTTAACATAGTTTATTGAAAAATATGATCTCAGTTATTATGTAATGGGCTATTGATTGGCAGTTCTTTTTTATTTTCTATTGACATTGCTTTTGATATATGTTACATAA
Source organism: Hymenopus coronatus (assembly GCA_030762935.1). NCBI lineage: Eukaryota > Metazoa > Arthropoda > Insecta > Mantodea > Hymenopodidae > Hymenopus > Hymenopus coronatus. The sequence goes on from CM060892.1 coordinate 157,325,349, forward strand.
CACATGGATTAAAATGAATATGTTATTGAATATCTTTAAGAAAAAGCACATTTGAAAGATAAAAATATATTTGAAATCTACTGGTACTAAATATCTGAATCAATTTCTTGAAGGTGTTCTAACATAGCACTAAACAAGTTCAGTGATTTTCGTGCTCAAAGTATTTAAGTATTTATCAGTCTTGATTAGCAATTCCATTGTGTTGAGCAAAAGGAATATCCACATTATCATGTTTTATAGTGACAAAAGTCGAAACTACGGACTGCATTATGACATTTTGAATTTAACTGTACGTGTCTAAAACAGCGGAGGTTTCTAAGTAGGTACTGAGCTAAAAGAGAACCATACTCTGCAGTGTACTTCAATAGCTCCACACAGTTTCCTTGATTGGAAGAATTTGCTACTTGAGCATGTCCTCGAAAGACCAGTTCTTGCTTTTTCAGAAAATTACTGCACTAAAAGACTTTTAGAGGTAGCCGTGTTTCCCGTTTTGGATTGTGTATATTTTATTTTGAACTGGTCATCAAGAGTAACTTCTATTATAATTTCTCTAAAGCAACTATAGGTACAGACAATCTTAGATGATTACCAGACAGTCCGTGTTTGGCTGCTGATCACCGAGTTTCTCAAAGGCATTTACCAGGTCTAATACTCTAGGTTACGGTAATGTAATGTATTAAATCTACGTGCTTGGGAGAAACGTTACAGTTTATCTAGATATTATTCAACAACTATGTGATTATAATGACATAGATTATTAACAAATCTGGATATTGTCTGTTCCCGTGTTGTTCGGTCGTGTTAATATGCTAGGCTTCAGATGAAAGTTCCCGGTTTAATTCTCACTCTTATTGCAGTTGTACCGAAGTACCGCTTTGGTTGCTTCCCCTGAATGCATGCCACCCACTGCCAAGTTTGTTTTAGATCCAGCTGCATCTATGTCTTCTTTAATTTTTCAAGTAATTGATTCACAGTGCTTCGTGAAACTGGATAACTTTAGGGATGCGTCTGATATAATTTCCTCTTGTGGTCTGTATTCGCGAGGTTCCAGGCTCAAATCCCGTGGTCCGACCCAACTGGCTGGGTTTTTTTTGTGGTCTATCTCAGCCGCCTATATAAGTTCCGGATTGCATATTTAATACCACAATCCAGAGCTCTAGCTTCAGTCAAAAACATTAGTGGCATTGAAAATAGATGGTAATGCTCAATGTGCTGCCAGCTATCCACAGATAGTTAAAGAAGGTAGACTGAATGGCAACTTCCGATTTTTGCGGAACAAAGTAGTATGGTTGTGGCCTCGAGGGCTGGCTGAACTCTGTCATCTGACTATGGATGGTGGAGGCAGCTAGACTAAAGGCACCCTTTCGTCATTTTCTGGGAAAAATGAGAGTATAATTTGGGACGGGGGTGAGCCTTGAAGATTCGACTGTCCACCGCTTAGTATCAACAAGGAATCTTGCCGAACGTCTCGATATTACCAGGAAATTAAAGCAACAAACTAATATATATTTAAAAATCTAATATGTTGTATTCACATGTCTTTGTCTACCTGTTCTGCAAACAAACTACTCTACAAAATATTTTCATCTATATCATGCTAATCGAGATAAACATTAGAAGAAATTGTTATTACTTGCTTCTTTCTAAGCAGAAGAGAAATAAGGAGATACGTTAGAGGCTAGAATAAAGCGATACTCAAATCTTTTAAAAACTGGTAGCTATATGAACAATCGAAGATTGGTTAGCTATTCACGGCCAGCAGTAAAACAAAGGAGAGATGTAACGAATGGTGACTTCTCGTTTGAAAAATGCGTAGATAAAAATTGAAATAAATAACAAGAAATAGCTCAGAAACGGTCAACTCTAGTAAAAAGAAAAAAAATTACATAAAGTGTGCGTTTTAACGAGATCCCCATTTGTGGTACATCTAGTAAGTTCTAGTCTGTCTTTTACGGTTTATCAGTTACACATAATTCATCCAAAATGAACAATTTTCGGGCGGCTATTACCAGAAAATTCAAGATATACATTTTATTTGTGATGTGAGCATCTTTAATATACAGTAATCAAACACGTTAGAGCCATTTTAGAGAAAAATAAGATTTTAAAACATTTTCCAATAAAGGGTAGTTTGATGTGGGATTTTTCCTAAAAGTCTTCGTTTCGTATCCATGGAGTATTCTAAACTTATGCTATTTTGGACTCAGGGGACCTCAAAATATATATTTCCGGTAAAATCGCGGTATCGAATTTTTGGGTGCAATACCTTCTTGTATTATCTACGTAGTACGTGTAGAGAAAGTAAAAATAATAATCTCCACATACTCTGCAGTATTAATTATACTTACCTACAACAAATAATATTATTAGAGCTCACATTTGGAGTACGTAAAGAATTGCACATTTACGTGTAGTCGAGAGCAGCTCGTCATATGAATCGGTTTTTGAACAATAAGCATGAAACCAAGGCAGAGAGGACCTGCACAGTCTTTGCAGAATGAAATACTTCACAAAATGCATTTTATATTGCGGCACTGGTTGCTCGGGCGTTGAAGTCAGACCTCCACAGTCGTCGCCTCTTTCTTCTCTCCTGGCTGCTGTGATGTTTCTCTTGCGGAGTTGCTGAAAAAGCTCAGGGTGTAAATAACAGAAATGACACGATACATTTGGCTGACACTAATTTATTACTAGGAGATATGTGAAGGATGGACGTTATACTCCGGCAATGCTGAGAGCTTCAAAGCTGCCAACACAGAACTGCAAGGTCTACCCTCCATGTGCGCAGATCTCTGAACTCAACAGTACCATCGCATCACAATGTCACATGGAAGTCCATCATCCCCGAACCTCCGAGAGCGGCTTGATGAAGAGGGTGATGGGAGAGAATGATTTGCTCAGTGAAGCGCTGCATGCAAAAAACACTAAGAAATCTGCAAATCGACGGGAAGAAACAAATAATTTACTGGCTAGCATTGAAGCCGCATTCAATTCAAAACCGTTAACCCTTGTATAAAATGAAGACATCTTGACGGCGTCACACTTCTTGACCGGGGAAAATTTAACAACAATTTCAACTGGGCAGGAGAACCACCTGCAGCAGCGAATCAGAATCTCACTAAAATGTACCGGCACAAACAAAAGATTGCTATAAAATAAGAACTGAAGCTTTCCTGGCGACGTATTAATTCAAAATCTAAGATTTTGAATTAAAAGATTGCTGATGATTTCTGGAGAGTATCGGCTATGCACTGGAGCTAAGAAGCTTCCATACTCTCCAAGCAGCTCAAATTTGATGACATTGTTTTACTACAAGAAGATCATATTCCACGACATATGTGGAAGTTCGCCCGCATGGCTGAGTTGAGACTTGACAGAGACGGAAGGGGGGTACACATCGTGTTGCTGAGGACTACCAAGAGATCCCACGTCGCCCAACCGATGCAACTGATCATCCTGTTAGAGATCAGGGTGGGGAGGATGTGAAGGATTGCAGACAGCAGTTGCCACCTGTCGGCTAACACAGCAAATAATTAACTATAGCTTTTCCCTTTAGAGGGCGATAAACAGAGATTATGTGCATTGGTGATTAGAGAAACATGTGTATATAATGGTGGTATCAGTAAAGTATAAAGGTGAATAATGTTTAAATAGTGGTTTATTCCCCTTCCAATACTCAACGACATGACTGCTTGTATTCCCCCACAAGATATGTCGACTGGGTACATTTTGGAGGAAGCTGCAGCTCAATTCCACGGATATGTTTTGAAGAGCAATGCCAAACATAATGTGTGATCTCATGGATGCTCACCTCATGTTAATTCTGCGCTCGCTTATATCCAATACTCTGTTAACTACACGCACACGACTGCATTAGCCTTTTACGATCTATGCAATCGCTGAAACCCGAGAGCACATCTAACGATGTCAGAGAGGGTACCTGGATTTATACCATTTTAATTTCTATAGCAAGTACATAGTAGGTAGAGAAGGTATTGCTTTCCACCCAAAAATTCAATACAGCGATTTTACCGGAAATAAGATTTTTAAGAGCTCCTGAATAAAACAAAGCATTTTTGGAAAAAGGTCCGTGTGTTTGTAAACACGATAACCCCAAAAAAGAAATATCGATAAAATATCAAATTTTATGTTTAGTATCTTCCAAGGATGCGACACAAGATTTTGAGGAAACCACCTCCAAACTATCCTTTACGTAGCACTTTTTTAAAATGTTGTTTTTCAAAATGGCTCTAAAGATATTGGTTAAAATACGTATATTAAAGATATTTATGTGGCGAATAAATGGTATATATTGAATTATCTGGGAATTGCTCTGTAGACCTCTCCATTCTGGATGGTTTCGCATAACTGGTAAACCGTACATAAAAACCAACTATAGAAAAATGTAGATCTTGTTAAAACACGCAATTAATTTCATATACATTTTTTCGTGGTTTTGTCATTTTCGAGATATTCCTTTTTATTGGTTTCAATTTTAAAATACTTAAATATTTTCTCATGCGGGAATTTATGAAAATCCTGGCCATGCAAACATATGACTTTCAATTACATAGAACAGCTCTTAAAACATTTGGCTATTATTGTAGCCTAGTTATTCACGTATTTCCTTTTTATTTATAAGGAAATAATTAGTACGACCATTTCTATTACTTGATTAGTATGAAGTAGAGAGAAGAATCAGCTTTTGTAAGAGTAATCTGTTGCAGATGTAAAGGCATGTGAATGGAACAAATCAGATTTTTAAGGTTAATTTTGCGCCTTAAGTCTAGCTCATTATTATTTCGCGTTTTAATCTCAATTTCTGGGTGCAGTTTGCTAACTGTCGGATTCCTATTGGCCGAATTTTATGCATACCGTTGATGTGACAGTATTCGGAATTTGTTCCTGTACTGCCTTGATCCCAAAGAAGTTTCCTCAATATTGTACTAAACGTTTACAATAGACATGAAATACCTTAGTATATGTTTATTTACTCATATTACTCATGTAACCTATAGAATTACAGTTGTATGGCGTTAAGTATGGTTGTCTCCTTAGCACGGTGGTAGCGTTGCTGCTTGCCAAACGGGAGACTTTTCCCCCGCTGGAAGACCTGGACTAGTGTACACTCAGCCTCGTGAGGTCCCTGGGAGCCAATTGAGGAGCTAGTTGATAGAGAAGTACCGGCTCCAGGTCCTGAGGACCGCATTAACCGCCGGCCGGGGGGTCGAGGCGCTGACCACGTCTCATCTTCCAATACTGCACTCCTCCCATGACATCTGATGGGAGATGCAGCGGTGGGCGGTAGGCCAAGGTTCCTTGTGAGCTGTCGTGCCATGGAGCTATGGTGTTAAGTATTGTATATTAATGCATGTGCATTTTTAGAATATTTGTATGCAAATTTGTGGTTTCTATAAATATAGTAGTTAGTATATGTTGTACTATTGTAGACTCTTTAATGAACCAATGCTTTTTTTAAAAGCTTCTTTAAATCAAATTTTGGGGTTCGAGATTGATGAATCTGGAAGCATAGGTGTTTGTTTAATTAATTACACCGCTCAAAAAGCGATCCATTATTTCCCTCCATCATGGTCACATTTAATGGAATCGCCAATAATGTACAATTTGAGAGCTTTTGGGTGAAGATCTTAATATATTTTGTTGAATAGTTTATATTGAGAAAATTTCTCTTCGCAAAATCACAATAAGAGCTGGTAAACTCCGATCCAAATGGCTGAATTTGCAAATGGAGCACTTTCTGCAAAATATCTTGGCAACAGTTTGACACACAGTTAAAACGAAAATAAAAACAGGAAGAGTTGGCAAGTCTAGAGCAGATAGTGAGTGTATCGACCCCGGCCTTGTCTTTAACATCATTAATCCCCGCGGCACTGTTAATTTTCAATCCCAAAAACGATTATCAACAGCAGTTTTTGTCTTGAAGGAGGGTGGAACTTGCACTCTAAAACTACTGGAGCTCCCTTCCTTCCTTATCTATATCGAGGATCCTCAAATTGTATGTGGCTAAGGTAGGGTTAACCGGCGTCAACAGTCGTTTGGAATCCATCCTGCCTAGCGCACGTCACCATGTGATCAGGTCCCCGCTTCAACCCTTCCTCCCAGTGGTAGCGATGAAAGCACAAAGGACTCACTATGCCTACAAGCAGGGGAACACTTCACAGGAGCTGTACCAATTAAAATTAAAATGTTCAGTTTACTTGAAGCAATCTATTGATTTAATCCGCCTAGAGCACTTATATTGCGTTATGTAATGATATTTGCTAGGAAAATCACTGTGCCACAAGAAGCTGGCTAACAGGTAGGAATGTGCCGATAAACAGTTTCTGCCCTGGCAATGTTTGTCAATCTTATTTTAATTTCCTCGCTTTAACTTCTTGGACATATCGCGACAGATCTGTTGTTGACAGTATGAGGAGGACAGTAGTCTTTTAGGATGTCATCCCTGTAACATGCTAACTTCGTTTCGCGCCAAGTAGATGGAGCCAAAGCGCCACCCAACTAGCTGCTCTGCCATCTGTATTCAGATGACTAAGCGCAACTACCCTTTCTAACCTCACCTTTTTATACCACACCACAAGGACAAGCAGATGGAGGTGAACGTGTCGAAAAGACTACTCTTTCACTATCTATGAATAGTTGGCAGCACAATCGCAATTACAATCTATTTTAATTTTCACTATTACTTTAGATTGAAGACACAATTTTGGCTCATGGTATTAAATACCCAATATCCGGTATTTACCGTGTGACTGGGGGATACAACGAGAAAACCCTAGCCAGATTGGTCGGCCCATGGGATTTTAACTCAGAATTTCCCTGTGTTAGCCACAGACATAACCTTCTGAAACATCCCGCTCGGTGACGATAATGTTCTTGTAGGTTTTCACCGACAACCATTAACATCGCTGTCAAATAGCTCACGAAAACCTGAACATGGTAATTATAAATATGGGCAGAGGCTTTTGAGGTAGTTAGAAAACACACTGTTCTTGCACGAGGTCTGTTTACATTGTTAGCATTTTGACATGGTATGCCCATCTTCCCCCTTCCATTTCAAAAGTTTCGCAGCAGTTCGATGTGGTAGCATGGGTGACTCACATACACACACGCATACATTTCGTAGTACACACATCGCAGGGAACAATCGCCTTTCTCTGGTGATCCAACAGTAGGGTATCCAGGGTTTAAAACTTGTCTTTTATAACTTTACCCCGCATGTAAACATTCCTAAATGTATCCCTCAACATTTCCTTCCTGTGATTGACTGAGTTTATTCCCGCCGTAATTTGGGCTTATATAGCACGTGGAGTGAACAGACAACACAACTTAAATTTAAGAAAGAAAATTAAGCATACAATGAATGTATAAGGAATATTTAACTCAGAATTAAGTAGTATCTGGAAATGGAGCAATCAATTCCATACATTGATAACAGTTTTGTTGTCAGATAAACTTTCGGTAAGGTTAATGATTGCGCTTCAATAATATTGCTAATTTTACCGCCAACTACCGCGTATTGTTTCCAGTTTGACCAGTTTAACGAGTTTATTGATGTTATCCTGTGACAATATTGTACTATTTAGCGCCCTAACCTCTAACAGTTTGAATACCAAGCAGTTTTCACAAACTCGTTACTCACTCAATCATATCACTTGCCGAGTATGGGTTTATTCCTCTTCTGTTCTTCTTGCTGTTATGCATGATTTGCGTCACACTCACTTTTCACCATCTGTGAATAGAAATGACCGTTAATGAACTGAAGCTTAGTCAGTGAAGATGAGGTAATGAAGCCGCTCGTGCTGCTATTCTCTGAATACAGAGAACACATTTTTACTTTCTCTACACGTACGTGTATAAAGTGTATAGACAAGGTATTGCATTCCACCCAAAAGTTAGATGCCGAGATTTCGCGGGAAATACACATTTTAGGATCCCCTATATCCAAAAAAGAAAGCATTTTAAGAAAAGGTCCATGTGTGTCCGTGTGACTGTAATCACGATAACTCAAAAACTAAAAGTCGGAAAAAACCAAACTTGGTATTTGAGTTTAATATATTTCAGGGATGCGACAAGAAGATTTTGAGAAAAATCCCCCACCCCAAACTACTCTTTACATGGAAACAAGTTCAAAAATTTTGATTTTCTCAAAAGCGGCTCAAAAGATTTTGATTAAAATACCGCATATTAAAGAGATGTACATGACAAAAAAATGTATATCCTAAATTTTCTGGGAATAGCCTCTGAAGACCTCTTTATTCTGGATAAATTTTGCTGAATTTTGCGTAACTGCTAAACCGTAATAGACAGACAAAAACTTACTACACAAGAAATGTATATCTACTTAAATCACACTTAATCACACACACACTTAAATATAATAGTTTATTCATATACAGTTTTTTGCGTGATGGTCGTTTTCGTGATATTCCTTGTCATTGGTTTCAGTTTTAAAATATTTTTGACTTTTTCAAACGGGAACTTGTTAATTTAAATAAAAAACTCAAACAAATGGACTTCAATCCAATAGCAACCATTTTTAAAGCCTTTGTCTTGTGAATGGAACACCTCAGGTTTTTTTTATTTTAACTAGAGAACTGGTTTCTATGACAGTATGCAGTTATAAGTCCGCGACTAATAAGAGAGTACTATAAGTACTTCATAGTGTTGTCATGGCAAGGAAAAACAGACTTTAGTTAGCATAGATTTTTAACTTTTATTTCATGAACTTTAATATAGTTAACATTGGTTTTCAAATCTTTCTGTGTGAAAGTATGATTATTTAGTTAGGTTTAGAAAATAAAATATAAGAATATTTCATATAGATAATTAGAAAACTTGAATTTGTTTGAACCTCGCAATGTATGACAATTTGCCCCCTTATCAGGGTATATTGGCACAAGTTGAGCAACAAATTACTGTAACAATAGTTACTCAAAATTTAAATTCAAGCACACGAAGACATCATTTGCTTTCTTTAACAACACCCATAGTAAAATGTGTTTGAAACATCATTTACAAATGTTCATCTGGAATATCAGAATTACAATTCATATAAATAAGATCCCATTTAACACCGCGAGTGAATTGGAGCCCACATCTTACATCGAATGCACTGAATCTTTACCTATGTTTTCCAAGAATGTTTCCACGAAAATCAAACAAAATGATTCATGAATTTCATCAGTTTTAGCATCCCTATAACCTATAGCCACAGCTATTCTCGAAACAAATTACTAACATTATTTAATAGTGGTGTCACACTTCTGTTATTTACATGAGAAAGACTCGGAAGCATTTGACGTATTTGTCGTATACCCACTCGCGCGCAGTTGGCCTGTTTACACTTGAGAAGCTCGCGCTCAATAAGCCTGTTTACAATTCAGTACCTCGCGCGAAGTTGGGGAAAATTTGACCCTTTCACGAACAGACGGTACCCACCCATCTCGGCAACTTGCCGAAGTCGGGGTCAGAGACAGGCACTTTGATCATCTTTTTCTCCTGCCACGCACAATCCTCGACACTTCCAATCTCGAAAGAAAGCAATGGGATGAAGGATTAATGAAATGACTATGGAAACGGTATGGGGAGCCAAGAAATTCGGGGAATGAAAGAAACATATCCAACATTTTCCTGACGACCGGGGAAACTCTCGAAAAAAAAACGGGCCAGGTAGGAAGCAAATCCACGATCTCCGAATGCTGCTGCCGGTCCCCATGGCCACGCTCACTAAAGCGTCTCGCTTTGGTGCAGGGGATCGTGGGTTCGAGTCCCGCCTTGGGCATGGGTGTTATATGTTTGTGCAATGTGTATATGTTTGTAAAAGAAACAGTAAAACCAGTAAACCAGTAATCAGTAAAACCTACGGGTGGAAATGTAAATTGGGATACAGTACCGGAGTCCTGATCAGACTCCGTTACTGTTTAAAAAGAAAAGAAAAAAAATGCTGAAGGACGCGAAACCGCCTAAGCCATCCCGCTTGTTAGCAGCCCGACACCAAGATGCTGACGTAAGCTGTCCCTACTGAGTATTCTTTATACCTGTGGTAAGAAAAGAAACAAAGAAAAGCTACAAAGGTGTACATTACCAGCGGGTAAGGAAAAAGGTGAATCGATATTCATCAATCAGTCACCGCCAAGAACTTTCTTTTGTTTTGGGCAACAAACATCACAACAACGGCAACTAAAACTGAGGAAAACATTTCCTAGCGAGAAAGTAGAAACGACTGATGCTTCGACATTGATGGAAGGGCAGAGGTGGTTCAAAGCTGACACGTGAAATATGACGGCGAGCGTATTACCTTGGGACATGGACTGACGGACAGAAATGAAACATTACTGGCTCCTCCCTTAACATACCTCTTGTTTCCTATAGCTCGAGGTAAATATAGACTTTAGGCCTTTCCTTTAGCGACGCCAGGCGGCACAAAATATGACGGAAGTCATTTTTTGCTTGTCACTCGCGTGTTGTCAGGAAATAATGGACGAGTCTGCATTACACGGAGATGTCTAAAGACGACTTAAAATCGATGCCTCAAGGCAGGGACATGCTAGTTGAGAGAAAGTTCCGTCAGAAACAAAATCATTAATTATACCACAGAGCATAATGTTCCCTGTGCAGGTTTCAGTCACAGAAACAGGGACATTAAATACCTCCTCAAAGCTTTCAAGAAATCTTATCAAAAACGTAAAACAAAATTGAATTAGGAAATCTGACATTCCACAGAGCATTTATTTTCTGTAGCCTGTACGTGCAATGCACATAGTAGGTAGAGATGCGTTCCATTTACATGTGTTTCTCTAGAGCTTTCTTATAAAAGATTATTATTTCATCTGCATCATGCTAATCAAGATACACATTACCAGAATTGGACTTATGTGCTTATTTGTAAGTAGAAGGGAAATAAGAGAATGCACAGGCTAAAGTGATACTAAAATCTTTTAAAAGCCAGTCGCTGTGTGAAACAATTGAAATTCGGTTCCCTTTGCTTGCTAGGAATGACTTCCTGTTTCAAGTATTTTAAACTTAAACCAACAACTCGGATTATCTCTAAAGTGGTCAATTCTAAAAAAAAAAAAAAAAAAAAAAAAAAGTACATGACATAAATTGAGTGTTTTAGCGAGATCTAAAAATTTTTATGTGGAAGTTTTTATCTATCTCTTACGGTATACCGGTTATACAAAAGTTTTATATAAATGTAATCCAGAATGAAGAAGTCTTCAGAAACTATTCCTAGAAAATTCAAGATACGCATTTCATTTGGCAAGAAAATATTTTTAAATATGTTACATTTTAATAAATCTGTTCAAAACCTAGATTCATTTCTAACACTATTATTTTATACCTCCAGTAAATCACATTATTCACAAACTTTGTTGCTACTCATAGTTTCAGAATTTTTGTGGAATATTTAAATCTTTATATATACATATAGTTACCTATATTATAGTACTAAAGTTATCCTCCATTTACTCTTAGTTAATGACTATGACTATGTATTAACATAGTCATTAAAGACGTTACACCTAAATGTAATGCTATTCTTTAATTTACAACTATATATTATTGTATTTAACTATAGCTATAATATACGGTTGTAAATATTCTATTTTGGAAATTTAATAAATAAATAAATAAATAAATAGAAATTGTCGCTTTCTCAACAATGGTTCAGAATAATCTTGATTAAAATACAATACACATTAAAGATGGATGTAATATTAAATTTTCTGGTAATAGCCTGCGAGGTCCTCTTCATAACCTTATACACATGATAATCTTAAGCTATATACCGCAATAATATTTAGAACAGTTTAAAACTTTCGGGTTTTTGTGGCATTATTCATCTCTGAGATAGCAATTATTAATGGTTCGAATTGTCCAATAATTTATTATTATTATTTTCCAGTGCTACCGATATTCAGTTTTTTCTCACGATTATATGTAAATGGTATTGTATTTTAAGGCTAACATATATACAATTCTTGTACATATTTATTATTATTATTATTATTATTACTATTATTATTATTTTCAAGTGCTGCCAATATTCAATTGTTTCTCGCGACTATATGGAAATGGTATTGTATTTTAAAGCCAGCATACGTACAACGACAGCATACAATTATTTATTATTATTTTCAAGTGCTGTCGATATTCAGTTGTTTCTCACGATTATATGGAAATAGTATTGTATTTTAAGGCCAGCATACATACAACGATAGTACACAATGATAGGACAGAGAAAATATATACAAATAAACGTACATTGGAGATAAATACGAAGAACAATAATACTTACGAGTTCGAATATCAGTTAGGGTGCATTACTGGATAATGCTTTTTCCGGGATTTTCCCTTATCCTGAGAAGACAAATCTCCCGTAACTTTAAGCTCAATTGACCCCGGGATTATTGCTGCATCATTTCAACAAATTCATTCATCGTCCATATGACATTAAAGGACATTAAAATACAAAAGAATAAGATAAATAAATAATTGAAAACATTCAGAAACTAAGTGAAACATACAATAGAAATAACACAACTATTAGCAAATATTAGAAAATAATATTAATTAAATATATATTTTATAAAATAAATATATTATATTAATTAAATTATATTAATTAAAGATATAGATATATAATTACCAGATCTAGGAAGTTCATACGAATTTCTCTATGCAGAATAAGAGAGGCCACGTTTGGCAATACCATGTGGCGCTGCTTGCGCGAGCAAAGGTCAACGGAGAGTCCACCCATTACTGCTAAACGGCTATCTCTACATAGCATAGAAACACGTCGGTAGGAGGGCGTTCGATAACATCTTGTTCTTCTCAAATTGAGCAAATTTAATTTATTGTACAACCATAGTATGTTTTTTAGCAGTGTACTTATTAATGTGCCTATTTAGAAACCGAAACAGTTCTAATATACAAACTGTCAAAAGTCGTAACAGAAGAGCTTCACAGAAGTATATTATTAATTGCAAATGTATTCAAGAGTTGACCTATAACTATCACACTTTACAGTCCAGAAGTATGTAGCTGAACTGAATTTGTGCGACATGAAGAAAAACTGTCAAGTTGGATCTACCAATCCACAACCACCCTAATAAGAATCTGAAGATATTAAAAAAAAATACATTTTATTATTTGGGTATTATTTAACTTTCGATCAGAAAATATTTCAATCCGTGTTATAATTGCTTGGGTGTCTTCATAATGTGTATATATATATATATATATATATATATATATAGAAATCGGTTAGTCACCCTTATATTATAATAATAATAATAATAAAATAATAATAATAATAATAATAATAATGTTGTATGTTGTACATAATTATCTAAACAGGTGTGCTTATACGAATGTCTCATAAGTAATTTTTGTTTTCTGGAAAAAGTCTGTTTTCTTGACAACAGGTTTTTTTACTTCTCCCGCCTGCCTTCTTATTAATGACTTACTTTGATGCGGCGAGACGGTCGGTCGCAATGGCGAACGGTACGAACTTCCTAGCTCTGATAATTACAAATATATCTTGTAATTCACTGCAATGAATCGTGAGTGAGCTTGATAGATTTATGTACATTTTCTTTTGAAATCTCTGCACATTATTCTGAATTTTTTACCAAGCTTTATAATTTTATTTATAAAAGTACAAGGCGGTTTTATTTACCAATCATATTATGAAGTAATTGTTTTATTGTGTTATTCAATGAATTATAACGATGCATATAATGTCAATATATGTATTGAGCTACATTCAGAACAAATTATACCACAACATATGCATGTTTTACACTGCACACCCCTTCCCACTGTCCTCTCTCTCTATACCGCTGACTGTTCTGTGCGTTCGTAACTTTGTGCTTCGGAACCCAAAACCAAGCTCTAATGACCATAATGACGTTCATCATAGACATAGCGTATGCGCATATTATAAGTAAGCTGCAATTTATACGACTAATCAGATCTTAAATCTGTGAGGAGGGACTCACAATAATCGAAATGAGGCATCAGATTCTTTGTGCCAATTTAGGTTTCTAGGCAGGGGGTATTTAAACGCTTCAAACTACGGATTACAGCATTTACTATTCTACAAATCTCATTAACATAATTGTCCCAACATTTAACAATAACACCTAATTTTTCGTCGATTCTATCAAGAGATATATAGAATGATTAATCTCAACCAAAGACATACGACACATACCTATGTATGGTGCCTAAAAACTGCTTATGTCCCATGATCAATGCCTGAAGTTTGAAAAATTGATACCAAGGACTCACTTGCTTATGAGTAAACGGAGTCGAGAGCATCCAGTTTTTACTATTTGACTGTCCTGTTCCCTTTATAATGCACTAGTTTCAAGCCTTTTTACAGTTTTAAACAGCCAGATCAGAGTTACTTGTCTCAGCTTGTTTGCCGACCAATTAACAAATCTAGTATACGTCCATCCTAACTTCACCGGCAAACTAGAATGTACTTTTCCGCGAACGCATATGTATACACTAAGCTGTATTCGACTGCTGTACAATGATAAAACTACGTACCTCCGTTTGGAAGGAAAAGAAATTGTTTACTATTTTCACTCTCCACAGTTAATCATTATCTCTATGACATGTATGATCAATAAAACACAACAAAATAAGCAGGCGAGTCGTTATTCAGTATGAAATGCAAAATTCTCCCGTAAAATTACAAAAAGCAGAAATATTGTTTTGAAAGTTTGCTGATGTATTGCATACCTAACTGCAGTAACATACCTAGAAGAGTTAATCTGAAGAAGGAAGTGGTTCCTCTCCTTCAAGTAATCTGTGTCATTTGCATTCGAACTGTCGCACCGAAATTGATAATTAATCGGTCAACGACAATGTCCACCATACCCTCCAAATCTCACTTTGTTTGCTTTTCCCAAACAATGTCCGATATACATTTACTGAATTTTCAGCTGTCACTTGTTGAAGACGTTGCATCTCGGACAAATTAAAATGTTTGCACGCTGTATGCTGTTTGGAAATTCTACCATTAAGCCGAGAGTATTGTTAAAGTAAAAGTAAGGTACTTTTCACAAAACGTATTATATACATAAGGAATAGTTCTTTTCTCGCCACTTTTTAGAGGTCTTCCTCGCTTATGTTTCACTACACTGGTATTACACGCCTCCGCCATTGCCCACATATGTACGCTACGCTCTCTACGCGCTAACTGAAAATCGTCCGTGTCAATGTATGAGCGGCATAACACATGTGCATTGTTGCGTAAGGGAATAATGATTAAAATTCAACCAATTTCCGTTTATTAATAACTATGTTATTTCGACTACATTGCGTAATCTTATATGATATTTATGTACTTCTTTCAGCAAATTAAGAGGAACTATTTTTTTTATAGAGAAAAGTGGTAAAACATTCAATAACCAAACAGAACCGTTGCAACTTGTTGCTTTGTTTATATTACCGGTGAACTAAGGCTGTATAGACAATACCAGGTGCTGCCCTCTCCGAGTGGATGGAAGCTTACATTCGCCACGGTCAGACCAGGGCTGCTAGATGGGGGGATTTTACCCCAAAATGGGGGAAATTTATCCTCTGGGAAGGAAGTTTTGGGGGAAGAGTAATAGTGGGGGAATCACGATGGAATTCAGTGAAACAATTTGGGGTGAAATATTTGTTTCTCAAAAATAAATAAACACCGTGGCAAAATATTTGCATGTTTATCAAGAATTTTGAAATTCTCACCGACAATGTGATTTGCCATTTCTGCTCTGAGTGAAGTTATCAACAACTATCGCTTCCATTAAGGTGATGCGTACATGTCAATCATTCACCCGATTTAAACTGCTTTATGTCAACTCAACAACAATATAGCCATTTCTGCTTAGCAGAACATATTGTATGCATATAAGTGTCTTGGCTGGTGATATCAATGTGTATTGCTTGGTGCAAACTCGTTTACACCCACCAACCTGCAAACCTCACATCCTGTCACAACGTGGTTAAACTCTAGCAAGAATCTAACAAACCATCGTGCTGCCCTCAGCCTGCCAACTGCTCGTGTCGTGTCGTGCTGTGTGAAATACCAAAAACATAGGAAAGGAAGTATAGGAAAGCATGTGGGCGGGTATCTAAAACTGAACGATTCTATTTTTTGCAAACTTAAGGATCTAAAATTAAAAATACACATAAATATCTTTCAGCATTTTTACAGATATTTATCGCTACCTATTTCAGCGTGAATAATAAGCTGACGCATTTTAGTATCAAGTAGTAGTGGTGTTTTTTTTTATTGTGTTTAACGCCCGCTTTAACTACTTGGCACCGCAGGCGATGGCACTGATGAAGATGGAGCACCGGTGGAATGTGATGGCGGGGGAAACCGGAGAACCCGTTTGTCCACCGCAGATTTCACATACGGTCGCTTGGGATGAACCTGGACCGTCTAGATAAGAGGCGAGTGGTCTAACCACTCGGCCACGGCGAGGTGGTGGTGGTGCTGGTGGTTGTTAGGATAATTGGTATAATTGGTGAAAAAATAAGGACATTTTGGAGGATTCTTGTACTCCGTTGGAAAAAATCTATATATTTAACCTGGTGCCCATGTGTCAGACAGACAGAGGGATTTCTATTGTCACAGCGTACACTTGCAGCTCCTGCTGGGGGAAAGTACGTCTTCGAAATACCAAACAGTAAAAGCGATGTAAGTAATTGTTTACTTTCTCTAGCACGTATGTACACACACTGTATATAGCTATTGTATTCCACCCAAAAATTTAATGTCAAGATTTCTCCGGAAGCATAATAGATTCTGATGCACCCTGAATCCAGAACAATAATTTTTAGAAAAAAGCCCGTGTCTGTGTATGTGTGTATGCGAGTGTGTGTCTGTGAACAGGTTAGCTCAAAAACTAAAATACTATTAAATACTAAACTTGATATTTGTGTTAAATATCAACCAAGGATGGAAGACGAACATTTTCAAGAAAACCCCCCCAACAAAAACTATTCTTTACATGGAAAAACATTGAACATTTTGTGTTTCTCAAAAATGGCTCCCACGATTTTGATTTAAATAGTGAGTATTAAAGATATTTACATAAAAATTAAAATGTAGGTCTATTTTGAGTTTTCTAGGAGTAGTCTCTGAAGACCTCTTTATTCTGGATGAATTCTTCAGAATCTTGTGTAGCTGTTAAACTAGAGATACACGAAAGCTTACTGCACAAAAAATGTAGATATCATTAAAAAACATACTTTGTGTTATAACGTGAGGTGATATATCAGACCGACCAAAAAAATAGTTACATAATAATAACAATAATAATCGTAATAATAATAACAACAATAATAATTAAGCAATAATTAATGAAAAAACATCATTCAAATAAAGGAGTAATTTTGGAGGAGAAACCTTCCCTTAGAAAGCCAGTACAATACTGAATCAGTTTTAAGTTTGAGCCATATCGAAGAATAAATAACGACATAATTCAAGATCTGTTTCTCGGATAGATAGGCAAAATATAATTTTCTCGGAGGGTGTAACTCTCGAACATCTGGCTTAGCGACAGTAAGGCGCCTCTTCACCCCTCCAAGCTTAAGATCTGTTGGAGAAGGCTTCCTGACGCTACCCTTGAGAAAATAATATTTAAATTTAAACAAAAGTGTCCGCCAATCGTCGCCCAGCATCAATTTTTCTAACTAACGAGATTAGCGTGGGTTGCTGCCCATATAAATAGAATTTTCGTCCAACTTCGGGGCAGACTGGGACAAACAAACAGAACCGACGGACAGAGATATAGTACAGGCACCAGTTGGTGCCGGTCCCCATGGCCGCGCTCGCCAAGATGCTTCGTAGCGCTGGGGATCGTGGGTTCGAGACCCGCCTTGGGCATGGGTGTTTTATGTTTGTGTTGTAAAAGTAAGAAACAGCAATCTAGTAATAATACGGCAAAACAAGGTAAAAAAAACAAGGAAAAAAAAAGTTGGTCGTAACATGAGCTGACTCCGCGTCGCTCTTAATAATGTGATACTCTATTACAGACGTGAATACATGTAAGCATAAATAAGTCAGAGATTAAGGAAGTGCAAGATTTGTGTCAAAAAACGGCCAAAGGAAACAGATTTTAAATTACTCATCTCTACAAATTAGACCATTTTTGTATTATTTAATTTTCACCTTACACCATCCAAGTTCCCATGTACATAGCTAGCCGGAGGAGAAGACACCAGCGACGAGATTCGACCCTGAGATCGCCTAATCCTGAATCTACAACGATCTTCAACTAGACAAAGTGTCGAGAACCAAAACGAAGTGTTCACCATTAATCATACACTACGGATGTGTCACCTCTTACGTTTTTCTTGTAGAGTTGACCTTTTTTCAAACGGGAAGTCACCAGGCAAAGCAAAGCGAACCTCAAATTTTCACATAGCGACTAGCTTTTAAAATATTTTACTGTCGCTTTAGCCTATGTATCCCCCTTATTTCCCTTCTACTTATAAGAAAGCAAGTAATAAGACCAATTCTGTAAACGATTATCTCGATTAGCATAATGTAACAAAGTATAATCTTTTGTAAGAATAGTTTGTAGAAAACGTTCTGGGAATCAGACATGTTTTGAGGGGCTAAATCGGGGAATACATTTATATATATAATTTATTACCTACACTCATTTTGATAGCATGTTTCATATCTAGAAACAGTTACAATTATTTACATTTTTTGTGCAGCAAGTTTTTGTGTATCTTTTGGTTTAACACCTATACAAGATTTATTTAACAAGGGAATCGCCACTATTTTTCATTTGAAAGGCTTACGTAAATTCACACTTAGAGATTATGTAACTTAACTTCGTGCACGTTTGCTCACTATTTTTGCAGAATAAAAGCTATTTGTATTTTAGAAATCTGACATGTTCCATGCATATGATGGTTCTCTACTTCTTCGGCAGCAAATTGTTCTTAGAACAATTCTTGTTTCTATCTGCTTCATGTTAATGAAGATAAACATTAAAAGAAATAGCATTGTGATTTCTTTGTAAGTAGAAGACCAACAGTCACTAAAGGTATAGTCAAATTTTGTAAAAAAAAAAAATAATAATAATTTTGAATATCTCGGAAATCCAATAGCTTTTTGAATATCTCGGAAATCCAATAGCTCCGCAAGAAAAATATATACGACATAAATTGTCAGATTGAAGGAGATCTACTTTTTTGTGTAGTAAGTTGTGTTATCTCTTACGGTTTACCATTTCCTATGTAAAAGTCGTTTAGAATGAACTGGACTTCAGAGGCTATTCCCAGGAAATTATAGTTAAAAATTCTTATTTCTTATGTTAAAATCCTTAATTACTTTAATTAAAATCGTTAGTGATGTTCGATAATAAAATGTTTGCAAATGTTCCATGTAGAGAGTATGTGGGGTGCGGTTTCTTGAAAATCTTTGTGTTGCATCCTTGGAAGATGCTGAACTTAAATATCACTTTTGGTATTTAACGGTCTTTTTGTTTTTGAACTATGCTGTCCACAGAATCACACACATGCACACTCACGCGCGCGGACCTTTTTCTAAAAATTGCTTTTTTAGAATCAGGATGTCTCAAATCATATATTTCCGGTGAAATCTCGGTATCGAATTTTTGGATGCAATACAATACCTTATCTATAGACTATGTATATAGCACATGTAGAGAAAGTAAAAATGTAAATGACAGAAATTGTATGTTTTAACGAGATCCAACTTTTTTGTGTATTAAGTGTATGTCCAGCTCTTACGCTTACCAGCTAAGCAAAAGTCATCCAGAATGAAGAGGTTTTCAGAGGTTTCCTAGAAAATTGATGATGTAACTTTTATTTATAAAGTTATTTGTTTATCTTTAATATATGGTGTTTTAATCAAAATCGTTAGAGCCATTTTTAAGAAGATGAAAAATTTCGAAATTTTCTCCTTGTAAAGATTAGTTTGGGGTGGGGAGAATTTCCTCAAAATAACCGTGTCGTATCCTTGGAAGATACTAAACTCATATTTAAATTTTTTATTTTACTAATCTTTCGTATTTGAGTTATCAGGTTCACAGACACACGGACACACACACACACGTACAGATATGGACCTTTCATAAAATTGTTTCTGTTTTACCCAGGGGACCACTAAATCAATATTTCCGGTGAAATCTCGTATCAAATTTTTGGTTGAAGTGCAATACCTATATATACTATTCACTAAGAAGACAAAGTAAAACTCGTTTAATTTTTCAATACATTATGAACGTTTGATAGCTTATATTTTCGCTCATCACACGAAACCCTTATTGTAAGTCTGTAGTAAGGTTAAATCCCTTCTGGGTTTTTGCATTTAGGTTTTAACCTAAACTACCAGTGTAATAAATTTAACGAAACCTGTAATGGTAATTCTCCAAAGGTTTATCTTGTTTACAATTATGAGATAAAAAGTAAACTTCTGTAAGAATAGTCTCTATACTCATTAATAAAATGCTCAAGTTATAGATCGTCATATAAACGTAACACACTGAATTTTTATAAACTAACCACTTCGTTTTAGCAGATGACAGTAATGAGTGTGGATGAGTGAAATAGGAATGAACTGGATCGTTCCATCGCTACATGTAAGCTCTGGATTAGACCAGTCAAGGTCATCGTGAGCGGCTATTACTTGTCATCAGAATGCTGACATTCCAGTTGGCAAGTTTGTCCTTTGAGACCTCACAAGCTGGTTGAAGATCAACTTTTTTCTCCCATTCGTTATGCAAGGTGTGCTATTATTTACTCCTCTCAAATAGCAGTTCGGTCCTCTGAAGAAGGCAATAGGCCATTAGTGACAGCCTCCATTAGACGAGGAATCGGAATTTATGCTTTCAATTTAAATTTGCCCAAGTGGAATATTTATTTTTTGTGATACTTGTCGTTCTAAGACTTGACAGGCGAAGAAGTCGGGGAAAGGTTTTCAAGGGTAATTCGAGAAACCATTTATGACATCGTCTATCAAAATCTCTGATTAGCAATTTAATGACAACGGAAATTCTTGGTTAGTTAATTGGTTGGCTTGGTCGATGTTACTGCTATCTATCTCAAAGCTATAAAGTGTGTTCTGATGCCGTGGGGGTGTTGGTCTCAGCTTGTATTCATCAGGTATCCTACGCCCTCAAGTCCGATCAGCTCTTTAACTTAGAAGCTAATAACTTAGATCCAGGTAATGTTACATGTTATCGGGCACGTTTAGGGATAGCTACTCGTAACTTTCACAGGAACTTTCAAAACAAAATGTCACCAAGGATTAAACTCGCTGTTATTTATTCCGTTTACGAAGGTCATACTGAAAGAATTGAGCAACAATTTTTAAATTTCTTAATATTTATTCTTTAGAGAAACTAAAAAACGTCTATCACGAAAGTTACAGACTTTTCTCTCTCTTTTCAACATAGTCCCAATTTTTTTGTATACATTTTCCCCATCGTTTTTCAAGTTTGAAAATACCTTACTATACAACTCCTTTCCAGCTACACGAAGACACTGACGTACTATATTCTGAATACCTTCCTCTTTCTCGTAATGTTGGTCTCACATCTGTTCCTTAACGAAACCAAAAAGATGGTAGTCGGAGGATGCCAAGCTGGGACTGTAGGGAGGATATGAAACAATTTCCCACTCAAATGTTTTGATCTCCATTATGACACGGGCAGCGTGAGTAGGCGCATTATCTGTTGTAAGGATGATCTTCACCCCACGACGGAGCTTCTAGAGCATCTGGATATAGCGGACGGTATCTATGTTTATGCAAGCCTGTGCATTCCAGAAGACGCATACTGTTTTTACTTTCTTCTTCGGTGGCGAATCTAAATAGTCCCTTTCCATACACTAGTTTCGTTTCAGGTTCATAATGTTGAACCAGCTTTCATCACCTGAATTTGGTTAATAAACTGAGAAAACTTTTCGATAAGCTAAGCTTTGTACCATTTTTGCAAGTTGTGCAACATTTACATCCACAGTGATACGGCTATCCGCTGTAATGATCTCATCAACTCTTTACTTGTTGTGTTCCATGAAGGCAGTTCTCGGGCGACCCTACGAGCTCATCTTAGATAATCATTTTCGCATCTTTGAAATACTTCACCCATGTCCTAACACTGCTAGTACCTACGCAGAATCTCCGTAAGTACGTTTTGAAGTCTGAGGTGAATTTCAGCAGCAGCAGATCTTTAATAAAGAATTTAATGACAGAATGCTGTTGAAATGAAACTTTGATGTCCGCCATTTTGGCAATACCGCCTATGGTCAAATGATAGAAGCTAATAACGCCACAATATGACTACATTGGCGTATAGTTTGTAGATTACGATCCTGCTGTCCTTTTTGTTGCTTTGTTGAAGTTTGAATTTTAAAATGGATTGCTCACAACTTTCAGTATGAACCTCGTATCACAAAACACAACTGTTTTTCAGACGTTACACAACTGAATGATATATGTTCATGTATCCAGTCAATTCAATCTAAATATATGATAAGCTCATATAAAATCACTTATGTGTATCTTTCACATGATTTCTCTACCCGCTTCTCTACGAAATTTTCTCAGAAAAACATTTTTTTTTTTTTTTCATTTTTAGTTTTATTTTACGCCGCTCTAAAAACGTGGTCGTATCGCAACGGAACTGTTCGGTATGATTCTTCATTGACGGTATGTGGTGGACAGTAGCTTTCCGAAGTCTTATCCCCGAACCGTACTACCTTCACCTCTCGATGAGCAAATGGTGTTAGAACGCCAACCAGTTGTGCTAATTTGTTACTGAGATGTAGAGAAAGTCATGTGAATGGAACACATCAGATCTTTTCTATTGTTAATCCAGATAAACTTACAGCTCACATTTATACCTATATTGTAGGGGACAGTGACAAAACGATTGCCAGACTTTTAGTTTATCACGCAGTACCTATGTACATATTAGGAAGAGAATATATTTTATTCCAAAATTCGATATAGAAATTTCTGGAAAATATGTATTATGAGGTCCCAAACCCTCAAAAATGAATTTTTAGAAAAAGGTTCGTGTGTGTATGTGTGTCTGTGAATAGCGTAACTCAAAAACCAAACGACCATTAAATATCAAGCTTGGTATTTTAGTTCAGCATATTTCAAGTGTGCCACACAATTTTCAAGAAAATTCTCCCACCCCAAACTAACTGCATGAAATCTTTCTCTAAAATCTTGATTTTCTTAAAATGGCGGTAAATTTTTTGATTAAACTACCACACTTATTCATTGGAAAAAATCAATAAAAGTTCCATATTCATTTTTATTTCCATCTTCACCAAAATCGGTTATAGTTACATTAATTACAGCAAATGCATCTCAAACGCATTGGACTAAATCAATACCCAAATAAGGGATAACGGATAGTAAATTAGTAATTACTGTAGCTCCTCAAAAGGATATTTGACATCAAGGTAGTACGTACCCTTTAATATATTTGCATCAAAATTGAGTGCATATATTGCATTTTCTGAGGAGAATCTTTGAAATCGTCTTTATTCCGGATGACTTTTGCATAATTGATAACATGTAAAAAATAGACAAAAACTTATTGCACAAAATATGTTGATCTCATAAAACACACAATTTATGTCCTACGCAGTTTTAGTAGAGTTAACCAATTCTTAGATATTCCTTGTTATTTGTTTCAAAATTGCAATTTTTAAAATTTTTCTCAAGAGGGTGGTTATTCGTTTTTCTTTCACCTGGTCAAGCAAAGAGAATGACATTTCAAAAACGGTCATATAGTGGCCAGTTTTTAAAATATTTTATTATTTCTTTAGCTTATTGAATTGCCTTATACCTCTTGAATAGGAAAGTAGTATTTAATGAAATCATTAGTGCTGAATTTTTATATTGATTAGCACGAGATAGATAATAAACTATTGTACAAGAAGTATTTGCTGCAGTATAGGTAGAGAAAACTATGTGATAGCAGCACATTAGATTTTTAAAAGCGTGTCACAATGTGATAGCTTTGGAAACCGATGCTCTCTGAATGAACATGAGCGAAAAATTATAGTAATTTCCCAAGTAAGAAAAGTATAAGCGTTTCATAATTCAAATGGATAGAAATGGTTATCTCGAAAAGAATAGGATTTTGCTTAAACAAGGTATTTTAACGAATCTAGATTTTATATCGTATCGTAGTCGGTTTGCCTTCCCCTTACGTAGGACTGACACCTCCCTATGACTTACAAGTGGATGCCTGACGGGGAGTCAACGGCACGAAACCACAGAATGGAGAACCTGGAACGAGTGGCCGGCACGTAGCCAGGCATGAGCGTGAGAAAGTGAATGATTGAAATGCATGGATTGATGGAGCAATTAGTGGAATAAATGGCAAAACGGAAGATCCAGAAAAAACCTGCCCAGACGCATTTTTTACATTTTATCTATAAGTATAACATAGTAAAATTTGTCTATCGCTTTACCAATTCTCCAAAACTCAAAATAATGAGGACTTTAGAGGCTATTTCTAGGAAATTCATCTTATACGTTTCATTTGTAATGGAAATAAATTAAACTTCTTATCCATTTTTGAGAAAATAGAAGAAATATCATGAAAAAGGAAAAAAGGGTGGTTTGAGGTGGGGAATTTTCATGAAAATCTTCCTGTCGTAACTTTGTTAAGCGCTGAAAATGAATATCAAAATTGGTATTCATCCAGCTTATATGTTTGAGTTCTGCTGTTCACACATACACAGACACAAAATCGAACGCGCCTGCGCACACACACGCACACACACACAAACACACAGGGGGACCTTTATCTAAAATACATGTTTAAATCAAGGGGACTTTATAACGCGTATTTATAATGAAAACACGATATCGAATTTTTTGGTGAATACAATACGTTCTCTACCTATGTATGTGTACGAAGAAAAGAAAGTAAAAACCGATGATTCAAGAGAGATTTGACAAAGAAATTAACATATACCATACCGCATACCTCGGAACTGGTTCTAATCTACTACGAAAAATGTGATGTTTTCCATTCATATGACTTTCTCTATATTGCTTTAACAAAATATAACAATAGAAAACAATAATAACTGTTAAACAGTTTATTCTTATATCTACTTTGTGATAATCAAGATAAACATTAGAAGAAATTGTCTTAATTACTTGCTTCCTTGTAAGTAGCAGGAAAATAAGGGAATACACTAGGCTAAAACGATAGTCAAATCTTTTGAAAACATTATCCACATCTATGCATGGCTAGGAGTTTACAAATTTCCGTGTGAGAAAAGTTTTAAGTATTTTACATTAGAAACAAATAACAAGAAATGTCGCAGAAATTATCAACTCTACGAACAAAAATCTGATGTGTTCCATTCACATGATTTTCTCTACATCTCTGCAACAAAGTATTGTTAAAAAGCTTGTGTCTCTATTTACTTCATGCTGATCAAGAAAAAATTAGCAGAAATAGTTTATTACTTGCTTCCTTGAAGTAGAAGCGAAATAAGGGAGTACCATAGGTTAAAGTGGTAGTCAAAAGCTCGTTGCTATGTGACTGAAGTTCCTTTGTTTGTATGGACTGGAGTTGACAAATTCCTGTATGAGAAAAGTATGTTTTTTAAAGGTAAAACCAAAAACAAGGAATATCACAAAAAACGACTAACTCCACGAAAAAAAATGTATATAGCATAAATTGTGTGTTTTAACGTCCTTTACATTTTGTGTGTTTTAAGTTTTTTCCATCTCTTACCGTTTAGCAGTTATGCAAAATTCCGTAAAATTCATCCAGAATAAGTAGTTTTCAGAGGCTATTCCCAGAACATTCAAGATATACATTCTATTTGTTAGGTTAATATCTTTAATATACGGTATTTTAATAAAACTCGTTAGAGCCATTTTTAAGGAAATAAAAATTTCGAAAAAAGTTCCATGTAAAGGGTAGTTTGGAGTGGGGGAATTTTCTGAAAGTCTTCGTGTCGCATCCCTAGAAGATACTAAACTTAAATACCAAGATTGGTATTTTACCAACCTTTCGTTTTTGAGTTATCGTGTTCACAGACTCACGGACACACACACATGGGCCTTTTTCTGAAAATGCTTTTTTTGGTTACAGGGGACCCTAAAACATATATTTCCGGTGAAATCTCGGTATCGAATTTTTGAGTGGAGTGCAATACCTTCTCTATACACTATGTACATTGTGCGTATAGAGAAAGTAATAAGTATGTTATTAAAATTGTGCGACTTAACGAGGTCTATATTTTTTGTGCAGTAAGTTTTTGTCTATCTCTTACGGTTTACCAGTTAGGCTAAAGTCATCTAGAGCGAAGAGCAGTTCAGAGGTTGTCCCCAGAAAATCCAAGAAACACATAGCCTAGTAGCACACGTGTACATAAAACATACATGGTAGTTAAAGGAGTTAGTGTATTTCACCCGAAAATTCGATTTCATCAATATGTTTTGAGGTCCCTTGACTTCAAAATAAGCATGTTTAATAAAAGGACCATCTATGTGTGTGTGTATGTGGGTGTGTGTAGCATACCTCAAAAACGAAAATTTGGTTAAATACCAAACTTTATATTTAAATTCAGTATCTTTCAAGGTTCGGACACGAAGATTTTCAAAAAAATAACCCCACACCTTCTAACCTTTACATTAAACAATTTTAGACAAATTTGACTTTCTCAAAATTGGCTCTAACGATTTTGATTAAAATTCTGTATGTTTACGAGATTTTAATGACAAACAAATCTATGTCTTAAATTTTCTGGGAATAGCCTCAAAATATCTCTTCATTCTGGATGGCTTTTTTATTACTGGTAAACCATAACAGATAGACAAAAACTTACTACAGAGAAATGTAGATCTCGTTAAAACACACAAGTTATGTTCTTTTGTAGAATTAACCGTTACCGAGACATTCCGTGGTGTTTCAGCTTTAAGCTACTTAAACCTTTCTGAAACGAGTTGTCATCTTTCCTTTCCGTCTCTCTTTACTTTACTCCTAGCAAGGAAAGAGAACCAAATTTCAATTGTTTCACATAGAAACCGTCTTTTAAAAGATTTGATTATTGCTTTGGCCTAGTTATTCCCTTATTCCCTTCTACTTACAAAGAAGCAAGTAATAAGACCAATTCTATTAATATTGATCTCGATTAGTATGATGTAGATAAAAGATAATCTTTTGTAAGAAACTTTAGTTTACCAAACAGCTAGGGAACGCATCTGATTTTTATATTTGTAAACAATTTCTTAAACATATAGCCACTTAATCAAAATCGTTAGAGCTATTTTTCAGAAAATCAAAATTTTCAAAAGATTTTTCCATGTAAAGGATAGTTTTGGGTAGGGGAATTCTTAAAAAATATATATGTTTTGCTCCTTGGAGGATGCTAAACTTGAATATTAAGTTTGGTATTTAGCCGACTTTTACTTTTTGAATTATGGTTCTCACAAACACACACATACACACGGACCTTTTTCTAAAAATGCTTTCCTTTTTTTTTATTCAGGGAGTCCTAGAAGGTGAATTTCCAGTGAAATCTCGGTATCTAATGTTGGGTGCAATTCAATATATTTTCTATGTATTGTGTGCGAGGTAGGAACAGTAAAAGTGACACATTAGCATGTCGATATACGGCTATTACTGCTCATTAAGCTGCCGACGCGTGTACCACATTATATTATGATGCACTAAAAATATTTGTATAACAAATATATGAGCCTACATATTGCGATAACAGGCGCTCATGAGTCATCCAAGAAAGGATTTTATTTAAACTAAGGTGCTGGTTTTGCAATGTTGTTAAACCCGGGATTTCGAAAGAAATCTGGGCTAAGGTGAAAGGTTGGAGATTTGTAGCTCTGTATTTTCTTAGAAGGCTTCCTGGTGTGGTTACAAATTAAGAAAAACGTTTCAATTAATTAAATAATGAAGAGAAAATGAAATAGGTTTAATGGCCCTATAAATATTGAGAATCTCGAAATGGAAGATACAAGTAGAGCTACCGTGGTGGTAAGTTATCTGACTAACGAGAGCATGCTTATTAAAATCAATAACTTAAAGTTTAGGCATTTATATAAGTACTTTATTTATTATATGGGTAATGCTCCTCCTGTATTAAGATTACAACTGGTCATGCTTCTTTTTAGTTTTATTAGTATGAGCTGAAAAATTCAATGGCACAGCCGGATTTCAACACGGTTCTTTCGTCTCCATGTGGTCGCTCTAGCCATTGAGCTACTGTAACAACATGTTGGAATGACATTCAATCTTCCAACTGATTCATATGTTTTTTAACCAGTCAGCTAACCGGTATGTCTCCCATCAGAGCACATTTAATGACGACTTACATGCGTGTAAGCACTTAGTATCCGGGTGAATAACTATCCAGTTACTCTTATTGTATGAGGAATGCCCCTCCTTTGTTTGGATTACATTGGGTTATGCTGTTTATTATTAGAACCACCTGAAAAATACAGGTTGGGAACACATTATGAAACTTATGAATCAATTGGAAGATTGAATGTCAATCTGTCAAGTTGTCACTGTAACTCAATGGTTAGAGCAACCGCACAGAGAGCGGAAGAACTGTGTTCAGATCCCGGGTGTGGCATTAAATTTATCAGCCGGTTCTAATAATAAATTCTATGTTACTAATTGTTCCGTTGATTATATATACCATATATTTAGTGAACTCTGAGCCATTCGCAACCATTCCCTAAACGTTTCGTTTTGTAATCGGCTTCCCCTCCCCGTATTTGTAGGATTGACACCCCCCTAGGATTTAAAAGCCAATGCCTAGGGGTCAGAAGCCTGTCAGGGAGCCAACGACACGAAACCACAGAATGGAGAACCTGTTACAAGGTGTTGACCCGTAGCATGAGCATGAGGAAGTGCTTGATGTGAAACGTAGGCGAAATTGAGGATAGGAAAGGTGATTATGAAGCAATTGGTGGAATGAGTGGCAGGGGAAACCGGAGGATCCGGAGTGCTTTGTCCACAAATCCCATATGCGGGCGCTCGAGAATCCTGCTCTTTAAACGTACAGGTTAAAATTATTTTACGGTTTTGACGCTCTCTTGAAGACTATGTACACGCAGTTACGAAATTGTGGTGTAAGTTTAAAAAACTCTGATGTTCTACATTCACATGACAATCTATCTTTTTTGCAAACAAACTATTCCTACAAAACTTTATTCATTTATCTACATCATGTTAATTCAAGATAAATATTAACAGAAATTGTCGTATTACTTAGTTTCTTGTAAGTAGGAGGGAAATAAGGAAATGCAACAGACTAAAGCGATAGTTTAGAGCTTTTAAAAGTTTGTCTCTATGTGAAACAAAATAAATTTGGTGCTTCTTATGTAGCCAGCAGCAAAACAGAAAAGATGCGAAACGTTATACGACTTCCTATTTAAGAAAAGTTCAAGTAATTTAAAATTGAAATCGACAACAAGGAATGTCTCGGAAATGGTTATCTCGTATATTATATAAATTGGTTGTTTTAGCGAGATCAATATTTGTGCGTAGTAGGTTTTAGTCTATCTCTTATAGCTTATTTGTTAATCAAAATTCAGAATGACTTTAGAGGAAATTTCTTCAGAGAATGATTTCAGAGGATGCTTCCAATCAATTTAAAATATACATTTAAATCGTTATGGAAATGTCCTTATGGTATTTTAATCAGATTCATTACATCCATTTTTGAAGAATCAACGTTTTCGATAATATTACCATGACAATATTAGTTTTTGACGGAGTATTTTCTTAAAAATCTTCGTGTCACATATTCGGAAGATGCTGAACTTGATCGTTTGGTATTTAACTGATTCTTCGCTTTTGAGTTATGCTATTCAGAGATGCATGTACATACGCACACACACAGTCACGGACTTTCTAATACATTTTATTTTTTTAGTCAGGATTCTCAAAATCTATATTTCCGGTGCAATCTCGTTATTGATTTTTTCTGGTGGAATACAAAACCTTATACACTGTAAGTGATAGAAAAAGTAAAACTTGCAGAACTTTATCATTTTGATAAATAACCTCACTGCCCATCCAATTATTGTCCTTAGCAATATATTTAACATTTGGATAATAAACAACTAATAATGAGAAACTACCTAACCCGCTTTGTCTTTTTTATGTAGCTTAACGTCCTTTAACCTGGTTGGTCATATCGGACGATGAACGAAATCAGTGAAATGATGCTCAAATGGTTTCAGGTACATGGATCTTAGAACTACTCGACATTCTTCTCAAGAAAAACTGGTAACTCACCCTAAGGGAGATTCAAATTCTCTACTTCTTGAGGTAAACACTCTACCCCCACACTACCGAGGTGGCCCTTGGTCTCTTTCAACCTACATAGGCGCTGATGAGTCATTCAAGAAGAGAATTTATTGTAAACTGTTTTAAGTTGCTGTCTTGTAACGTTGTGAAACCAGCAATTTCGAAAGAACTGTAAGCTGAAGTGACATGTTGAAGATTTGTGGCTCTGTATTTTCTCAGAATTCTTCCGGGTACAGTTAGAAATGAAAGCATTTCAATTAATTAAATAGCAAAGAGGAAATAAAGTAGGCTTGTGACAATATAAATACTAGATGCTCAAAATGGAAGACAAAAGTAGAGCATTGTAGTGGTATTTACCTGACTAACCAGGAATACAATTTTTAAAATCAATAACTTACAGTTTAGTAAGCGCTGTATTACTAATTATTGTCTAGTTGATACAAATACTTAGTGATCAGTGTCCCATTCAGAAACCATTACCCAAAAGGTATATCCTTATGTTACCGGTGGCGAACTCTCGCACTAGTTGTTACGTCATGCACTGGACAGCGCTGTGGAAAATATGTCTACATTACACGAGTTTTCGAGTACAGTGGTGTGTTAAACGAACATGTTCACTCATCGTATACGGTGCAACTTATTGTTTATTACGGTGACGTTTATCGGGTTTTTTACTTTCTCTACACGTACATAGTGTATAGAGAAGGTATTGTAATGCACACAAAAATGCGATACCGATATTTCACCGGAAATACATGTTTTGGGTCAATCCAAAACAAGCATTTTTAGAAAAAGGTCCGTGTATGTGTCTGTGGACAGCATAGCCCAAAAATGAAAAGACCTTTAAATACCAAACTTGGTATTTAAGTTTGGTGCCTTCCAAGGATGCAACACGAAGATTATCAAGAAAATACCCCTACCTCCAGCTACCCTTTACATGCGAAACATTTGATTTTCTCGAAAATGCTTTAACAATTTTGATTAAAACTTCTCATGTTTAATATATTTAAATGACAAATAAAATGCATATATTGAACTTTTTGGGAATAGCCTCTGAAGACATGTTTATTTTGGATGAATTTTGACGAATTATGCATAACTTGTAAACCGTAAGAGATAGTCAAAAACTTATCACACAAACTGCAAACGCACAATCTATGTTAGATATATACATTGTGGACCGTTTATGATATATTCCTTGTTATTAGTTTCAGCTTTAAAATACTTATACTTTTCTCATACGGGAATTTGTCAACTCCTGTCCATACAAATAAAGGTACTTCAATCACATAGCAACCAGCTTTTAAAAGATTTAATGATGTATTTAGCCTATGGTACTCCTGTACATCCCTTCTATTTACAAGAAAGCAAGTAATAGGACCCTTTCTGCAATTTTTTTCAAATAATATTAAGTAAATAGAAGAATAAGCTTTTTAACAATCATTTATAGCAGAGATATATAGCAGGTCATGTGAATGGAACATAAGATTGTTTTTAATAGCCGAAAGAGAAATGCATGTCTAACGATGGAAACTCCGCCAAAGAAGAAAACAACAAAGAAAGTTTACAACTCGCAAAAAATATAATGTTAATTTACAATGCATTGAAATTCTGTAAGGAGGGAAAGATAACAGGTGTTGGTTCTTCTTTAGCAAAAGCCGTAAGAGGAGTAAGAGCCGTTGCAGTATTTGCAGTATTTGAGAAAACCATAAAGGCAATCAGCAAAAAGTGCGAAAGGACAGAAATGCTAGGTATCATAATATCAACTCCCGGTAAAAATCCTAAACAGAAAACATCTTACGAACTGCACGACTTCGACATTGAACTTTCTTAGAATAATACCAACCTCAGCGAGAAATCCTAACCTTGAGAAAGCTTCTCTTTGCGGTAAAGGACAAAATCGGTTATAGTGGAAGTAAAGCTACTCTTTGGCGTAAAATAAAATATTTAGGATTCAAATTTCAGAAATATAAAAATATACAAAGTGTTTTAATGGAACAGCTAGCTATTGTCACTTGTAGAGTCATTTACCTTAGGACATGTAGAAATGAAATAGGGCAAAAAATCGATTATATGCTCTGACGAGACATGGGACCATGCTTCATACAGTGTCTAAAAGTTAGCAATATGATGAAATTCCTGGAGTGATGTTGAATATCTCTGACGGACAGAGAGCAATCGTGATCCGCTCTGAGTTTTGTTTCAGCAGTTGTATTCATTTATGACTCCAGGTCTAAAATTATTGCATGTTGCCTAATGATAATGATATAAGTGAAATGACAATACATAAATGCTCACTGTTGGTAACATTTCGTGACGGATTGTACCATGCGCTCGACCCCTGCAGCTCCCCGCAAGCGCTCAGTAATGTACATTCGTTAGGTAACAGTAATACTAGCGTTACCGCCGTCACCGTTAGCGTGAACTGAAACGGGCTATACAGGTTACAATGAATTTATGTTTTGACACACTCTAGAAGACTTTAAATACGTAGTCAAGAAATAGCAGCGTAAAGTAAACATAAGTCACATCCTAAGGTTTAAAATTATATTTGATTTCTGGTTCAGTGACGGTCAGGTCTGAAAGGAATTTTATGTAAACGAGTAAACCAACTTGGGACAACAAATTCAACAAATCCCCTTTCAAGATAAAATACAAAAGGAAAAAAAGAATTTCACCAACCTGAAAGGCATTTTGTGGCTTCAAGTGGACTAACCAGTAAAAATTCGCCAAAATTCTTGAAAATGTGGATTTTTATATTTTAGCATATTAATGTAATGGCCTTTGTAGATTAATATGTCGAAGTTATTTTTAGCCAATTGCAATTTAAATAGTTATCACGGGCCTTTTAAATGGAAGTTTTAATGGTAACAAATATACTTCAAATATTAAAAGGCATGTTTCTTTAAATACATTTTGCAACGCAAGTACATGTTCAAAATGCTCCTTGCGGCACACGTTTCAATCGATCAGCGTGATTTTTTTTTTTTTTTTACCAGAGAACCTCAATATCATAATAAATTAAAATTATCAAATTAAATTTTATTACATTAATTACATATGTATTAATAAAACTAACTGTTCACAAAAATATCGAAAATGTATGCACGAATAATTTATCATATTTATTCTGCAGGTAATATTGAATTAATTTGAAACTTATCCCAAAATATTTACTTTCTCTACACCTACTTTGTACATGTGTATAGAGAAGTTATTGTATTGCACCCAAAAATTCAATTCCGAGATTTCACTGGAAATACTTATTTTGATACTCCCGATTAAAAAAATTGCATTTTTAGAAAAAGTGTTTCTGTCTTTCTGTCTGTCTGTCTGTCTATGTACACAGCATAACTTAAAAAGAATTACAAAACTTAAACTACTTTTGTTAAATACAAAACTTAGCATTTAAGCTTCGTATCTCGTATACAACGATTTTCAAGAAAATCACCCCACCCCTTTATATGAAAAAGTTTTCGATAATTTTTTTTCTCAAAAATGAAATGATTTTGATTAATATATCGTACATTAAAGATGCTAACATGACAAATAATATGCGTATCTTCAATTCTGAATGCCTCTGAAGATCCCTTTATTCTAGATTAATTGGGCTGAATTTTGCATAAGTGGTAAACTGTAAGAGCTAGAAAAAAACCTACTACACAAACAATGTAGATCTCGTAAAAACACATAATTTATGTTATATACATCTTTTAAGTATAGTTGACCATTTCTGAGATATTCCTTGTTATTAGTTTTAGGTTTAAAATACTTACACTGTTCTCAAACGGAAATTTGTCAACTTCTGGTCATACATACAAATAAAGTAATTTCAATCACATAGCAACCAGATTTTAAAAGATTTGACTATCACTTTAACCTGTGGTATTCCCTTATTTCTCTTCTACTTACGAGGAAGCAAGTAATAAGAGCATTTCTGCTAATTTTATCTTGATTAGTATGAAGTAGATAGAGGAGTAACCTTTTGAACAACAATTACAGAAGTGTTTAGAAAGTCATAGGAATGGCACACTTCAGATTTTTAGAAAAATTTCCGCTCGCGCGGGTATGTGTGTGTGTGTGTGTGTGTGTGAACAGTATAGCTCAAAAGCTAAAAAGCTATTAATACCAAACTTGGCATTTAAGTTTAGTGTCTTTTAACGATGCGACACGAAGATTTTCAAGAAAATTCGCCCACCCTAAACTATCCTATAACTATCCCAAATAAAATGCATATCTTAACTTTTCTGGGAATAGTTTCTGAAGACCTGTTCATTCTGGATGTATTTTGCGGAATTTTACATAACTAGTAAGCCATATGATATAGACAAACCTTAGTTCACAAAAATGAAGATCTTGTTAAAAGACAAAGTTTAATTCATACACATGTTTGCTGTAGAGTTGACGGTTTACAAGATATTCTTGTAATTGTTTTTAATTATAAACTAGTAACTTTTCTCAAGCGGGGTTACCTTTCCTTTTATCTCTCTTTTGATTCCTGCTGGCTTTGCAAAGTGAACGGAACTTCAATTGTTCACATAGCAAACAGCTTTTCAGAGATTGACTGTCACTTTAGCCTAGATATTCCTTTATTTCCCTACCATGTATAAGGAAAGAAGTAATAAGACCATTCTGCTAATACTTTCTCGATTAGCATGATGTGGATAAAAAATAATCCATTAAAAGAATAGTTTGCAGAACGGGTAGAGAATGTCATGTGAATAAAACATAAGATTTTTTAAAGTTATATTACCGGAGATTCTACAAAATTTTGTAAACTGAAGTGCAAAGAGTTCTTTTGGTATAGTATTAAAAATATTGTTTCGTCAAAAAGTGCATGATGGATTTGTCTCAAAATTACAGAATTAATCACATACAACGATAGAGGTATATGGTAAAAAAGTTAACGTAATGCCTTATGAAATTGAAAATTTCACAGATTGAACACCTTAAATTTATTCTATTGAACAAAATACTAAGTAGAAGAATTAAATTTCACAACTAGAAACAGTTTTTACCTTATAAGTAATCTTGGAAGTCAAATATGGTCACTAACAGCAAAACAAGAGAACAAAATCCAAACATGTGAACGAAATATACAGTGTAAAATATTTGGGTGTTTCTTAAAGACAAAATCTCCACTTCAATTAAACCACCTATCACAGACAACAGACATAGCACAACTAGCCAGCAGAATAATTGCATGGAGTTAGGGTGGCACGTTGCACGTCTACAACAGATGAACATATAAGGTCTCCACGTGGGACCCCCATAAGGCTAGGTATTATTTCATGCATGACGTTATGATACAACATCCTAATGCTGATTACTATCAGACTTAAGTTATATTCCATAATTATGTGCTCCACTTGATAATGCAAGTTTCAAAAGCTTTTCGTCGGGTTGTTTCTATCAGTATGCTGAAAACGTTTCAAAATAATTGCACAGTAGTCAGGGTGAAAAGTTAAATGCCATAGCCGGGATTTGGATCATAGATCTTCTGGTTTCCATCCAGTTGCTCTAACCTCTGAGCTACCATGGCAACATAACGGTATATTATTAAATTCCCCAACTGACTCGCGTTTATTCCAGTAAATCACAAGATCTGAAATTATTTTTAAACGACATATCTCAATGGCGACATACAATTAGGTAATAGGGTCTTAAGTCCTCTTTTGTATAACTGTCAAACCACAAGAGGTAACTGGCAAACCACAAGAGATAGACAAAATTTACCATACAAAAATTTAGAGCTTTTTAAAACGCAAAAATTGTGTCATATACCTTTTTTTGTAGAGCTAGACATTTCAGAGATATTTTCTGTTATTGGTTTCAGTTTTCAAACATATAAAACTTTCCCCTAACGGGAAGTTCTCATATATTTCGCGTCTCTTTTGTTTAACTCCTGGCCATGACAATCGCATATCGACAACTTTTAAAAACTTTGTCCTTTTAGCCTTTTTGTATTCTCTTACTTTCTCTCTACTTATAAGGAAATAAGTACTAAGAACATTTCTGGTAATGCCATTATTTTATTGCAATTATTTATATCACTACTACCAATTACCACCAAAATTATATTAGTGTGTATATGTTCATATCCGAAGTATAAATACTAATACCAGAGACATAATAGAGCAAGTGTTCTACCAATCATGAATCTACAACAGGTGTATTAACATATGAAAAGTTGATTGCGTATTTCAAACGCAAAATGTTGTATACTTGAGACAGTACATGTCTTGTTACGGGGCTAAGAGTGATTTAAAAGGGAAATATAAATTATAGCAAATAATATAAGTTATAACAAGAGGGCACAAATGTAGATATTGAAAATGGGCACGGAAGAAAGATATCAAACACGTTCTAAGTAACCGAGTTGTAATGAGGTGGTAGAACAGTACCTTTAAGAGGGTAGGGCATTGAGCAAAAGGGATGAGATTACACTGCCCGAGGGGAACATAACAGGAAAAGAGAAAACAATGCTCTCGCTGGTCAGGCGACACTTTTTGGCACTTGACGTAGAACATCCGCAGAGCAAAGATGTGATATTTGGGGTCCGTGGTGGATTCGAACAGGCTACTCTTTGTCGTGAGGGAAATAGTTATTTTAATACAGACCAGATTATGGACAAAATCACTGCATCAAAATTAATAAGTAATAATAGGCGCGGTCGCGTGAAGCATAGTTCAACAGTAGTAAATTTAGGTGTGCTTGTGTGCTCGACGGCGGAAAAAGGCCGAACTAAATTAATAAAGCACTTGTGACTTACCACACCTGAAAAGAGATTCCATGCTAGCAAAATCCGGTACTAGGGCACCCACATATCCACACCATTCCTAATAGCCAAAACCGCGCTCGGGATACGAACCCGTAACCCCGTTACCGTCCCATACTGCCACAACACTGAAAAAATGATGTGTTCTTTCCGCGTAGTTGATCGTGCAATGTACAGTCAAAAACATTAAAATACGCTTGGAAATGCTTATCGTAAGACTCCGCTCATGCTATGCTCTTAAAAGCGTAATTGGACAGGCCACGTTATCGAAAGGAAGTAGTTGAATATGAAACGTAACTTGCGACAAATAAAGTTCTGAGTTGCAAACTGGTGATCCCTAAACATTCTGGTTGGACAATACTTCACCCCTCTCACCGGATGTTACAAAACTATGTTAATCTTTTCTCTGTGCTATATACTGAAGTTCTAATACCAAGGCAATGCACCCACGTGATAGACTAAATTAATACACTGCTTATACAAGTCAACATGATCTGAGGGAGCGTCGAGTGGGGCTGAGAGATGAAGGGATGGATTACCCAATCGGTTTTGCCATTTATTATCTACATTTTTATGTGGCAAGTGTTTTTTCTATTTCTTACGGTTTACTAGTTATGCAAAATTCAGTAACACTTATCCAGA
Organism: Hymenopus coronatus; assembly: GCA_030762935.1. Lineage (NCBI taxonomy): Eukaryota > Metazoa > Arthropoda > Insecta > Mantodea > Hymenopodidae > Hymenopus > Hymenopus coronatus. Next base: position 157,363,107 of record CM060892.1, read on the forward strand.
ATGAAGAGGTCTTCTGAAGCTATTCCCGGAAAATTCAAGATATACATTCTATATGTGATTTAAATATATATAATGTAAGTATTTTAATTAAAACCATTAGAGCATTTTTAAAAAACAAAAATTTCAAAAAGTTTTCCATATAAAGTGTAGTTTGGTGTGGGCGGATTTTTTTGAAAATATTCCTGTTGCATTCTTGGAAGATAATTAAGTTAAATACTAAGTTTGGTATTTAACAATTTTTCAGTTTTTGAGCTTTTAGTTTTTGTCCACACACACACGGATTTGTTTATAAAATACTTTTTTCAGGGGACCTCAAAACATATATTTCCGTGGAAATCTCGGTATCGAATTTTTGGGTGGAGCACTATGTACTTAATACGTATAGAGAAACTAAAATACTTTTTTGGACTCAGGATACCTCAAAATATTGTGAAATCTCGATATCGATTTTTTGAGTGGAATACAATACACTCTAGCTACTATGTACATTATATGTACATACATACTAGAAAAAGTAAAAATATAGTTAAACACATAATTTATGGCTCATCAGGGCTGCCATTTAGTGAATATTAGTGACCAATACCTGGTCACAATTGCCGAAGTGTCGCCTGACATTCACATGCTGTAACCTCTAACAAACAATATCCCACATATTGGAAACAATTTGAATACAGAAAACTGCGCAAATCGCAGTGAATTCCCAATGCGTAAGTAATTGTTCTTTCATTAGTGAGTTTTGTTTATTTAAATAGCATGCATGTGTCCCGTGTCTTAACTGAATTTTATAACAGTAATTAGAAGTTTTATTCCTATTATGTCAGGTATCTGTGTAATGCTCACATTGTTGTATAAGTAAAAGTAAAAGTGTAACTCAGTTATATCAATATCGAAAATGTAAGATTACATATCAATACACCGGTTCCACCAATACAGCAGTTGCTTCCCTTGCCCGCAGCCAAATACTTATTCACGTACGAGAAGTCATTGGTGTTGAAGGTGCCTGATTTACCCCATACACAACTTTTTTGTGGAGTTAACCACTTTTGAGATATTGGTTTCAATTTGGTAATCAAACGTTCCCAAACGGGAAGTTGTTACTTGTTTTTCTACCTTCTGGTCCAACAAAGAAAACCGCACTTTTAAACTCTTACAAGGTGACCGTATTTCAAAAGGTTAGGCGATCACTTTATTTTATTGTATTTTCTAATTTCTATGATAAAAGTAAATAGGGTAACTTTGTCTAAAACGGGTCAAAAATTATAAAAATCTTTATGGCGCTTAAAATTTTCATGTTAATAAATATAACAATACACTTTTGATTAGTTAAGTCCCTAAGCAACAAAACCCAATAGACACATTTTTGTTAATAATGATACATGAAACACTGAGGTTAATAGTATTTCAGTACATGACCCTAAAGTTTCAATCTAAATCGGGTCAGTCATCAAGGTAAATAGGGGTCAGTCTAAAATTGTTTGCATCTTGGAAAATACACACTTAAATATGAAAAATAATTAGTCACATAACCTGCATTTGCCACAAATGAAATTCTTCTTTCCTTTGGCACCAACACAGTCTTCGTGGTACTATTCTTTCCCACATCCATGACACTGTATCCAGTTCCCTAATTTATCTAAGCGTCGATCATCGTATTTTAGAAAACAGAATGCAAATGCGTTGTTATTTTGCTCCTTCATGTCCTCATACTGATCATCGTCTTCAGAAGATGACGGCAACAGTCGTTTTCTTGCACCTTTTGTTCCATACCTGTTTGACTGAGGTAGGGCAATGGTTTCCTTTCTAGACTTGTGTCTCAGTTCCAGTCTTTTTCTTATTTCTAATATTCTGTGGAGAAGTTAAAAGAGCCGCTTTCTATTTCCTTGCTGACTCTTTAGGTTGCAGTCTTTTTATTGGAGACGGTAGCAGATCACCGAAGGTCATCATGGATGTTGATGCGTGTCCTGGACTGAAATTAGGAATAGCATCCTCGAGCTGTAAAGTTGCACTTTCAAGAACCGAATAATAATAATAATAATAATAATAATAATAATAATAATAATAATAATAATAATAATTTGGTTCAGAATAAATGTGCAATTTCGATGAATTCTCAAGATGGAATTGATAGGTAGAATTAAACATTTCTTCTGTCTACTCCAGGTGGATGGTAGAAAATGTTTGTTATTTTGAGTAGAGGATTTTGAAAGCCATATTTTCTCGATATCGAGTTTTGAAAAAAATACACTACGATCCTTTGGAAAGTTAAAATTTATGACTTCCATTCACATGACTTTCTCTAAAATTCTATAATAAATTATTTTTAATAACCTTATTCTTCTATCTACATCATGCTAATCGAGATAACCATTAGCAGAAACAATTTTATTACTACTTAGTTTCTTATAAGCAGAAGGGAAATAAGGGAATACACTAGGATAAATCGTCAGTCAAATGTTTTAATATGTGGTTGCTATGGGATAGAAATCCTTTCTTAGCGTGATTAGGCAAGTTTCCGTATGCGAAAAGGTTTAAGCATTTTAAAACTGAAGCCAATAAAAAGGAATATCTCAAAAATGGTCAACTCCACGAAGCGAATGTATATGAAATAAATTGTGTGTTTTAAACAGGTATACATTTTTTGTGTACTAATTTTTGTTTCACTCTTATGGTGTATCTGTTATGCAAAATTCAGAAAAAGTAACTCAGAATAGAGAGGTCTTCAGAGGCTATTTCCAAAAAATTCAACATATACATTTTATTTGTCATATATCTTCAATATGAGAAATTTTAATCAAAATTAGCAGAGCCATTTTTAAGAAAACTAAAATTTTCAATTTTTTTTTTCATGAAAGGGTATTCGGGGTGGGGGACTTTCCTGAAAATCTTCTTGCATCATCCTTGGAAACGGACTTTTCTTTTTTGAGCTATGCTTTCCACAGACACACACAGAGACACATATGGATATTTTTCTAAAAATGCATTTTTTTAATTCAGGTGGTCCCAAAACATGTATTTCCGGTGAAATCTCGGTATCGAAATTATACACTATGTATATAGTACGAAAAAATAAAAATGAGAATTTAAAATCCTTTTTCTAATAGCTATAGATAAGACAGTTGCATCGGCTAACCAAAGATAGGTTTTGTAATTAATGTGTAGGTGTTGTTGTCTCAAATTTTGCTTTTGTTCCCAATATTTCTTATGCTCGAATTGAAAAGCCATTAGCAGATCTCAAGAATCGATACAATGAAACAGTTCGAACGTTAGCCATTGCAAAGTCCATTAATCCTGCGCGACCTCTCACCTTGTAGCAACTTTAAAATTGATTGCAGTATTCCTTATCGGCAAGGAACACGAAAACCCCGCCATTAAACGCTCTTTCTTATGAGTCAGCCAACATTCGCTCTCAACTGCGTAATTACGTCACGGCCGGGTACTGGAAGAATTCATGTAAAAAGACGTAAAGTGGTATAAACCATGAGTATACCCCATAAAGTGGTCCTACAATTTGTATGATATTTTGATGATGGTTGATGCTGGGAAACAAAAACAGCAAGATCCGTAATTATTATAAATTTCAACATTCAGTATTTAAATAAGAGAGTAAATTTTTTACTTTTTTTCTTTGTACATAGTGTTTAGAGAAAAAATTGCATTCCACCCAAAAATTCTAAATCGAGATTTCACCGAAAATATACAATTTAGAAAAATGCTCGTGTGTGTATGTGTATGTGTGTCCGTGTATCTGTGAGCAACATAACTCAAAAACGAAAAGCTGGTAAAATACCAAACTTGGGTTTTAAGTTTAGTATATTCCAAGACTGCCGAAGATGCAACCTAAGATATCGCTTGCATAGAAAAAAAATTCAAAATGTTAATTTTCTCAAAAATTGCTTTAATGATTTTGTTTTTAATATCATATATTAAAGAGAATTACATGACAAAAGACGTATATGTTGAATTTTGTGAGAATAGCCTCTGAGGAATTATTTATTTTGCATAGCTGGTATACTGTTAGACATAGACCAAAACTTATGCACAAAATCGTAGATCTTGTTAAAACACGCAATTTAGGTCATATATATTTTTTTCGAGTAGTTATATTTCAAAGATGTTCCTTGTTATTCTTTTAAAATACTAAACTTTTCTCATACGGAAATTTGCCAACTCCTGGCAATGCAAAGAAATGGATTTCAACCACATGACAACCGGCTTTTAAGAGATTTGAGTATCGCTTTACACTAGTGTGATCGTCTCCATAGCGCGGTGGTAGCGCTCCTGCTTACATAGCGGGAGGCCTGGATTCGATTCCGGCATGGGGAATTTTCCTCCGCTGAGAGAGACCTGGTCCGGGGTGCACTCAGCCAAATTGAGGAGCTACTTGATTGCGAAGTAGCAACTCCAGATCGAGAAGACCGCATCAACCGGCCGGAAGGAACTTGAAGCGCTGATGACGTATCACCTTCCAGCACTGATTGTGGACTGTCTGCCATGGAGCTACGTTACATTAGCCTAGTGTATTCCCTTATTTCCCTTCTACTTATAAGGAAGCAAGTAATTAAGAAATTCCTGCTTATATTTACACCAATTAGTATAAGTGGATAGAAGAATAACCTTTTTAACAATAATTTGTTACAGAGATGTAAAGTTATATGAATGGAATACATCAGATTTTTACTTTTCGAGCACTCATTTATAGAAAGTAGAGGTAATCACATTCCCTCAAAGAATAGGTTTTTAAATTTCACTGTAAATAGATGTTTTGATGCCCACGGTATCCAATATTTTTTAGAAAACGATTGTTTTGTGTGTTTGTATGTGAGTGTGTATGTTTGTCTATGAACAGCTTACCTCTTTGATATAACGTCTGATAAATACTTAATATTTATGTTCAACTCTTTCAAGGATGCGACACGAATTTTTTTTTTAAAAAAAAATCACCCTATCTTTAATTGGAAAAGTCTTGGAAAATTTTGGTTTTCTCAAACTTATTTGTAACGATTTTGATTAATATACCGTATACTAAAGACGTATACACGAAAAATAAAGAATAAAATCTTTAATTTCTTGGGAATAGACTTTGAAGTCCCCTTCGTTCTGAATTGCAGTTGCATACCTGGTAAACAGCAAACCTGGTATATTAAAGTCTTTTTGAACAGTAAATTAATCTTTATAAATATTATGGTATAATTATTTTTTTCAGATTCAATATGATTTATACCTTTAATTTTGAGATCTCATCAATAGGCACAATTAATGTCCGTTACAGTTTTGTTGTGAAGCTAACCGTTTCCGAGACACTTCTTTTATTGGTTTCAATTTTGAAATACTAATACTTTTCTCAAACAGGAAATCGTCCGTGTTTATTTTGTTTTACTCCTGGCCATGCAAAAAGCGAATTTCAATGATGATCGCATAGCAATGGTTTTAAAACCTTTGACTGTTTATTTAGCAAAAATTATAAGGAGCTAAGTAATAACTACGAATGTTTATCTTGATTAGCATGAAAGAGAAAGAAGAATAAGAAGTTTGTCTGTACAGCAGATAGAGAAAGTTATGTGAATGGAACAAATAAGATATTTTAACGAAAAAAAATGCAGAGAAAGTCATGTAAATGCTTTTAGTACAAATTTTCCGTTCAAATGATCTCAAATCATGATTTCTGTGAAGTTTTAGATTGGACATTTTTGATGGAATAATGCGCTGCCCTTACCATGCAGTGGTCCAGACTGCACAGTGTCTACAGTTATTGATAGTGGTGGTATTCGTGCCATGATCGACCTCCACGGCTCACCGGTCAATGGCAAGGACATCTCAAGTGCCCATAAATGGTACATTCAACCCAAAGCACAACAAGAAATATAAAAAAGAATAAACGGAAAAGGAAAGAGGTTGGAGGAGAGGAACGCTGAAAGGAAAATGGTTTTGGGAGGAGATGTAAAGAATGATAATTTCCCTTTATAAAGTCGTAAATTATAAAGTTATTATAAGCGAGGAGATTCTGCTTTTTGATATAATATATAGTACAATAATGTTGCTTTAATTAATCCGCTATATCTTGGGTTCCACTGCAGCAACGTTCAGTACGTATAGCCGTATAAAACGGGGTAGGGGAAGCTTATGATGATGTTCCTTGCCGCTTCTGCTTCGCCTGTTATCAGTTGCAAGTTAAGGAAACCCTCCCCTTGCCTCCTCACCTTCAACCCCTTGTAACTCTTCTTCTTAACTAAAACCACCAGGCTTAAACTCTGATTGTTATCTTACGCCCTCCCTCTGTATATATGCATGACCGGTTTCCTAGAGCATTAATGAGATTGATAGGCTTACGATATTCATATTTTATATGGGAAATGGTTGGGTTTGGTAGTTGGTGGCACTGTTTCAAGGAAATAAGCCCCGGGTGTGTTTTGGCTCCTTCCCCAAAGCATTCGGAATCCTAATTCTGCACGAGCTAAGTTTGTCGTTTGTGTGTAACTGGCATTAAATGAAAGCCAGACCGAGAGAGTGGTGATCTTTTCCCTAAGTATGGAGGGTAGAGGGGGAGCGTTAGGGGTGTCTACCGTAATCTGTGCCCTTCTCTTCCACTTCATAAGCATCGCTCACAAGAACTGCTGCAGAGTACTGTCCTTCAAAGCTCCGAGATGTAACATTTACAAAAAAAAAAAAATATATATATATATATATACCTTCTTTGTGTGGGAGAACTATATATACCTACTATAGTAGAACTAGATCATTGTGTTTTATGCGGGGAGAAAGACAGCATTGTGCACTGTTTAAAAGAATGTAGAGAGGTAAGAAATTGGAGGAAAAATTTTCGGGAAAACAAATCGGATAGTATGCCAGGAGAGATGATAACAATGAAAATGTTGTTTGTCAAGGAAAAGAGAAGAATTAAAGAATTAGTGCAACATTTGAGAAAAGTAAAACAAAAGTGGATTAAAAAAGAAAGAGTGAATGAGTGAGTGAGTGAGAGAGAGAGAGAGAGAGAGAGAGAGTGAGAGAGAGACAGATAACACAGAAATTGGAATGGAATAGGTAGCACAAACCAAACTCACCAGCTGCCAGGAAGCTAAGCGGTAGTGCCTAAGTGGTATTCAGATCTATATACATTAGATAAGCAATATAATTTAACTGGGCATGATGTAAATAATTATAAATGTAACCTAAGTACAATAAATGTTAGTGTTACTATAGTATGTCATATGTATATTCGCAAACAAGCGTCGTATGATTATAGGCGGTCACTTTAATCAAAGTAAACAGACTGTTCCAACTCTACTCGGCTGAGTCAGGAGCAAAGGTAAAGATAAAAGCTAGACAATGGCTGGGGAAACCTTACGCACTGCGACCAATAAATATCTACTGCACGCTAACATTCCCCGAAAGGGATGAACTGAGGGAACCACAGGCAGTCGCAGGGCTGGGCGCAGTCAAGCGGAAGTTTCTAACTCTTTGGTTGATAGTTTATCTCGGCGCCAGGAACGCCATGCAGCCGTTAACGGGTGATGGTAAAGCAACCGTCCCCGCCGCCATGAGGACAGCGACTACAACCCCGCTCCAAAGCCGATAATATTCATAAAGCGCGTCACCTGCCAGCACAATCACCCACCAGGTCTTCAGAGGCACACAGACCTGAAAGATGACACGGAAACGACATAAAAGGGGAATATCGGAAAGGAAGTCTTGGGGAATATTCAATGCGTTTTCTAGCACTTCGTTTCAAAACTCTCATTTAGCTCTGAGGCAGCTTTTCCTCACCACTGAACTGTAGTGCATGCTGCAGTGTTGAGTAATCCACAGCCTTTTGGCATGCACTCAAGCTGGAACAGTCTGACGTAAAGCATATACTTTCTCTAGCACGTATGTGAAAGGTACACAGTAGATAGAGAAGGTTTTGTGTTCCACCCAAAAGTGATACCGCGAGTATTACCTTAACTTGTGCTAACGTTTATCTCGATTAGCATGAAGCAGGTAGAAAAATAATCATTAGTAAGAAAAGTTTATTTGCAGAGCAGGTAGAGAAAGTCATTTGAATGGAGTACGTTCAAATACCTTAGACCTTTCTTTTTATTTTTTATTTTGTACTTAGGCGGTGTTTTACTTTGGATGAGTCCATCAATGGATTATGTACTATAGCGTGCCAAGAGTGTGCTACTGCAAAATTAGTGAAGTTTTCTGTCCTCAGAAGAGTGTGGACCGTCTGAAAGAAGAGAGCATGTCGTATATATTTAATTACTCCGCCACATCGCGAAGTGACGGTGAAAAGTTGAACTGGTCACATTAGCGAAATGATGATATGATTAGTGAAGTGGCAGTTAAAAGCTGGACAAACTCACAATAAACATACTTGTATTTTTGGAGTGAATAGAGCCTCTTATTCTTTGGTCAGAGGCTTTCGAGATAGTCCAAAGGGCAAGGTAGGAAACAGTTGCTCGTGACTAGATTGATTAGGTTTGTTAGCTCTAGTGCCATGCAAAACGCGCTATTTTCGAAGTTTTCTCTTCAGAGCGAGTTAGGCTATGCACGATCGCTTATTCTCCTTGTTTACTGGTGGACTCTCTTTTACACGATAACTCAGTCAAGGTAGAAGCTCTGTACCGCTTTCAGAGAAATGGATAAACAATCTTAGGGGCTGCCACACACATATTTTCTTTACTCCTTTTTGCCGAGGAACATAAACAGATTTTTTGTTTTATGAATATCCTGCCTATACTCCAGTGCTAATATCTCTTAACAAAGGCCAAGCAATCCAGCGAAAGGCAAGGAAAAGACCGAGGTTAGGTATTCAAAATCATTAAACGTAATTTTCAAATAAAATTACTTGGGTCAGAAAATACGCTACTCCATTTTCTATGGTCACGTTATTCATCGAAATATAAGTACGCCTAAAACAAAATGATATAATCCATTCACATGACTTTCTCTACTCAAAATTTATCTTATTTTTCTATCTACTTTATGCTAATTGAAATAAACATTAGCAGAAATGGTCTTGTTACTTGTAAGTAGAAGAGAAATAAGCGAATACATTAGGCTAAAACGATAGTCTTTTTTTTTTAAAAGGTGGTGCTATATAGTTGAAATTCATATTTTTGCATTGCCAGGAGTTGAAAAATTCGTATGAGAAAAGTTTTAAGTATTTTAAAACTGAAATCAATAATGTGGAATAATTCAGAAATGGTCATCTCAGCGTCAAAAATGTACATATATGAGATAAAGGTGTGCTTTTACAAGACTTACATTTCTTGTGTAGTAAGTTTTCGTCTTCCTCTTACGATTTACCAGTTATGCAAAAGTCATCCAGAATGAAGAGATTTTCAGAGGCTATTTGTAGAAAATTTAAGATATACATTTCATTTGTCTTGTAAATATCTTTAATGCACTATATTTTAATCAAAATCATTTGAGCAATTATTGAGAAAATCAAAATTTTCCAAAATTTTCCATGTAAAAAGTAGTTTAAGGAAGGGAATTTTTCTTAAAAATCTTCGTATCGCATCTTTGGAAGATATCTACTACTCAAATATCAAGTTTGGTATTTTACTGACTTTTCGTTTTTCAGTTAATATGTTCACGGACACATGGACCTTTTTTTAAAAATGCTTTTTCTTGGATACTGGGGACTCTAAAACATGTATTTCAGGTGAAATCTCGCTATCGAATTTTTGGGTGGAGTGCAATACCTTCCCTACATATGTATCAGTACTAAGTAGAAAAATTGAAAATAATCCTCCGAAATAGAATGGTGGTCCTAATCCTTTGATTCGTCAGTTCGTTGGCCATGTTTGATAGGAGTTTTCTGTATTTCTCTGGCTAGATATACGACTAATAATTGTAAATGTCGTTTCTAAATCTAAGAATATAGATGCTTTATGTTCTGTCAACGTTTAGGTAATTAGGGAATAGATGTTTAGAATGACATTGAATAATCGTCACCCACCACAACAATGAGAGGGTGGTGGTGATGAATTTCGGTCCTTTGATTCTACACACTAGCAGTAAAGCAGTCTTCTAGAAGTTTACTTGTTTAACCGTGCATTTCCACCAAACGATAGACGAATAAATAAATAAATAAATAAATAAATAAATAGATAGATAATCTGGCGTTAAAAATATGTATTATGTTTTACCTCAGAGTACACGGACTAAATTAACAATCTATATATGTATGCGTTGTATTTAAATAATTAGTATCACCAGATTTTCAAATAATTTGATTAGGATATTTTAGTATTCTCCACCAGTTTAAGCGAATATGTATGCCTTAAAAGCTATTCAGAAAAAAATTATTCATTTTTTCTTTCTCTATCTGCTTGTAGAATTGTATTTAATCAAACAATTCAATATGGTGATTTCACCTCGAATACCTACACGTTTTATGATCCTCCGAGTTCAAAGCCAAGTCTCTTAGAAAATCCGTCTGTAAACAGCATAAATAAAAAATAAGTATCTATTGCACCCACATAACTTCGGGGCCCTTGAAGCTTAAAATTGCTAAACATTCGTCTTCTCAGGACAAGGGAAAACCCTAAAAAAACCTTCATCTGGTTGCTCACCTTAACCGAGATTCGAATTCGGGACCTGCTGACTTGGGTTACGCTACCTCTACACTACGGAGATGGACTCATATAAGCTGTATGTCTCAAGGAGAGCTACATTTTTGTGCTTGATTTTAGCTATACCTTACGGTTTATTTTTATTTCTTTCTTTCTTTTAAATCTTCCGTGTTGTACCTTTGCAAGGTACTAAACTTAAATGCCAAGATTGGTATTTATCGACATTTTCGTTTTGATTTATACATTACATTTATTACTCAGGTGTACAGAGAAAAGTTTCCTTAAAAGCTCAGGGAGAAAGATTCCAAGAAATTGCAAAGAAACACTGACAGAGCTTTATAATTTATTAATTTGAGGTCTCTTAACAATCAGCTTTTAAAGATATAAATTGTTTTACTGTTAATGCATTTTTCTTAGAATAAATTTTACATTTGTTACATTTGAAAGTTACAAACCATGAATTAACAGTTTAAAAACTAAATCATGCGATAAAACACCCCTGGTTGTCCCGAGTAGTCAAGTGTGTTTTTCAAATTATTAAGGATTTAGTCTTACTAAAGCATATTCAACCCCACAATTTTGCCCAAGTCTAAAGAAAGTCCACTTTTGCCTACCCTTGGGACTACGCAGTGAAACTTCGCTGTGCTCTTAAAGACGATCTGTCCCTAAGCGATTTTCAGCTAGACTGAAGAACTGTCTTCCACGGGACCCGCCGAAGAGGGAACAAATGAGTAGTTCTAATTTTCCCACCAGGTTCCAGCTCAATCTCGTTGCATAGTCACTATAAGGATGTTGGGGAGGTTTTTTTTATCCCATAAATGCGTGACGACAGTGGAGTTAATCAGATTTGGCGCACAACTTGTGGAAGGGGTTAGACCAGTGTTTCCCAACCTTTTGAAGTTCACGGCACCCTTGGGAATAAAATTAAACACCAGGGGCACCCTTCCTTGAATTAAAAGAAAATTAAGCTTAATATGTTAATTTATTGAAATATTATATAATAATAACGTACACCATAACATAATACAGTAAACTTTACTACAATCACTGAGTAAAAATACATCAATAAATTTTGTTCGATTAATGATTAATGTGAAGCTTGTGATTGATGCTTAGAGCACAGATATGTGATGTCGGGTCTTACAGTTGACAGTGAAACACGCAAATCATCCTCAAGGTTATTCAGTCTAGTTCTTGCTTTGCATTTTATTGTCACCATAGCAGAGGAGGCTTGCTCGCATAGATAGGATGTTGAAAAGAGCAAAAGTGCGTTAATTGCTTTCTTCATTAGGTTAGGGTACTCCTCTCTCCGTTGAAGCCAAAAACTAGCCACCGACGCCTCACTCTTGGTGAACTTAACTTTGAATGTGGAATCAGCGAAAAGATCAATAAATTCATCTCGTTCACAAGCAGTGAAATCTATTTCCTCTGCACTATCTACGAAATCAAATGGTGAGACAACCCAGTCGAGATTCGTAGTGGAAATAGTTGGAAAGTACGCATATATTGCATCTTGCAATCTTGATAAGTGATCACAAATGCGGTCTTTCAGCTTACCCAGATCTTTATCTCCTGCCACATTAAGAAGAGATGGAAAGTTCGACAAATCTCCTTTTTGAACTGCAGACTTCCAAGAACTAAGTTTTCTTTTAAAACCTTTCATTTTATTGGTTGAGGAGATTATTGTTTCATGTCGAACTTGCATCGAAACATTCAGTTCATTCAGCTTATGAAAAATATCTGCCAGATACGACAGTTCAAAACACCAAGAATCACGTAGTAAGAGCTCATAAAATGTGTCTTGATTTTCATCCTTAAAAAAAGTTTTTAGCTGATCTTTAAGTTCGAGAAACCGGTTCAATACACGACCCCGCGACAACCACCTTACTTCTGTGTGAAGTAATAAAGAGGTATGAGCTGCAGCCGTTGCGCGACATAACTGTTCAAAAATTCTGCACTTTAAAGGTCGAGACTTCATATAGTTCACTATTTTCAACTTGGTTAAACACTTCAGCAAAATCTTCATTACACGCTTTCACGACTTATGCCTCTCTATGCAGAAAACAGTGAGTTATAATAATGGATGGATTTTCATTGAGAGCTCTGACAGTAAAACCTTTAATTTTCCCAGACATAGATGGTGCACCATCTGTACATATACCACAACAGTCTTTCCATGAAAGATCATGGTCATTGAGATAGGAATTAATAGAAACGAAAATATCATGGCCTGTGGTTGTAGTCTCCAGCGGTCTACAGAACAGAAACTGTTCACTAATATGTTTTTCATCAATATATCTGATAAAACCAAGGAGTTGCGGTTTGTCACCAATATCGAGACTCTCATCTACTTGCAAAGCTAATGTTCTATAAGTTTTTATTTTCTCCGTGACTTGTTCGTTGATATTGCATGACATTTCAGATATCCTGCGGCTGATTGTGTTGTTGGACAGAGGAACTTTCGACATTTCATTAACTGCTCCTTCGCCAAGTATTGTTGAAACTATAACTTGACATGCAGGGCCAATGCATTCCTCTCCAAGAGCATGAGGTTTCTTTTTTTTAGCTATCAGTTCTGCTATTTTAAATGAGGCTTCAAGAGCAGTATCACCTATGGTCATTCTCTTTACCATTCGCACAGCTGTTTTCTTCTCCCCTTCTAATATATGTGAAAAATACATTACACTTTTCTGTGACACACTAGGATGCTTTGTTGTAAGATGCCGCTTCAGTTTGCTAGGTACCATGTCCTCGTTGCTAAGTGTTTCGCCACAAACTAAACTCACAGGGATAGGGTTTTCCTCGTTGTTATTCCACTTAAATCCATACGCTAAGTAACTGTCCTGGTATGTTCTTTTCTTTCGTTTGTCTTCTTTATGTGGTGAATTCGACGGTCCGGGAGAAACTGTAAGATTTGGCCTCTTAAAGCAAGCAGTAGGAGCCGACTGTTCACTTTCACTGTCCTGGCGTTTATGTTTAACAATGAACTTATCCATAGCTAAACACTGTGAATCAACGCGAGGAAGACAACTGAAAGCGCCAAGCGGCGTACACTTTTATATATTCATCTGTCGAAGTCTCGGGAATGTTCGTGAGGAAGCGAGTAGTCTCGGGAATGTTCGGCAGGGTATAGCTGTAATGCCATCTGTGGGATACTTGTATAACTGAATTATTGAAATGAATCGACCAGCATCACCATCTGCCGAGCATGAGAGATTTGACTTATTTTATTTCACGACCTTACAAGACTTTAGGCTTCAGTAGAGGGTATTTTTTTTGTTTATCTCAATATCTCGCGTCACCCCTTAGCCAATCACAGGGCACCCTAGGGTGCCGGGGCACACCGGTTGGGAACCGTTGAGTTAGACAAACAGTTCACTGTTAATAATCGCAAGATGGGCTCCGTACGAACTTTTTCAAAAAATCTGATGTGCTCCATTCAAATTACTTTTTTTAATTCTGGGTAAAAATTATTGTGAATAAGCTCATTCTTCTAACTGCTTCATGCTAATCGAGATAAACATTAACAGGAGCGGTTTTAATATTTAGTTTCTTATAGGTATAAGGGAAATAAGAGGACAAGGTAGACTAAACCGAGCCAAATGCTTTAAAATGTGGTTTCTGTGGTATAGAAATCCGATTCTTAGCGTGATCAACTGTTGACAAGTATGACAAAAATATTAAGTATTTTAAAGCTGAAATAAAAAACAAGGAATACCTTAAAAACGGTCAACTCCAGGGGAAAAAATGCATATAACATAAATTGTGTTTTAACGAGCTATACATTGTGTTGTAAGTTTTTGTCTATCTCTTACGGTTCACTAGTTATGTAATATTCTGCAAAATTCGTGCTGAATAAAGACATTTTCAGAGGCTATTCCCAGAAAATACAAGAAATACATTTTATTTGTCATGTAAATATTTTGTATATATGATAAAATAATCAAAATCAAAGAAAATAAAACAAATCGAAAATGTCTCTATGTAAAGGGTAGTGGGGGATTTTCTTGAAAATCTTCGTGTTCGCATCTTTGGAGACACTGAATTTAAATACCAAGTTTGGTATTTTAATTTAATTTAATTATCGATTTTAAGCTATGCTGTTCCCACACACACACACACACACACATACATGGACCTTTTTCTAAAAATGCTTCATTTGGATTCAGGGATTCCCAAAACATTGTTTTCAGTGAAATCTTGGTATCGAATTTTTGGGTGCAATACGATATGTTCTCTATACACTATGTACATAGTATGTACAGGGAAAATAAAAATGATTTCTTTGGGTATGGGCCTCAAAACATGCATTTTGGGTGACATCTCGTCATGGAGTATGGGATACAACAGAATACTTCCTCTTTTTAGATAATAGTGATAATTAGTAATGGGGGCGCATAGGTTTCAACTTCTAGAGCATTAATGTTGGGAATTCAAGCTTTTGTATACATATGCTAAACGATTAATATATAAATCCATTGAAGTTTCAGCCATGAAGCTTTAATTACTAATGGTTTTGTGTTTAAGAAATGCTTGTTTTTAAAATCTATCCGCTGCTACAAGTTTAATGAAATGAGACCGAACACATTATTGTATGTTCTGGAAATTGTGAGTAATTAAACTAAGTGTTGCCTTTATTATATATGATTCCTGTGCAGAATAAACATGAATATTTATTTTAGTGAACTCATGACAAAAATTAGTGTTGTTTGGTCAAATGTCATGTTTTATTTTTATGTCATGAGCCATGCAATATATCAAAACCACAATACAAGTTTTATTAGACATAGTGTCTTTAATATCCAGTGCAATTTTCATAAAAAGTGTAACATAAGAGTACTTTTGTTTGCAGCAAAATTCTAATTAAAAAATCTGATGTATTTCATTCACGTGACTTGCTCAACATTTCTGTAACAAATTATTGCTAAAACCTTATTCTTCTATCTACTTCATGCTAATTTAGATAAACATTATAGAAATGGTCTTATCGCTTGCTTCCTTGTAAGTGGAAGGGAAATAATGGAATAGCCTAGGCTAAAGCAATAGTCAAATATTTTAAAAGCTAGTTGACACGTATTTGAAATCCGTTTCTTTGTATTGCCAGATTACAAATTCCCGTAATGAGAATAGTTTAAGCATTTTAAAACTGAAATCAATAGCAATAAATATCTCAGAAATGGTCAATTCCACAAATAAAATGTATGTGATAGATATAGATTATGTGTGATTATCTACTTTTTTGTATATTAAGTTTTTGTTTGTCACTTTCTGTTTACAAATTATGCAATATTTAGCAAAATGTACCTAGAATTAAGAGCTCTTTAAAGACTATTCACAGAAATTTCAAGATGTTCATTTTATTTGTTTGGTAAATATTTTTAGTATAAAAATGTTAATAAAAGCGTTACAGCGATTTTTGAGGAAATCAAAATTTCAATTTCTTTTACATGTAAAGGGCAGCTAGGGGTGTGGAATTTTCTACAAAATCGTGTGTGTGGTATGCTTGGTATGCTTGGTGTATATTAAATTTAAATACCAATTTTGGTATTTTACCAGCATTTCGTTTTTGAGTTTTTGTGTTCACACACACGGTATTTTTTCTAAAAATGCTTTTTTTTTTTTGGACACAGGGGACCCTAAAATGAGTATTTCCGGTGAAATCTCAGTATAGAATTTATAGGCGAAGTTGAACAACATTTAAAATGCGGAGGCTTTTAAAATAATATAGTTTATTATACTTACAAACGTTTTAGGGAAATGCAATTTCGTAAATGCGTAAATGAGGTTACTAGACTTAAGTTTTGGAAAACAAAACAGGAATAATTTTTGACCGAAAATGATAAATTGACAAACAACTGTCTCATAATAAGAAATGAGGTTTTGGAAGCCCTATGCTTACTTTCAGGTAGCGGCAATTGTATTTTCCAAGGTAGGCCGAAACATGTAACTGTGATGTTGTAGGGTGAACTCCCTCCTGAGCCAGCCAGATGTGACCCCCAGGATACATTATGATTCCCTTTTGCTCTGAACTGTCGATTCCAGCAAGTACAGGAAGAGGTCCGGTCGTTGCATGACTTCCAATTTGGAAAGGGTTCTCTTGCCAATTACACGCTGGCTAAATGCTGCACTTCAAGGGGATTCAATGGCTCATATATAAGATCTGCAATTGTATGCGCTGCGAAAATCCTAATATTCTCTCCCTTTTTCTCTCTCTCTCTCTCCAGTTATTGGTTAATGGTAGTCCAATAATTTTGCTGATCTTTTTTCGCTCTTTGTGCATGTTAGGCTAAGATAATTAAACTAGGGGGTGCGGCCATGAAAGAAGCCTTCTGCGCCCTCATCTGAACAAGGGTATCACCATCTCAAGCACACTTGTATTAAATGGCGTGTTTGTAGCAGCTCACTATCCCTCACATATGCATATCCACATAATGAACAATTGTAAAATCTTAACTTTTATTTTACAAAAATGTACTATATGACATGCTATCTTTTTGTCCTATACGATTAATTAAATATTTAGCAAATGTAGGGCGTTAAGCGTATAGCTACAAATATTTTGATAAATGGTATTTTAATGTGTATCTACTTCGGTGCGTTAGTTGTTTATCTTCGTCTAACAGTCTTCCTACAAACCAATAACATGATGTACTGTTTCACGTAGTCTGGCTGTTAGCTGCTAAACGCTCACTAGTAACCCTAATAAACAACTTACACAATAATACTAATATTTAATATTTTAATCATTACTATTATATATATACATTATTAATTTTTAAATCCAGTGTTTTTGTTTTATTATTGCTATTATTTATATATGTATATTTATATTTTATGTAATTGTTTGATCATTATATTTATGTTATAGTGAAACTTTACACTTTTTACGTATAAATATTATCTGTGTCACTTTGTCCTTCTGACAGCCCTCTAATGGGGAAAGTATTTTTAAATTAAATTAGACTTTCCGTTTTGCTACCGCACTTTTAACCTCAATACGCGACTTGCTGGTCTAGGTAGCATGTGATTATTGGCCTTGCAAAAAGCACGCAGACTCAGTTCCAATACAACATTCGTTATAGTAAGGTCCGCCCACTCAGAGTTACGACTTTTAACCCGCGGTATCAGGTAAAATAAACATGTAAATCTTGTGTATGCCACGCCTACTTGAAGTACTATCTAGTCTGAAAAAGTACTACTCTTAATAAATAGAAGTATAATTAGCAGCAGAAATATCTACACTTATTTACCTAAGAGCCTGAATGTATGATATATACATGCAAATTCACAAGCTACATTTGAAATTCATGAATGGTTGTGGCTAAATCGGTAATATGTTGTTCCTTTATGATTCAGGCATTACTTTCATAATGCTCCAAAACTTTTATACAGAGATTCGAAACCTAAACTGTTAAAGGCTTTCTTTTTCTCTCTTAGGAGACGAGGATTCTGAGAACGAGTCCATTTTTTTCATATTTAAATATACTCTTAAATACTAGGAGTGGTAAAAGTAGTACCTTTCAGAGATATTTATTCGGGGTGAAGTTTTTCTTTAGAGAGAATTGTGAAGTTAATTACAGGAAGAATTTGTCTTCTTTAGCAAATTCTAGCAACCAAATCTGCGGAGAAAGATCTACGTTTTAATATAAAGAAGAGCCAAGGACATTTCTGCTTTTTTACTGCCGTGTTTATTGGTTTTAAGAATGAAAAACTGATGAATTTTTCACTTTTATAGCGCTTATAAAATTGGTTTAGGTGCATTTAATAAAACAACATTTTCGTATAATACCAGAAATGACAGAAAAAAGTATTTTTGATCAAAAGTAGGACAACTTTCGTCTAAAAATTCTCAAAAATTCTAAAAAAAAACATTATCATAATCTCCTGACTTCAAAATGTCATTGTCGATGACAATGTCAAATATTATGATGATATTTTCTCAACTACAAATAATTTTGTAAACAATTCATATGCGAATCTTTTAGTTGTGTGTAGTTAACTATTTGCAAAATTGAATTACAAATGATGGCATAACTTTGTATTCTCGTCGTGACTTATTGTTCTAACTCTAACTGAAGCATATGACACTTGTCCTTTGTACAATCATATAGGGAAAAGTACATCAATGTAATTTTCAGAAAGTTCTGATGTTTTACACTCCCATGATTTTCTGTACCCACTATATACGAATAACAAAAAGAGACCAAACTGATAAAGAAGACCTTCAAGTCCCGTAGAGTCTAATAGTTCCCAGTTTTTAAGTACCATTACCCGTTTAAAATATATATTTTAACCGCCCTTAAAAATTGCATATTAGGTTTTACTATTAGAACCAGTTTTGACATATATGATTATGATTTTATGCTAATGTTTCGTAATGAATTCCTGAAGAAAACATTTTAATACATATAGAAACCTTCTCATAAAAAAATAATAAACGAAATAGGCTCAAACTTACTCTGAACACAGTCAATGAGCTAGGCACCTGACTTGAACCTGTCAGTGTTTAGAGATTGCGCACAAAGCAGACGTGAGTCATAAATCTGGTTCGCATTAAGGATTCAAGAGAAATTTGTAATCTATTATTCATGTTCAAAGGAAAGAGAGATTGTAAATGTAGATATTTGTATTGACCATTAAGAACAGTGCAATGAACGACATTATATCAATATTTGTTTCACTTGCGGACAAAAAAAGAACTATTTTCAGAAAAATATCCATGTGTGTATTCTCTTTGTGTGTGTGTCTGGGCAGGATAGTTCAACAACGAAAAGTCAATTAAATACCAAATTTAGTATTTATGTTTGGTATTTTTCCAAGGATATGATACGAAAATTTTCAAGAAAATCGCTCCACACCTTTTACCTGGAACATTTTTCCAAAATGTTTATTTTCTCAAAAAATGTTCTTAACCAATTTGGTTAAACTGCTCCGTATTTTTTAGATATTTTTATGACAAACGAAGAATATAGCCTGTGAAGACCTCTTCACTCAGGATGACATGTATAATTCGTAAACCGTAAGAGATAGCGAAATCTTATTGCACAAAAAAATGTTGATCTTATTAAAACACACAGTTTATGTCATAATCAATTTTTGTAGATTTAACCGTTTCCGAGATATTCCTTGTTATTGGTTTAAATTTTAAAGAACTTAAACTTTTAAGGACTTGAAACTTTTCCGGCACTGGTTATTAATGATTTCTTCTCGGGACGTCAGCCAGGTAAGTGTGGGATTAATTTCCAAGCTTTCAACGACGTACTCTGTCGCCATCATTAGGAAACTAGAAATGAATCCAGGCTTAATGTATGGGCTAGAGGGCATAACCCGGGACATGTGTGGCGAGTATGAGGACGACTTATGGACTAAGCAATGTCTCCAGGTGATGTACATTCTTCAAAGATGGCCGTGATGCGCCACGTTCCGGAACAGCAACAGCTGCAACTACGCAGAACGTCAGAGCTATTGAGGCGGCAATTTTGAACTACCGGCGGTTCCAACTGCATACCGTATCTCAGTGATTCAACATTTCTTACGGTGTGGTATAACAATATTGTACATGACATATTTCAGTTTCGTAAGGTTAGTGCTCACTAGGAACCTAAAAACCTGATAAGGACAACGAATGATGACAAGCTTGGATCACTCATCGCGTTACGCAGCAGAAGTGATTCGTCACTGGCAATGAGTCGTGGGTGTACCACTTCATGCCAGAAACAAAGCAGGCTTCAATGGAGTGGAAACATTCTGCTTCCCCAGAAAAAAAAAATATATATATTTTTTTTTCTATATATATATATATATATATATATATATATATATATATATAAGTATTCTGGCGTATGAAAGGTATGGTCTTGATAAACTTTGCTGAATACGGGCCCACCGTGAACGCTGCAGCCAACTTAGAACATTGGTAAACCAGCGTACTGCCCTTCATAACAAACACGTAACATTCATGTTGATCTGTCAAATTCCTTCACGACAATACTCCGTGTTGCTGCAGGTATTCGTGAGAAGATCAAGACATATGATTGGGAGATACTCCAGCATCCTCCATACAGTCCAGACCTGGCACCGTCGGACTTTCATTTGTTTGATCCCATAAAGAACTATTGGCCGGTAAACGCTTTGCGTTAGATGCTGAAGTGAAAAAAACTGTCTGCAGCCGTACGGACTTTTACGAACAGGGGGTTTTGAAACTGGTATCACAAGGGAGAAATACGTTGTGAAAATTGGAGAGTATGTAGAAAAATAGAGTAAATTTTTTTGTAATGGTACTTATTAAACTTTTGTTATAAAACTTATTGTGCATTACTTTCCGATCCATCTGAGTAAGAGTTGGTTATTAATAGTTATGTATCCATTATGCAATTTAGTGATTTATTTTGAGAACTTGAATCACCACATTTGTCACGTGACGCTTTTGTAGTGGCGCTAGACCGAAACAAAGATCACATTATTGAAGTACAGATCATAATTGTTTTATAGCACAAAAAACACATAAACTTGTTTGATATTTACTTCATTGTAGGTATAATAGTCAAATCTTTTCGGTGGTTTGCTGTAATATGCTGCCTTTGAAATTCCATACTCTTCATATGAAAATTCAAACCAATAACAACAAAAATTGGAATGAACTCTGTGTTTTAACGAATTTTATATAATATCACAGAAGCTTTGTCTATATCTTATTGTTCATCATTTATGAAAAGAATTTGAAGTTCATTCAGAATGAAGAGAACTTCGGAGTATATTCCCAGAAAATTAAAGCGTCATATTTTTTTTTCATGCAACTAGCTTTTGTTATTTTACTCAAAACCTTTATCGAGTTTTGAGAAAATAAAACCTTGCATAGGGTTCCATATAAGGATTAGTTAAGGTTGAGAGATTTTGTTGAAAATGTTCGTGTAGCATCTCGCCTCAAAACGTAAACTTTCGGTTAAATCACAACATGCATGGTATAGGATGATTACGGAGGGCACAACTATGACATTTAACCAGATAGAAACGCACCTATAATATGACAGGCAGAACTCCACGAGGGAGCATTGCGCAGACGAAAGGGAGAGTTGTGGTGAGGGGAGAGATAACACTGGGTGACCAGAACCAGGAACAACAGTTAACCAGATTGAGACTCCCTATAGTCTTATATCCACCAC
Source organism: Hymenopus coronatus (assembly GCA_030762935.1). NCBI lineage: Eukaryota > Metazoa > Arthropoda > Insecta > Mantodea > Hymenopodidae > Hymenopus > Hymenopus coronatus. The sequence continues at coordinate 157,384,831 of CM060892.1, forward strand.
ACCCATTGAAGGCGGAGATACGGTGAATTGCATTGGATCGGTTTTTGAGGGGTGTATTAAGTAAAAAAGAGCAAATGCCTACCCTGCCGTCGAGGCGCTACCGCCGACACTTGCAACCCTGAAACAGGCGAAGAATGAAGAAAATGATGAATGTAACATCATGGAGGGGAAGCAGATTTTGGGGATGGAAGAAACGCTGCCAGGAAAATCTCCTGCAAAATACCCGCGTGGCCGCAACTTTCCGATAAGGAGTCACATGGTTACTGTGCCGCCACCTCGCTCAATGTGGTCAAACAGAATCCTTTATCTACTTTAAGTATGTGGTAGAGGAAGCAAAATAACTAAAATAACTAAAATGAATTTCCTAGAAAAATTACTATATGCACAAGAAAATCTGATTTGTTGCATTCACATGACTTTTTCTATCTATTCTGCAACAATTATTCTTACAAAAGCTCATTCTTCTACCTACTCCATGCTAATAAACATAAAAAGTAACATAGTCTTATTACTTACTTCCTTGCAGGTACAAGAGCCATAGGGAGTATGCTGGAATAAAGCGATAGGAAAGTCTTCCAAGAGTTTTCATTTTTTGTTTCATTGGCTTTTCGTTCTCTTTGCTTCCCCAGGAGAAACAAAAAGAATAAAGATTTTCCATTTGAGAAATGAACAAGTATTTTGAAACTAAAACTAATAACTGTGAATACCTCAGAAACGATCTACTCCATAAAAATGTAATTGGCATAAATTGTGTGTTTTAACGCGCTCTACATTTACAGTATAAGAACTTCTCTATCTGTTACGGTTTACCAGTTTATGTAAGAAGAATCCAAAATGAACAAGACTTCACAGACAATTATCAGTAAATGCAACATATACGTTGCCTTTGTCACAAAATATCTTAAACATATGTCTTTATAATAAAAATCGTTAAATCCATATTTGTCAAAATCAAGTTTTCGAAAAATGTTTAGTATAAAGGGTAGTTTGGGGGGGATTTAGGCGAAGATCTTCATGGCCCATCCTTGAGAGATGCTGAACTTAAACACAAAATTTGGTATTTAATGGTGTTATGCTGTTCACACAAACACACACAAACACACATACACAAAACTAAACAATAAAAAAAAATCGCTGTTCTAATGCTAATTTTTCAAGCATGATTTTTCTGTTTCGTTCCGAACAGAAGCTAAATGCGTCGGAGCTAATTTTGCGATTAATCTGAACGTTAATATTAAAAGCATGTTGCATATAAACCCGGGCGCTGTCCGCCAGTGCAGCGAAGTTAACGTGACATATTCAGTCCTTCATAAAATATGACATCAAGCGAATTGAAATTGGTACTGAAATCATTAGTAATTTTATTACTCGGGACTTCCACTTTGATTTCTGTCCTGCCCGCAGTTAATTCAGTGATTGAGCTCTGCTTTCAGAAGTTTGATTGATTATAGGTGTGACGACTAAATCGATTCCCCGCCGCCGCATTCGGCTGGTATGATTGTCATTCTCTAATTATGCAACGGGACGGATTATTATTCGTTCTTCTGCCGGACAGAATTGGTCGCGTCATCATATTCAAGCTCACTTAAGGGAATGCAAAACTGATACACTGGAATTCCAGGCCATTGTGAGAACTCGATCTTGCGTGTAAGGTCACGCGAAGCTGGTTAAATACTTTGTTAACTCTTTCAATTGTGCAATATGACTTTTTTATAACGTTAATTTCTTAGACTATGCAAGTTTTCAAAACACCTCCCTAGTTCTTATTCCGTCCCGTTTTATTATTACTTTCTCTAACACGTATGTACGTACATACACTTTACATTCTGACTAGGGAAGCTATTGTATTCCACCCAAAAATTAGATTTCGTGACTTCACCACAAATATATGTTTTGAGATCCCCTGAATCTGAAAAAAAGCATTTTTAGAAAAAGTTCCCTGTGTGTGTCAGCATACCTCGAAAACGAAAAGGCCGTTAAATACCAAGCTCGATATTTATGTTTAATATCTTCTAAGGATTCAACACAAAGATTTTAAAGAAAATCCCCCACCATTTTGCATGGATTAATTTACATTACAAATGAAACGTATTATTTTGAGTTTTATTGGAATAGCCTCTGAAGACCTCTTAATATGGATGAGTTTTGCAGAAGTTTGCAGAACGGTTAAACCGTAAGAGATAGACAAAAACGTACTACACACAAATGTAGATCTCGTTAAAACACTCAATTTATGTCATGTATGCTTTTGTTGTCACCATTTTCGAGACATTTCATGATATTGGTTTCAATTTTAAACTACTTAACTTTTCTCAAACGGAACCATGCAAAGCGAAGCGAAGCGAACCTCAATTGTTTCATCTTTTAAAAAGTTTCAATATCGCTTTAGCCTAGTATATTCCTTTATTTCGCTTCTACTTACAAACAAGCAAATAATAAGACAATTTCTGTTAATGTTTACCTCGATTAGCATGATGTAGATAAAAAAATATATGTTTATTACAAAACCTGATGCTCCCATTCACATAACTCTCTATCTGTTTTACAAACCAACTATTCCTACAAAAGATTATTCGATTATTTAAATCATGCTAAACAAAAGCAAATTTGTCTTATTACTTCCTTCCTTGTAAGTAGAAGAGAAATAAGGGAATACACTAAGTTGAAGCGATAGCAGTCGATATATGATTCTCATTGAAATCCGCTTCTTTGCATGGCCAGGAGCAAAACTAAAGAAAAATGTTAAATTCCTAATTGAGAACGATGTAAATATTTTGAAATTGAAACTAATAACAAGCAATATCTCGTAAATAATCACTCTAGATAAAATGTATTTCTATGTTTTAACAACATATGTCTCTTGTATTGGAAGCCTTTGTCTATCTCTTACGATTTACCAGTTATACGAAAGTCATTCAGAATGCCGAGGTCTTCTGAGGCTATCCGCCAATTCATTAAAAGTGTTAAACATATGTTAATTTAGGACTTGAAACTTTCCCGGCGCTGTTTATAATGATTTGTTCTCGGGATGTCAGCAAGGTAAGTGTTGGATTAATTTCCGAGCTCTCAACTTCGTAGTCTGTCGCTATCAATAGTTCTCTGATGATGATGACCGCAGAGTACGTCGTTCAAAGCTCGGAAATTAATTTAACATTTACCGAGAAGATATTATTGATATGGTAATAATTGCCATTTTTCACAAAATAAAAAATTTCGAACAATTTTCCTTGTAAAGCGTAGTTGGGGAAGTGGAATTTTAGTGAAAAACTTCGTGTTGTGTCCTTAAAAGATGGTTAATTTAAATATCAAGTTTGGTACTCTTGGAACTTTTTGTTTTTGAGTTATGTTACCCACCCCCACACCATAAGAGTATCCAAGGGTACCAAACTTGGTATTTAAATTAACCATCTTTTAGGGACGCGACACGAAGTTTTTCACTAAAATGCCACTCCCCCAACCCGCTTTACATTGAAAATTGTTCGAAATTTTTTATTTTGTGAAAAATGGCAATTAAATTACCATATTAATAATATCTTCTCGGTAAATGTTAAATTAATATATATATATATATATATATATATATATATACATATGCACACAGACTCACACACACACACACACACACACACACACGGATCTTCCTATAGAAATCCTTTTTTGGATCCAAAGGGTTTCAAAGCATATGTCCAGTGGAATTCGGTATCGAGTTTTTGGGTGAAATACAATTCCTTTCTACCTACTGTGTGTATTGTACATACGGGATTGAGAAAGTAAAAAACTTCTATTTACTCCATGTTAATCGAGAAAAACCTTTATAGAAATATTTTTATAATCTAAAACTTTGCGCCTGTTTTTCCTGTGGTCTGTAGTTTAAAATATTTTGCTTGTTATAATATTTCAACCTGATATTTCGTCTCCGTTATTCATAGAGAAGCGAAGTGAGTACACACCTCTGGAGATGTCGCTCACTAACAGGACGAAACATCAGGTCAAAATATTTTAATGAGCCAAACTACATCATGGCTAAAAAGAACCCATAAACTTTAGATTCTAAAAGTATGGATATCGGCCGTGAAAACATATATATATATATATATATATATATATATATATATATATATATATTTGCAGAATACTATTACTACATATTCCATTGTAAATATGGTCTAAATAGGAAAATACACCAGGCTTAAGTACATTCAACTGTTCAAGAGTTGGTTGCTATGTGGGGTATTGGGTTCCGTTCTGTTTGTTTGATCAGGAAAACGAAATTGGAATAACGACTTTCTATTTGATAAAAAGTATTAAAAAATTAAAACCAATAAAAAGTATCTCTGCACACAAACTTCTTACAAAAATGTAGTCTTTCTTTTACTTCATGCTAATTCAAGACAAGATTAACAAAATGAGCTTATTACTTAGTACCTTATGAACAGAAAATAACTGAAGAAATACACTAGGCTAAGCGATAGTCCAACGATTTAAAGGTTGTTGCTGTGCATTTGTCATTAAAATTCGCTCCTTTGTATGGTCAGAAGTAAAACAAAAGACAAGGTTGACTACTTGTGTAAGAAAAAAAAGTTTAAATGTTTTAAAATTGACAATAATAAATATCTCGAAAACGGTCAATTCTATAAAAATGCATATGACATAAATTGTGGTTTAACCAGATCTATATTTTGTCTATCTCTTACGGCTTATCATTTATGCAAAATTCATCCAGAATAAAAGGTCTTCAGAAGCTATTTCCAGAAGAGTCAACTATACTAAAGAGATCTTTAAAAACTATCTCAAGAAAGTTCAGGACGTAGATAATGATAATGAAAATGTTTAAACATATGTATTTCAATCAAACTGGTTAGAGCCATTTTTTGAGAAAAATTTCGAATAATGGTCCATGTAAAAGGTAGGTAGTTGAGTGGGAGTTTCTTGAAAATCTTTATGTCGCATCCTTGGAAGACACTAACTTAAACACCAAGCTTGGCTTTTCGTTTCTGAGATATGCTGCCCCCCCCCCCCCGCACCTCCCGCACACATGCACATGGACATTTTTTCTAAAACTGTTTTTTTTTTTTTTTTTTTTTTTTTAAGTCTCCAACCATGTATTTCCAGTGAAACATTGGTATCGAATTTTTGGATTGGAAATAATACCCCCTCTATCTACTATGTACCTGTAAATACGTGCTAGAGAAAGTAAAATATCTTCTTATTGCTAAACAGTTCAGTTAACTAAATACAAGACATATGCACTGTTACTTAAATACAGCTCACTAATAAAATTACAATTTCTTACACATTGGGAATTCGCTGCAATGTTTGCAGTTTTCTTTATTCCAGCAGTTTTTTAGTATATGCCAATGAAAATATGGTTTCAAGTTTTCATCACTTGACTTTTATGAGATGATTTTAAAGCTCCGTAAGGAAAAGTGTTCTATACATAGGTTATCCCAAACGTACGCAGAATTCTTGCAGGCTTTAGTGGAGCTTTCTCTGGAACGAAGCTGAAGAAAAGGTTAATACTTTTCGTTTTGATATTTATCCTTTAACCCAATAGAATTGGTTTTTAAGTTAATTATTTCCAACTTAAATTCAACAAGAATATCAAGGATGTACCTGCCAACACAAGTACAAAACAATTTATGAGTTCCATCACCACTGATATACCAGTGTCTGTAATTATGCTATCCACAGTGAGGGCTGTAAACAGCCCTGCACATCCTCAAGCGACCTTCATCCGAATTGGGGTAGGCTGATTTAGATAACCGAATTAAACGTATGTTTTACTTTCTTGCCATTCAAAGAGCTTGTGTTTTACTTTAATTTTATTGTCCCATTTATAGATCACCTTTAACTACATGGTCTATTCGGTGGCATTTCCCTGTTGAACATATTTCCTATGATCAGTGTGTACTGTTTATTGTCTTGGGTTTCTATCGCAGGTTATTTAATTTTATTCATTAGATCACACTCACGCTCACATTCATACTACCAGACTCTGGGGAAGAAGGGAATAATCTGGGATGGAGAAAATCTCTCTACCTCCCAGTCGGGAATCGAATACGGGACACCTCTACAGCAGGTAGGTATTCTACTGACTGAGCTAGGGAGCAGCCAACAGCTTGTCATTGTATTTAATATCGCGATTATTCGCTCTCTACTTTCTCCTTCAAAAAGTATCTTTTCCTGAATAAACAGTATTTTTAGAAAAAGGTCCGCGAGCGTGTATGCGTGTGTGTATGTGTGTGTGACTGTGAGCAGCAAATCTCAAACACGAAAAGTTGGTTAAATAAACCTGGTATTTAAGTTCAATATTTTCCAAAGATGCGATACGAAGATTTTGAAGAAAATTCCCTCGCCCCAAACTACACTTTACATTGAACAGTTTTTGAAAATTCTGATTTTCTCAAAAATCACTATAACGATTTTAATTAAAATATCGTATGTTTCAGATGTTTATACTAAATGAAATGTATATCTTGAATTTTCTGCGAATGTCTCCTGAAGCCCTGTTCACTTTGGATGACATTTCCATATCTGGTAGCCCATAAGAGAGGGAGAAAATCCTATTGCATAGAAATATATATCTGGTTAAAACACACAGTTTACATCAAACACCCTTTTTGTGTACTTAATCTTTTCAAGACATTCCTAACTATTGGTTTCTATTTTAAAATACAGTTCTAAAATGAAAACTCGTTATACCTGTTTCATTCTGTTGATCAAGCAAAGAGAACGGAATCTCAAAGCTTAATATAGCGAGCAACTCTTGAAAGATTTTAACTATCACTTTAGCCTAATGTGTTCACTTATTTCCGCGTATCTACAAGGAAATACATAATAAAAGCATTATTGCAGTTTTTATCGATATAAGTGAAATAGAAAAATAAGCTTTTGTAAGATTAATTTGTTACAGAATTGGTAGAAAAATTCACGTGAATGTAATATATCAAATTTTTTTCTGAACAATGAAGACAAAAAAGTATGTATAGTATTAAATATACAAAATTAAGTCCTGAATGTGATTGCTGCATTGCTATGCTGATATTAAGCGACATTATATCCGTAACACCTCCTTACTTCTGTCCTAGGAAAGGAACTGATGCAAGTGCTTACCTTACATATCCATTCAACACGCCAGGTAGGAGAACATGGAAAGTAACGTTTCATAACATATTATATGGTTACCGAATTATTTAATTATTTATTTCCTGTAATTTATAATTCTAAGACTGCATTAAATATATTCAACTATCGGATAATCTTAATACGAAATACACTCGTGCTTTAGTCATCAAGATTATCCACTTGTTGCACAAATCATTATGAAACATACTAAATGGCTATTAGGAGTATAAAGCATGTGTTTGTATTCGAAGTTAAGATTTCTCTAAGGAACTCTATTATATCAATACTTGCTTAATTTTTGGACTTATCATTTTACTTAATATTAGCATTTTTATGGTTGGTTAGACCTCTTAAGTATTTTTATAATTGGTTAGACCTCTAAGTATTAAAAATTATATGTTTGTTAACGATGCTGTCAATTGTCAGGATCATACCAACGGCGCCAAAGTGCCAGCATTTCGTCCCGCAAGAGCTATTTTATATCCCAATAAATGTACTGACATACAGTCGCTTTTAAACATAATTAAAACCCATTATCGGTCAGACCGTGTTTAAACCCGCGAACTTGAGTTGAGGAAGCCTGCGCTTAATCAACAACCTCCAAGTAGGAGTGGCAGAAACAAAAAATGTAACCTTGAATGAGCGGACCACGCTGTAAAAATGTTTTATCGGAACTGCGTTTGAATGCATTCTGCAAGGCCAATGACCCACACTTACTAGGCCTGCATGTCAGATATTAAGGTGTGAAAATGTGGAAGAAGTCGGATAGTCTAAGCGTTGTTCATTTGGCTGCGCAGTTTAGATATGAAAAATACATTAGGTGGAAATATATAAGTTGTTATATTTAAGGTGAATATGTGATTGATTTGTGAGAAAACTGTTAGATGTAGAGAAAAAAATAACTGACATACTGAATTGAATACACATTAAGGTACCATTTATCAAATTAGCTGTATCTATACACGTAATATCATGTACACTGCGCTTACTTTGCCACCTCCTTCTCCTGTCAGTCTTGGTAGCTCACATGTCAGGTGCTGGCTGGCCTTCTTATCTTAAGCACGCGATGGTTTATAAGCAAGTTTAAAAGCGACAGTACACTGGCATGTTGAGCTCATGCGGGACGAAATTCTGGCACACCGACGCGATGATATGGTCCTTGCAATTGACCGTGTTGTTAGCAAACAAATATTTCAAAGTGAATTAATTGTTTCACATCAGTAATGTATAGGACAGAAGTTGGAGTCAGATGTCAGACTGCAAAATTCACTGCCATACACGGTTTTTAATCGCCAGTGGAATATGTCAGGTCAAAATAATTTCAGGTCACCTTGTGGTTTACAGGAAAAAACTAGTCAGATAAGGAATTTAGTGCCGTGCCTATATGTTGCCATGGTAGCTCAGTGGCCGGAGCAACTGGATGGAAAGCAGGAGATCCGTGGTTCAAATCCTGGCTATGGCACTGAATTTTTCAGTTTGACTCTCCGTATACTTAAAAAAAATCTTAAGCTGCGTAACAAGTATAGCCATACTTTTCAATAAATAGGTGCAATATAAGTACCTTTTCAAAGCAATGCCAATGTTTGTTAAAGGATTTCTCAGTTTGCAGCGATGACTTGTGTTTATCCAATATTTGATGAACCACACTAGCAACTGAGAGAATGAATGAAAAAGAGGAATGTGACATGGCGCACTCTTGCCCCCAGGAGGAGCGGTATTGAGCTGCAACTAGCGTTTCCGTCGACTAATTTTTGTCCGAGCAGACGGCAGCAGCGTCGCGGCGGTGCTAGCAATTTTGTTTATAGTGTCCGAGCTTGCGGTGATTATGTCCATTTAACTTCTGGTTTTTACTCGGTTATGGTCTCCCTCCCTACACCGGCTGCTCCATTCAGCTAGTGTTACTACTGTGCTTTTCATATATAGAGAGACAGGCCTCCTCACTCACTCGCATCCCATGCTCAATTACTCCCTCCATCCCATCTTTCGTCCGTCCTCACGCCAGGAGTGCCCAAACTGCTTCTCCTGCACTGTAAGGCAAATCTCACCATAAACATGCTAACTTCTTATTCAATATAGAAGAATTAAGGATAACCACAGATGAAATTTCAAAATGTTAGACTTTTTATCCAAATATTTTCAAAATTGTATTTCATGCTACTATACCATAGTTTTTAGTATACGAACTTTTGGTTTCCAATCAAAAAGTCTAATGATTAGAAATAAATAATTCAAATTTTAGGCCCAATATTCACAGTTGTATTAATATCTCTTTTATTGTTAAAATATTAACTATTTATAATAAAAGTATGCTTTAAAAATCCATGCAGATATCTTTAATTCTTTTTCTAGAAAACATTATATCATATTTTTATTATACTGAAACTTCAGGTGTTGCACTATGAAAACATATTTATTTACATTATTTAAATACTAATAAATAAAACTGTAAGCGAAAAATATTAGATTATACCAGATGGTCCAATTTCCCATTGAAGAACTGGCCAGAGCAAAATTCGTTTTACCCCTCGCATGACTGTAATCGGCACACTGCCCTCGCTGATAAACAAGAGGAGTAAAGCGAAGGTGGCTCAGCCAGTTCCACACTTACCAATATTAACTTGAAATAACCCCGTTCAGTTCTGCACCTCGTTTAGCGTACGAAGGAATATTTGAATACGTAAAATACTGAGCATTTGGGCCCCTGGTATTCATCTTCGTAAGGGTTCTAATGATGTTGGATTTGTATGAGGCTTACGACCATTTTGTTACAAGTATTAGCCATATTGATATTAGTGACTTTAATTTTAATTATTTGTGTTATTTTGTATATGGTTTTTAATTCCATTGTAGTTTATAAAAGGTTGCTGATATTTAGTTCAAATATCCATAAATCAAAATATATAAAATAAATATTATTAACAATAAAGGTTTTAATAATTTAAATAAAACTTTGTTCTTGTTAAGCAAAAATAATTTTTAACTTTAAACTTCAAAGTAAACAAAACATTCTTATCATTAATTGATCCATCATCCCATATTTGGGAAAACAAATACGCCGTTTCCTAAATCAGGTTAAATTTCTATTTCGCATTACGCCATTATGTACACATTTGACAAGAGCACCATAGAGTAAATGAAAACTTGCGGACTGTATGTGGCGAAATTTTGTCCACGTACCTTCTCTTTCATAGTATGTTGTTTTTTTACGTGCAAATAAACGTTATACTGGACCAAGGCTTTACTTTATTCTAAACTAAACCTGCTAAGCATTTTTACGTCTAAATAAAATCCATCAACCTCTGCCAGAATTGAACCTGCGACCTGGATTCTAGAAGTAAAATTGAATTTTAATTTATGGATACCCTTTAACCATTATGGTTCCCAACAACCCTGTCTGTTTTGGGCATGAAAGTCCGTTTTACTTTGCTCAGGTGCCTCTTCACCGGGCTTAAGATTCTTTTACGTGCCGTAAATCTACGACGTGAAATCAACGGCTATATTTCCCTTCCGAAGGAAGTCATGCTAAAAATTTTTGCGCCCGAATAAGCCATTGCCCTCCACCGGGTTTGTATCCATGATCTTGGGAACCAGAGGCTAGGATGTTCCCAATTGATCACGGAGGACGACAAAGGTACTAGAGGCTATCATGGAAACAAAGGAGGGCAACAATATTCAAACGTGACCTAGAGATTTTTTCACTCTTCTGGTTTTTAATGAAAAGTTGATGTCTTCTAACATAATATTTGTAAGAGTATATCCTAAATGGTTGAAATAATTATGTTATATCTTGAGCAATTTAAAAGTGTAACAAAAATCACACGGAAATTTCTAAGATTATTCTCTCACAGTTTATGCTGAAAGTTTTTACAAGATTTGTTAAAAATTACACCGCATGGAATATTTTTAAGACAAACGCAAAATATTATAACAAGTCAAGGTCGATTAAAAGACAGCACGCAAATACAATCCATTACGTCACATATTGGATCTTTAAAGGGTTCTGAGAGCAAAAGTCATGGTATATACTATTTGAAGCTAATGGTGTAAAGTACGTTTTGGTCATAAATAATTTGCTCATCTTTTGTGGTTATTCCAAATGGAATGTATAAAGCATATCCAAAAATAGCTGCACAAAGAATCAATATTTTTAAAGATTCTATTTAGGAATCATCTTTACCTTATGTAGCACAATATACAATGCACATAGTAGGTATAGAAGGTATTGTATTCCGTCCAAAAATTAGATACGTAGATTTCACCGAAAATACATGTTTTGGGGACACTTGATCCCCCTCCAAAAAGACTTTTTAGAAAATGGCCAGTATGTGTGTGTCTGTGTCTGTGGTCAGCGTAAATCTATCAAAAGTAGATTAAATACCAAATTTAGTATTTAACTTTAGTAGTTTCCAAAAATGAGAGACGAAGATTTTCAGAGAAATCCCAAACTATCCTTTACGTAAAATTTGTTTGAAATTTTCGATTTTCCAAAATATGGCATTAACAATTTTTATTAAAATACCGTATATTAAAGCTGTTTATATGGCAATTAAAATGTCTAGCCGGAATTTCTTTGGGATAAATCCTGAAATCTTCCTTATTCTGAATGAGGATAAACCATAAAAAATGGACAAAAGCTTACTACACGTACTACTATATAGTTTTACTCCAGACCTTGGAAGGAGAACAGAATTTCTATGACAATTTAGCTCAACACCAATGCAATGGTCGAGCTTAGGCAATTTCAACCAATCGCGATCATCTGACTGGAGCGATACTGTCGAAACATCTTATCGCAGGTGATGTTCATTTCTTTGAAATCTTGTCGCACCTGAAGTTCGTTTGTTTAATTCAGGAGAGCTTATTTAATAACTAATGTATTACAATCACAGCCTGATCATATCTCCCTTCATATACATTATTAATAGTATATTTTGCTGATTTGTCTTATCATTTATACAACTAGTGTTTTCATCTCTTGGAACAATTCACTCCCGTCGCTTCGATCCAGTTCTGAATTATTGACAAGATGATAACATTTGTGGTATTACTTGTGATAATCCCATAGCAAAGGCTTTTAAAACATTAGTCTAGAGTATTCCCTTATGTCCTTTCGAATTATAAGGAAGCAAGTGATAAGACAGCTTCTGCTAAAGTTTATCTCGATTAGCATGACAAATAAAAGAATACTCTTTTGTAAGAATCTTTTTTAGATGAACAGCTAGAGAAGGTCATGTAAATGGAATTCGTCAGCTCTTTATTTCTTGTGACAGTAAAGGATTTTCCAGGTAACTTACAAACTGAAACGTTTGCGAATGGTAAAATTCTCATAAATTCTAGTAAAACGTTTGTCAGCTGCGTTTTATGGTTGAGTTCCAACAACTATATGAATAAATCGAAACAAAACTGTTTGTATTTATCTATTTTAGCATTAGGTTCATAAGCTATATTAGTATTGTCAAGAAAACTAAATTTTAACCCAAATTAGAAAATATTCAATAAAGCTGTTAGATGTCTGTATATTTACTTCCTCTACGCGTAATATGCACACACTATATAGAGAAGTTACTGTATTGCACCCAAAAATTCGATACAAAGATTTCACCGGAAATACATGCTTTGGGATCCGCTGAATCCAAAAAAAATGTCCATGTGTGGGTCTGTCTGTCTATGTGTGCATGTGTATGTGGGCAGCATAGCTCAAAAACGAAAAATATAAAACTTGATATTTAAGTCCAATATCTTCCAAGGAAGCGACACGAAGATTTTCAAGAAAATTCCACCACCACCAACTACACTTTAAATGGACAAAATTTCGAAAATTTTGATTTTATCATAAATGGCTTTAACGTTTTTGATTAAAAGCTCTTATATTTAATATACTTACATGAAAGAATGAATATTTTGAATTTTATGGGAAAGAGCTATAAATCCTTATTCTGGATGAATTTTTCGGAATTATTCATAATTGGTGAACCTTCAAAGATAGACAATAATTTACTACACAAAAATGTATATCTTATTAAATCAAACAATTTACTGAAAAAAAATCAAAATTTTGGATTTTTTCAAAAATGGCTAAACTTAAGATATGCTTAAGATATTTACATGACAAATAAAATGTATATCTTTAATTTTTTGGAAATCTCCTTTTTATAGTGTTTAATGCCATTTTTTATACCACAAATGCCATCACAGGCGATTACAATGATGAAACATGGAATGAAATTGGAGCACCAGTGGAATGTGCTGGAGGGGAAACAGAGAACCTGGAGAAAATCCGCACTGCGCCTCTTTGTCCACCACAAATCCCACATGCGGTCGCTTGGGATCGAACACGATCGAGTGGTCTAACCACTCGGTCACGGCGCGGCCAGGATCATCGTCTGAAGACCTCTTTATTCTGGATCATTTTTTTGAATTTTTCATAACTAGTAAACCGTAAGAGAAGGACAAAAACTTACTTCACCAAAAATATAGATCTCATTAAAACACACAATTTATTACATACACATTTTTTTTTTTTTTTTTTTTTTTTTGTGGAGTTGACTGTTTTCAGGGTATTCTTTGCTATTCCTTTCAGTGTTAAAATACTTAATCTTTTCTCATACGGGAACTTGTCAACTCCTGGTCATGCAACGAAAAGGATTTCAATCCTATAGCAACCACATTTTAAAACATTTGGCTGTCAGTTTAGCCTGTGTATTCTCTTATTACCTTATACTTATAAGGAACTAAGTTATAAGACCGTTTTTGCTAAACTTTATTCGATTAGCATGACGTATATAGAAGAATAAGATTATTAACAATAATTTGTTACTGATATGTAGAGGAAGTCATGTGATTGGAACACATTAGATTTTTAATTTAAAGGCCAGTGAAATAATTAACTATATTTGGGTCTTTTTAATTTAATTCTATTTTCATAATGCAGTATTGCTTTTCTGCAGGTGGTATGTACATCGTGTATAGAGAAGGTATTGAATTCCACCCAAAAATTCGATGTCGAGACTTCGCCGGCAATATAGTTTTAAGGTACCTGAGTCCAAAAAAAAAAAAAAAAAACATTTTTAGAAAAAGGCCAGTAAATGTGTGTTGTGATTGTGTGTGTGTGTGTCTGTGGATTACATAGCTAAAATATAAAATGCCGATTAATACCTAATTGGGTATTTAAGGTTAGTATCTTCTAAGGATGCGACAAGAAAAATTTCAACTAAAAAAAACAACAAAAAACGCCTTTTTATTTCGATTAAAATACTGTATGATATATATACACATTATAAATACAATGTATATAATGAATTTTCTGAAAATAGCTTCGGAAGACACGTTCATTCTGAATGAATTTTGTTGAATTTTGCATATTTAGTAAACAGTAAGAAATAGCCAAACGCTTACTACACAAAAATGAAGATCTCGTTAAAACACATAATTTATTTCTAATCACTTTTGTTGTAGATTTGACCGTTTCCAAGATATACCTTGTTTTCAAACGGGATTTTATAACATATCATCTGCCTTTGTTCACTGCTGGCCTAGCAAAGCAAATCGAATTTCAATTGTTCACATAGCGACCAGCTTTTAAACATTTTGACTGTTGCCTTATTCCAGTGTATTCGCACATTTCCCTTCTGCTTAAGAGGAAGTAATAAGACCTTTTCTGGTAATATTTATCTCGATTAGCATGAAGTAGATAAAAGAATACTCTTTTGTTTGCAGAACAGGTACAGAAAGAATTGTGAATGGAAAACATCAGATTTCTTTTTTATTTTACTGTAGATATTTGACTCGTCAATCACTGTTACTACAATGCCAAGTCATGACAAGTTATGACACACTCGTATCAAATATAATTTCAGAATGTATTCTAGATGACTCAAAAATGAATTAAAGAAAGGGCGTACTAAGTACCATTTGTACTTACTTTGTTACGCAATTAATATACAAACTAAAGAAATTGTGTTGTCTTAATAGTAAAGTATTTCTATAAACTAGATGTACACTGTGAAAAACTTTTTCTATTTTTACTTTCCTTTACACCCATTATGTACATAGTGTATAGAGAAGGCAATGCATTCCAGCCAAAAATTATATACCGTAATTTCACCGGAAATACTCGTTTTATGGCGCAATGTACCCAAAACAGTTTGATGTGTTTTATTCACATGACTTTCTCTACATTGCTGTAACAAATTATTGTTAAAAACTATATTCTTCTACCTACTTTATATATTCGAGATAAACATTAGCAAAAATTGTCTTAATTACTTGCTTTCTTGTAAGTAGAAGCTATATAAGAAAATACACTAGGCTAAAACGAATATCAAATCTCTAAAAAAGCTGGTTGCTATGTGGCTTTAATCCGTTTCTATGCAGGGCCAGGCGTTTACAACGTTACACGGAACTAAATAATAATACCGTGTCTGCTAATGTTAATCTCAATTAGCATGAAGTAGATAAAATAATAAGCTTATTAACAATAAGGTCGTCTCCTTAGCGCGGTGGTAGCGCAGCTACCTACCAAGCGGGAGACCTGGGTTCGATCCCCAGTACCGGCATGGGGATTTTTCCCCCGCTGGGAGACCTGGACCGGGGTGCACTCAGCCTCGTGAGGTCCCTGGGGGGGCCAATTGAGGAGCTACTTGATTGAGAAGTAGCGGCTCCAGGTCGTGAGGACCGCATTAACCGGCCGGGAGGGGCTCGAGGCGCTGACCACGTCTCACCCTCCAATACTGCACCCCATCCATGACGTCTGTAGTGGACCGAGATGGGGGACGCAGCGGCCGGGCGGTAGGCCAAGGCTCCCCGTGAGCTGTCGTACCATGGAGTTATTAACAATAATTTCTTCTCGAGATGTAGAGAAAGTCATGTGAATAGAACATATCAAATTTAGAGCATTTCTTTGTGGTTGGAATCCTTCCACCTATAGCAAAATGTGAAATGAAACTTTTCTTCCAAAACTTTATCGATTAGTGCGAAATTATTAGAAAATATGTTTTCGTAAGAGTAGTATGATCAAAACAAGTATGAATACATTCACGTAACTTTCTCTGCCCATTTGCAAACACATTCTTCTATCTCCTTCACGTTTATCAAGAAAAACATTAGCGGAAACGGTTTTATGTCCTTGTACAAGAAGAATAAGGAAATACAATAAGTTAAAGCGAAGTCAAATCTTCTAAAAGCTGGTCGTTATGTAATTGTTTATAAATGCGTTCTTTTTCCATAACCAGGAGAAAGAAAAAGGAATAAGGACTTCTCATTTGAGAGAAGTTTAAGTAGTGCAAAGTCGAAACAAATGACAAAGAATAACTCAGAAATAGTTAACTTTGCAAAAAAAAAAAAAAAAAAAAGTATAGTACATATATGAGATAAATTGTTTGTTTTAACGAGATCTACATTTTTTGTGCAATGTTAGTCTGCTTGCTACAATTTACTAATTCCGTAAGAACAGGGCTTCTGAGTTTATGCTCAGGCAATTCAAGAAATACATTATATCAGCATTAGTTCATTTTTCAATTTTGGTTTTGGCAGGAGTTTATTTATTAATTCGTTTATTTGTAATAAAACTATCGTATACTCTACCATAATCAAAATCGTTAAGGGTCATTTTTGAGAAAATCAACATTTTCCAAAATATTTCTAGGTAAACGGTAGTTTGGGGCAATACATTTTTATATATATTACGTTAACGTCTTTTAACCTGGCTATTTATATTTAATGATGACTGAAATCGGTGAAATGATGCTCAAAAGAACTCTAGGTCCATGGAGCTTAAAGTTATTCGACATTCGCATCTCAGGTTAAGGGAAAGGCCCGAAAATAAACCTTATCTGGTTAACCACCTAAGTGAGATTTGGCCTCGTGATGACAGAATGTAAGACGACAGAAACACCATTCTTTGTTTCTCGTGATGAATTGCAATGAATCTGGAATTTCAAAGATGGCAGATACGATTTCACCATTTCTTAAATTTTCTGCATCCCTCTTTAACCAAAATGAAAGGTGTGATATCGCCTTTAGTTTTGGCTAATACAAACTGGATACAAAAAGAAAATTAGATGAGTTTCATTAATATAGCTTTCTCTACCTATTCTGCAAATAAAATATGCTTACAAAAGATTTTTTTGTGTCTTTCATTATGCCAAACGAGATAAACATTAGCAGAAATTGTCTTATTACTTGCTTCTTTGTAAGCACAAAAGAAATAAGGAGATACACTGAACTAACGCTATGGTCAAATCTTTAAAAAGCTGTCGTTATGTGAAACAATTGAAACTCGGTTCTCTCCACGCGGTCAGGAATAAAATAAAAGAGGTATGCAGCGAAAGATGACTTACCATTTGAAACGTTTAATTAGTTTAAAATTGAAACCAACAACAAGGAATGTCTTCAAAAATGTATATAACCTAAATTTAAGTGTTTTAGCGAAATTATATTTGTTGAGTAATAATTTGTCTATCTCTTACGATTTAACAGTTGCGCATAAGTCATTCAGAATGAACATGTCCTCCAGAAAATTCAATATATACATTTTGTTTGTCATGAAAATATATTAAATATATATGGTACTTTACAAAATTGTTAAGCCATTGTTGAGTATATCATGTTCGAAAAATAGCCTATATAGCTCGGGTTAAGAGACGTTTCTTGAAAATATTTCTCCCACATACTTTTGATATGTAACTTACTTTTCGTTTCTGAATTACGCTGCCCACTGAAACACACGCATGCACACACACATACACATGCATGGATAATTCTATAATTTTCTTTTTGGATTCACGGGGTCTCGAAACATGTATTTCCGGTAAACCTCGGTATATAATTTTAGGTGGTATACAGTACCTTCTCTAGTTACTATGTGTTTTGTACATATGTGTTAGGGAAATTAATAATTTATAAAAGGTGTATAAATGATAATACGTAAAGGAAATTAAGCGAACGTAACACTTCACAGTTTTAGCCTTTCCAACTTTCACTCCATTTTCGAATGATTTTTGAGAATATTGAATTTGGGTTTCATAGATTAATCCATGCTTATATGGGTCCTCTGATATGAATCAGTCACGTGTGAGTCACAGCCAGAGCAGTGGAAAATGTTACGAGTTCTCCACCTCGCATAAAAGCATTAAAGGACTTCCCTGTTTTGTTTATAAACCACCATCAGTCCAGGGATTTGTTTGCAGTGTCTGTGGTAGTAATTAGTATAAAGTTGAGATAAATGTGTACAAAGTTCCTAAAAAGCTTTGGTATTTTATTTTGTGATTGAATGAGTTTAGTTTCTCCAGATTTTGAGTTGAGGCATACTGTTAATATTAACAATAAAACTCTATACCGGTTTATTACCACTATTGGCAATGAATTGCAGATAGAATTAAGGCAGGAAGTAAAGCATACTTTACAAATTTAAGGCTAGTAAAAAGCAATTGGTAACGAGAACAACAAAGATGGACATATATAAACACTAATTAGACCGGTGATTTCAGATGTAGCTGAAAGTTGGACAATTATCCTGGTAGAGCAAGAGACATTTGAAAGAAAAAAAAGTCTTATGTGTTCCATTCACAATAATTTCCTACATCTCTGTAATAAACAATTATTAAAAAGCTTATTCGTATATCTACTTCATGCTAATCACTTGTCTTATTACTTGCCTTCTTGTAAGTAGAAGGTAAAGTAAATGGCGTGTTATTTATGTACGCTCTTTAACTGCTGTGGTTCTCAGCGACCCATTCTAAATTGGGCGTGAAAGACCGCTTAATTTTGCTCAGAGGCCTCTCTATCAGACTTAAGGTTCCTTTACGTGCCGTAAATCTACGACACGGGATCAACGGCTTTACTTCCCTTCCGAAGGAAGCCATACTAAGGATTTTTACGCCCTAAAAATCCATCGTCCTCCGCCGGGTTTGAACCCGCGATCTAGGGTGTATGAAGTTAGCATGGTAACCATTACACCATGGAGGGTGACGAAAGAAGGGAATGCACTAGGTTAAAGCGATAATCAAATATTTTACAAACTGGTTGTCATATGGTTGAAATCCGTCTCTTTGCATTGCCAGGAATTGACAAATTCCTGTATGAGAAAAGTTGGAAGTATTATAAAACTGATAACAGAAGGCATATCTCAAAAATGGCCAACTCTACGAAAAATACGTATACAACAAAATTAGATGCTTTAACGAGATCTACACTTTTGTTGTACGCTGTGCCACTTATGCAAATTCAGATACATTCATCCAGAATAAAGAGGTCTTCAGAGCTTTTTCTCTCAGAAAATTCAAGATATACATTTTATTTGGCATTTCCATCTGGCATTTTAATGAAAACCATTAAGAGTTATTTTTGAGAAAATCAAAGTGCTCGAAACTTTTTCCATGTAAAGGGTAGATTGAGGTTAGGGAATTTTTTCTCAAAATCTTCGTGTAGCATCCTCGGAATACACTAAACTTGAATACCAACTGTTATTTTACCGCCTCCTTATTTTTGAGTTATCGTGTTCACAGACGCACACAAACACACGGACACATTTGACACATGGACACACATACACATGTGGACGTTTTTCTTAAAATGCTTTTAATAGAATACAGTGGATCATAAAACGTGTATTTCCTGTGTTATTTCAGTAATGAATTATTCGATGAAGTGCAAAGATTTTTTGCCTCTGTACCGTGTACTATGTAGAGAACAAATAATAACACGGAAAATATATAAGCATATAAAGGAAAAAAATACCAGGAGGGTAATAAATAATTTTAAAATCCATCAATTATTAATAAGGAAAGTTAGGCTATTAAAACAAGAAGGCCACAGTATCTTGATCATGGCGCATGGAAGAAAGCCTGCTGCTTAAAAATGAGTCATACAAGGATATGTTCGAAAAGAAAAAAAGAAAAGCCTCGATAAGGTGTTTCGATACGGCTTTGTGAAACGCAAAAATCTTATGTGTCCTATTCACATGATTTTCTCTCGCTGTTCTACAAATTTTCCTTACAAAAATTATTCTTTTATTTACGTCATGCTAATCTAGAGAAACATTAACAGAAATGGTCTTATCATTTGGTTTCTTCTAATTAGATGGGAAATAATGGAATACGCTAGGCTGAAGTGATTTTTTAAAAGCTGACCTATGTGAAATAATTGAAATTCGGTTTTGTTTTGCATTATCAGGAATAAAACAAAAGGGATGTAACGAAAGTTGTCTTCACGCTTGAGGAAAGCTTAAGTAGTCTAAAATTGAAACCAATAACAAGGAATATCTCGCAAACCATTAACTGTAAAAAAAAAAAAAATTGTAAAAATCTATATGACAAATATTGTATGTTTTAATGAAATCTACATTTTTGTGTTGTACATTTTTGCCCATTTCCCATGATTTACAAGTTACATAAAATGCATTCAGAATGTAGAAGTCTTCAGAGATTGTTCCCAGAAAATTTGATATACAGGTTTCGTTTGTTATGAACATGTCTTAAACATCGGCATTTTAATAAAAAAAATCTTTAGAGGCATTTTTGAGAAAATAAAAATTTTCGAAAATTTTTTTTACAAGAAATTAATGGGTTGTTGGTGCAAAATCTTTGTGTCGCACACTTGAAAGATCCAAACTTAAACACACAGTTTGGAATTTAAACAAATTTTCGTTTTTGAGCTATGCTGTCCACACGGCACACACGGACATGTTTCTAAAATGCTTTTTTGGGTTTAGGGGTCTTTTTTGGTAGTGTTTTTACTACAAATTGCACCATAGGCGTTCACATTGGTGATACATGGAATGAAGATGGAGCACCGGTGCAATGCGATGGTGAGGGAAACCGGAGAACTAAGAGAAAACCCGCCCCTGCGCCGCTTTGTCCACCACAAATCTCACATAAAGTCGTTTGGAATCGAACATGGACCGTCTAGGTGAGAGCTGAGTGGTCTTACCACTAGCCCACGGAGCGACCGGTTTAGGGGTCTCAAAACATATATTTCTGGTGAAATATCAGTATCGAATTTTTGGGTGGAATAGAATACGTTCTCTATCTACTATATGCATTGCACATGCGTGCTAGAGAAAGTAAAAATTATGAAGGTGACAAAATGGAGCGAGAAAGCAAGAGACAGGATAGAATGGACGCTTCGATATCCTCCCATTATTGTGTGAGGCACTTTTCAGCCTCTGCTGATGTTTACGTCTAACCCGGCAAACCGGCTGAAGTTCACACCGACAGTTCACTAATCTCTGACGTAAATAAAACTGTGATAGACAGCGGTATGTTACACTTTTAACGGCGTCTTCTGACATGAACACGCTCTTCACTTTAATGATATGCTGGACAGGTACCTTTTACCACAAATATGATAGGTTGACACTTTGACAGTTTATCTCTTACCTTAAAAACAATATGGAGTTACATGCGATATCTCTATCTCTATCTAATACATGTGTGCTACCATTTGTTTCGTTCTTTTCTACTCTCGTGGTGTCGCCAAGTTGCTAATAATAATTGCGTAATTATTCAGTTGTTTTAATTTTCAGCTGTATATTCCTTATCCTATGCAGAATATTTTTATCTATCAGATTACATCATTTTGGAGCCTTCAGATGTACGATAATTTAAATTTCTAAAAAAGAAAATGTTTTTCAGTAAAACTCCTATACGTATTTTCTGTTTGTGTGCTTACGTCTCAGTGGCTAATCACTAAATTTCATAACGCAACCATACTTTTTCTATATCTGCCTAGTTTTAATTCTCTACTTTTAATCAGATAAGCGCTAATAATTTTATACCCATACAGTAGTAAAGTTAGACAGCGGGATCCTTGTTACTTTCTCTACACGTACTATGTACATACTGTATAGAGTAGGTATTGTATTGCACCCAAAAATTCCATACTAAGATTTCACCGGAAATATATGTTTTGAGATTTCCTGTATCCGAAAAAAAAATTTTTAGAAAACTGTCCGTGTATGTGTCTGCCTGTCTGTGTATCTGCCTGTCAGTGTATGTTTTTGTGTGGGTGGAGGGGGGCAGCATAGCTCAAAAACGAAAAATCCGTTAAATACCAAACTTGATATTTAAGTTTAGTGTATTCCAATCTAAGAAAATTCCACCACCCCCAACTACTCTTTACATAGAAGAATTTTTGAAAATTCTGATTTTCTCAAAATGGCTCTAATGATTTTGATTAAAGTATCGTTTATTAACGAATTTTATGGGAATTGTCTCTGAAGAAATGCTTATTCCGGATGTATTTTGCGGAACTTTGGTTAACTGGTTCGTAACAGATAGACAAAACCTTACTTAACAAAACATGTAGAGCCGTTAAAACACAAGTTATGTTATACAATTTTTTTTGTTGAGTTTACCGGTTTTTTTTAGATATTCCTTGTTATTGGCTTCAGTTTTAAAATACGGGAATTTGGCAACTCCTAGCCATACAAAGAAATGGACTTCAATCACATAGCAACCAGCTTTTAAAAAATGTAACTATCGCTTTAGCCTAGTGCATTCCCCTATTTCCCTCTATTTACAAAAAAGCAAGTAATAAGACTACTTTATCTCGATTTGCATGAAGTAGATAAAGTAGCTTCTTAACAATAATTTGTTGCAGAGATGTAGAGAAAGTCATGTGAATGGAA
This sequence comes from Hymenopus coronatus, assembly GCA_030762935.1. Lineage (NCBI taxonomy): Eukaryota > Metazoa > Arthropoda > Insecta > Mantodea > Hymenopodidae > Hymenopus > Hymenopus coronatus. The sequence goes on from CM060892.1 coordinate 157,407,581, forward strand.
CACATCAGATTTTTTTATTGAGTTTATAACGGAAATCAAACAAGAGAAGATGTTGACAAGAGTTGGGTAAGGTTTTACAAGCCCGATTCTTGTAACTTATTGCAATTATCTGTGACAAACAATAGGTATAGTCATTCTTCTATTCAACTCAAAATGCGAGGTGAGAGCCAGATGAGTGTGGTAAAGATTAACATAAGTTTGTAGGGAAGTGTTTATAATGCGAGGAACACCGTGAAGTGTTACTGTGACTTATTTTGTAGTTTACATAAATGTTTATAGACGTGGAGTTGTAGAAGATTGGAAGAGACGAAATATTGGTAAACTAAGGACGTTAAATAATAAAGTGCATTAAATTACTCAATCAAAATGGGGTTTATTGGGGGATTTAAGCTAAAAATAAATATATTTATGGACGCTCTTTAATTTATGTGGCTCTCAGCGTTTCATTCTATATTAGAACGCTAAATTGTGCTCAGATGGCTCTTTATCATGAGATTATTTTACGTGCCGTAAATCTACACGGGATCAACGAATTTACTTCCCTTCCGCAGGAAGCCACGCTAAGGATTATCAAGTCCGAAAAAATTCATCGCCGGGTTTGAACCTGCGATCTTGGAAGCCAGAGATTAGTATGTTTCCCCTAGAACACGAGGATGACTGGAATAAAGCTATGGCTGCGATGTTCAGAAACAGTAGTGTATAGGATAAAAAAGATAGGAATGAAAGTACCTGTAATGAGGTCATTAAAATATAAAGGAAAAACGGTAAGGGAAACAAGCACACGCTAGGTTAACGCAATACAATGGAGTAGCACAAAACACAGGAGGCACATCGTTCATTCTTTTCTGCTTTAAAATACTCCGCCCATCTGGCTGTAAGTTTGTCAAGAGTAAACAATGTGATGCCCTATAAAATTAAAGCTTTTATAATTCTATATCTTTTTATTGGATATATTTTAAGCCTGTAAAATCGTATTCTGAAGTGCTACATATATGAGGAGGATCAATAAAGTGCAAGTGAAAAATAAGGTTTTTGCAATATAACTAGACATGTAAAAGAATATTAAAAAGAGCTAGGAAGTAAGTTCTATACCTGTTGTTATCTGATAAGTAGTTCACTAGTAGACTGCATGGAAGATTGCGTGTAATTCCCAAATATCTGTCACTGCTTATGCTTATGCTCTGCATCACACTGCAGTGCGTCGATAAACACACACACACACACACACACACACACATACATCCAATTTTCTTCCACATCTGACAATCTTTCGTCTTCATTCACTGCAGATACGACAATCTATAATTCATATATATTTAATGAATTGCCGAAATGCATGTACGTGTATCACTTCCGAACTGCTGCACCAAATTGAACATCTCCTTTACCTTTACCACGGTTATTTGCTGCAAAATAGTTGTAACACTGTTATATTTTACCACCTCATTCAATGTTAAGGTAACGCAGCAGTTTATCGACATGATGACGGAAAGTAACATTGAAATTGAATACATTTTTATGTATTAAACGTCCTTTCCTTACTCCTATTGTTTAAAATTAAGAAGGAAAGAAGCTTTCCTGGCGACTAGAGCCTAGAGTAAGTGCTTATTTATTTACCGCTAGATGGTCTAAGTAGCATTTTCCCTTCCCATTCAAAGTTAAGGTAACGCAACAGTTTATCGAGATAATGACACAACACTTGAACAATTCTGTGTTTGTTGTGTTTGTTACTGTCACTATAAGGTTTGTGGAAAAGAAAATGTTTAAAAATAGCACGGGAAAGTTTTTAAAATCTCATAATATAAATAAAAACAGTGTCAAGGGAACGCATTTCGGATAATAGCCGCCAGATGGCAGTGGTACTAAGGCTATTTTTCGCTAAATAGTCGTAGTACAACTACTTCCCATTCAATGTTAAGGCAATGCACCAATTTATCGAGACAATGACGTAGCAGTAAAATTCAAATACATTTTTATATATTAACTGTCCTTTCCTTACTCCTATCGTTTAAAATAAAGAAGCAAATCTTTCCTGGCGACGAACACCTAAAATACGTACTTATTTATTTGCCACTAGATGGCCGTAGTACTTACTGCTCTATTTTTCTTCCCCATTCTATGCTAAGATAATGCATCCGGTTATGGAGACAATGACGCAAAATAACTATGAAAATCAAGTATATTTCTTATGTATTAACTATCGTTCTCTCGTTCACGTCGTTTAAATAAAGAAATGAGTTTATTTTTGTTATAATTCTTTAAAATGAACAAGTTATAAACGAAACTGAAAATGGCGAAGAAATGACGGGATCTGTTTTAAGTTAACTGCCTATTGCAGATTTTGGTTATTTGACGCTATACTAAAGAGCATGAAGATACCCGCGTCACCATCACACTGCAATTGCGGTGCTCTTAATACATTTTATCAAGTAATATTTTGTGTTAAATGGAGAAATTTAATACACAAAGCCATCATCAAATAAAAGCTTATCAATTGCCCAACCAGGTCTATTTTCTCTTTAGTTATGTCATTGTTAGCTTTAAAAATGGCAGTTTTGACATAGGAGAAAATAAAGAAAGGGGTAGAAAACATTAAGAGTAAAAGAAAGAAAGAGATTCGCAAGAAGCATGATGTTTCTTTGTGGCTTTCTCCTTAATCTAATTCATTACCTATGTCAACGTTACCCGCCACAATATGGAAGCACTACCTTATGGTTATTATGCCAACAACATCCTTGATTGCCCACGCTGTTAACTGCATATGCCATGCTTTCCACAATACCTTATGGGTGCGCTGACTTCGTTCTTTTCGCAATGCCAACAATATATGCTATATTGCACACACCATTGCGCTTTTCAGATGCAAAGGCATTATTAGACATTGGCAATGGGCAAATTCCTGTTGACACTTTTACTGGCCTCATTTCGTTTCCATCAAATTTTTATCACTTCACAACGTCAAAGGAAGAATTAATATCGAAAGAATTCCCAAGTATTGGTGCAAATTACAAAAACTATGCATGGTTGAGCGAACGAGCCATTTTAGCAGCAATTAATAAGAATGTAGATGATTTGAATATAAAAATTCAGAGTAGAATTGATGGATAAATGCATTCATTTAAGTCGATCGATTCCATTACCAATTCAAATGAAGTCGTCAATTATGTAACTGAATTCCTAAATTCATTGGATTTGCCAGGATTACCGCCGTACACTTTACAGCTCAAGATGATAATTATGCAATGCAATCTTAATCAACCGAAATTATGCAGCGGAACAAACTCGCTGTTAAAAAATTATAAAAAATTTGATTTCAGCTACTATAACATAGGAAAATTAAAATGCGAGGATATACTTATTCCAAGAATACCACTAACGACAACCGACTTTCCTTTTGAATTTAAGTGTGTTCAGTTTCCCGTGCGCCTTGCATTCGCAATGACAATAAATCCCAAGGTCAGTCATTAGAGTTTTCACATGGGCAGGTAGTTGTACGTTGCGTGCTCGAGAGTCGGCAAACCATCGGTGCTATTTGTTTTCTCTCCGAAAGGAAAATTGTACATTACAAGGCATTACAATAAAGTATTGTCAAATTATGTAATTGTAATTTTATTTCACGGCATGGTCGTACTCTAAACGGAAGATTTCCTCTGTTTTTTTTTCCCCCCCCCATCAGATACACCACCCGTGCGAAGCCGGGGTAGGCAGCTAGTATTGAATAAAGAAGAGCACATAATGTGCCTAAGTTTATAAATCAGGTTCATCCATTACAGAACTTTGTCAATGTTTGTCTTTATTTACAAACCCTTACATGCTATCTGTCACACACTTCACCATAACGTTTGCAGACATATTCTGGTCCTGGCATGTAGTATTTTTTCCTCTTCTTTTTATTTACTTATATATAATATATGTATAAATGTAGATATATTGATCATATCGGACAACGAATGAAATTGCTGATCTCGGGGTTCATGGAGCTTAAAGTTATTCAACATTCGTCTTCTCAGCATAAGGGAAACTCCAGAAGAAGGAAAAAAAAAAAAAAAAAAAACATTTCCGAGTAACTCACCCTAAATGAGATTCAAACTCGCGACTTCTTGAATGTATTACTCTGATTTGTGGTATATCAGATGATGGGAACCGTGAACTGCGAACATTACGTGTGATGTTACGAGAATAAATAGTACAACAGTGTCTGTTGATTTCCGAGTATCAGGCTTTTGGAGAACTCTGGTGAACATATGTGATTATTTTCTTCCGTTATCTCTGTCTCTTGTTTCATGAAGTCGATGACATTTGCAATTATTTTTCTGTTCTGAATTTGTAATATCTTGCCATTAAGCTTTGAAAACGTAGGAGCCATGGTTATTAATGTCACAAAAATAAAATAAACACCATTTAAAATGCTGAAAATAGAAACAGATGTGGAAGACTTTTGATGCTGGCTATACAATGTTTTGAGCGTTGTGATTGTGAGTAAGCAGTCGCAAGGTGTCATGTGGCAAACTCCGAGTAAGCTAGGCTCAGCAGCTATGTTGGCGGTCAGGGTTACGATTCAAGAAGCAATGCTCACACTTTATCCTTAAGTAGCAATGCACGTATTTCACTATTTGGAGATATATGATACGCAAAATGACATTGAATTGGCGGACCTATTTTAGCTGAGTGCCAAATTTGCTTGCTCCGCTACCTCATTTCAAAATCATGGGGTAACCTTTTAACATAAAAGCATTGAAGCATGCTGGACGTAAACTTAGAATATTGCCGATGTAGACCTGGTGGCCCCATCACCTCGAATTTGATGTATGCAGAGATCCCTTCGTGCGTTTAAAGAGTTTCAGAACTCAACGGGGCTATTTCAAGTTAAAACCAACCAGTGAGAAATTGGCGTGAGCTTTTGTTTTACCCCTCTCAATGAGTAGGACCCGCTTATTGTCTCCGCTGGAAAACGAGAGAAGTAAAACAAAGAGCGCTCAGTTACAAGCAGCCGGTTTTAACTTGAAATAGCCCCGTTGAGTTCTGCAATTACTTTAACGCACCAAGATATATTTGTACATATCAAATACAGGACAATTGGGCTAACTAGTAATTTCTCATCTCTGCATAGATTCTCAGGCACATTTACGCGTGTGTACAAGCATCGTAGATGGATCGATGCAAACAAATGTAAAATCGTCATTCTGCTGCAGTGTTTCTTTCTCTTTCACTGGTGGATACATTGAATGCAGTTTCTAAATGCCCGAATAAAATGATGTATAGGACTGACTATGAAGAGGTTGCATTCATTGCTTGATGGTTCTTGATTTCTGTGGAAATGCTTATTAAATGTAATTATAATAATTGTAGTACCTATAGTTGTCTTGCCGATTGTCATTTAATGATAGAATTTTAGCATATTATGTGTGTATTATTATTACTATAATTCCTTCTGCACTTCCCTCTACCAAAAGATTTCACTTTAACATTCCCAAACTTTTGGCAAACAAGTTCAAACAAGTTCGGGATCTTATCGTTCAAATACTACCCTTTGACTGTAGTTTCTTCCATTGTTGTAGTGTATAACGTGCGTTTTTACTACATAAGGCGATGACACTGATGATGCATGTATCACTGATGTTACCGGTGGAATGCGAAGGCCGGGAAAACCGGAGAACCCGGAGAAAAACCCCTTCTCCGCTTTGTCACCACAAATCCCAAATGCGGTCAGTCACCTGGTAACGAACGCGGGCGGCCTTGGTGATAGGCAAGAGGCCTACACACTCGGCCACGGAGTGACCGGTTTCTCCCATGTTTATTACAGTTCTCATAAGTGGAAATTCTCCCTAAACTTAGGCCTGGTGTGCTGCCTTTCAAAATAGTATTTGCCGCCTGTTGAGTCGTTTGTAGTAAGAACGGGCGTTAAATACTAAATACAACTAATTCTCGGCTGCTCCAGTATTCCCCTATGGAAACAGATACCAAAACTCTTATGTGTTCTATTCACAAGACTACCTCTATCTGTCCTGCAAACAAATTATTCTTACCAAAGCTTTTCATCTATCTAGTTGAAATGATCTTATTACTTGCTTCCTGTAATTAGAAGGGGAACAAGGGAATACACTAGGTTAAAGCGAATCATACCTTTAAAAGCTGTCGCTATGAGATGACATTGACATTCGGTTCTATTTCCATGGCCAGGAGTAAAACAATATATATGAAACGTTTTCCCGTTTGAGAAGAGTATAAATATTTTAAGATTACAACTAATAACGAGAAGGTCTCTAAAATTGTTAACTCCACAGAAAGAAAAAAAAAAAAAAAGTATGTGATATAAATGGTGTGTTTTAACGAAAGCTGCAGTTTTTATACAATGGGATTTAAGATAGTTTACCGGGTATGCAAAATTGTTTAGAATGAAGTAGACATGGAGGGTATTACCGTAAAATTCAAGATTTGTATTTTAATTGCAGTGTAAATATCTTTAACAGGTGGCGCGGCGGCTGAACCGCTCGCCGCCCACTTAGGCCTCACAAGCGCTCTCAGATGGGATTTGTGGTGGACGAAACAGCGTCTGCGCGGGTTTTCTGCGGGTCCTCCACGCCATTCATTCCACCAATTGCTCTATCATCATATTTCCTATCATCCATCACTTTCATTTCATATCATCCACTTTTTCACGCTCATGCCTGGCTATGGGCCGACCACTCGTTTCAGCTTCTTCATTCTATGGTTACGTTCCGTTGGCTCCTGGCCAGATACTGACCCCTAGACCGCCGCTTGTAAGCCCTACGGGAGGGTAAGCCAACTACATATAAATATATTTAGCACATATTTATCTTTTAATAAAAACCTTAAGATTTTTTTGAATAAGGCAAAAATGAGGAAAATATTCCTTTGGATACGGAGATTTCCCTCAAAGTCTTCGTGCGGCATCCTTGGAAAATACAAATTAAAAACCAAGTTTTATATTAAGCAACTTTTCCTTTTTGAGTTCTGCTCTCACAGACACACGTACGAAACTACTTGCAAAACGGTTTTATTTATTCAAAATATGTATTTCCGTGAAATATTGGAAAAATAAATTTTGGTTGGTCCCGGGAATTTGAACCTGTGATCTTACTAATTCGAGTCCACACCTCGCTCGGTTGACAGATTTTAGAAATAGGTAGTAAAGTTTTCATCGATCTCTGTGGAGTTACTCAGTCGAGTTATTCAGTTGTAAAACGCACCATATGATGAATTTCACATTAAAAGCAGAATTTTTGTTGAGGAAAAACCTATTGACCAATCGTTCGCTAATCCATAATTACCTTTCACTACTGACCTTGAAGCATCAACGGAAGACACCTGTTTATCCTTGAAATTCGGTCACTGAGAAGGCTGTCAGCCTTTTTGTGTGCGATTGCTTTGTTTACACCTAGCCACCATTGGTGAAGACCAGATATAGACATTTCTAAGCATTATTTATTTACTTATTTACTTATTTAGTAGCATAGACGTGGGCTAATGCTACATGTGTTGTCTGGTATTGAACATCGCCATTCACTAGAAAATACACAATCCATAACAATTACAAAATCAGATTTTTATCTGAAACATTCTCATCTTTCAACTCTCAACACTGATCGCTCCCATTTGTTTTTTTATTCAATAAACATGTTTCAAGACATCTCAGTCCCCATTGGTATTTAAAAAAGTTTTCGCGTAGTTAACTCTTTATTTTTATTTAGCCATTCCATACTAGTTCATTGTTTCCACCAGTGGCCTGTATCTGAGCATTCTAATATAAATGGACCTCATCTTCCTTGCCGTTACACATTGGACATCAATCTTTCAACACATCCTTCCTTTCATTCCTCAGTTTTTCTTGTTTCATTATTTTACAAACCCTAACCTAAACTCTAAGCGAATTATATCTCCACTTTATTCTAAACATTAATTCAGGAGATAAACTGTCACAGGACTATTTAAGTAAGAACTACTCACAGACTACTATACTTTTTTTAATATAATAAAAATACAATTTTGGAGTTTTGTGGAGACTTCGGCGCTGTATTCTTTTTTTCTTCTCTCCTCTTTTTCATTTTTTTTTCCATTTCCTCTGTTTTTTTATTTGTTTACCGTTTTCTTTTTTTACTTAAAAGTACACAAACCTATAGACACTTACAAACACACAATTACCTATGCTCAAACCGGGACTCGAACCCACGACCCCCTGCACCATAAAGTACCAAAGTTAGGTACCTTAGTGAGCGCGGCCACGAGGACCGGCATCTTCGCAATTTCCCGCATACGTTTCCACGTTTCCAGAGAGCATTCAGTCCGGTTTTTAGCTACTTGTCACTGATTCCTGACCTCTCTTGTTTTGCATTATTTTTATTGATATGGGGTTGAGTGTACTTAACTTGAAGCTACTGCTTAAGAATTCCTATGCCCGTTGATCACTGTACATCATGCCAAAACATGTATAGACATTAAATCTGAAGGAAACACATAACCGTCCGCCCCATGTTTATAAAAGCCAGTGCTCCCAATACGTCAATCACGTTTTATGGATATCCACAATTCCTCTCAGGAGACATGAGTAAACAAAGCTTTAAAAATAAAGCATGTTTGACTAAAATTTGAATGTGCTAGATTTACATAACTTTCTCTATTCATTCTAAGTATAATTAACTATTCTTCTATACTGTTATTGTTCTATCTACTTCATCTAATTCAGTTACGCATCAGCAAAATGGTCTTATTACTTGCTTTCTTGTAAGATGAAGAGAAATAAAACAATACACTAGGTTAAAGCCATAGTCAAATCTTTTAAAATTTCGCTGCTAATGCATGGCAAGGATTGAAACAAAAGAAATAAGAATGAGGGCTTCCCGTTTGAGAAAATTTTTAGTATTGATATAAATATTACATAGATTGTATGCTTTAACAGGATCTACATTTTTTGTCTGTCTCTTACGGTTTACTAGTTAAGCAAAAGCCATCCAGAGTGAAAGCAGCTTCAGAGTCTATTCCCAAAAAATTAAAATATATACATTATATAGAAATATCTTAAACATACGGTATTTTAATCAAAACGTAGAAGTCCATGTTTGATAAAACTAATATTTTTAATAGTCTTTCATGTAAATGTTTTTTAAGGTGGGGGAATTGCCTTTAAAATCTTCATGTTGGATCCTTCGAAGATGTCCAAATTAAATATCAAGTTTGGTACCAGGTGGCCTACCTGCCCACCTGGGGATATTTTGATGTTTGTAGATATCCCTTCGCGCGTTAAGAGAGCTGCAGCATTCAACGGGGCTGTTTCCAGTTAAAGCCTGTCAGTGGCGCACTGGCGCGTGCGCAGATTCGTTTTACTCCTGTCAATGAGAGTGATCAGTAAACCATCTACGCTGAAAAGTAAGAGGAGTAAAACGAAGATCGCTCGCTCATCGAGTTCCCCACTTCTTTTTACTTGTAATATCAAACTTTCTACTTCATGACAATTGAGAAAAAGATAAACATAAATAAGCGCCTATTTTTAGGTATTTAGTTCTAAGTGTAGGCGAATTAAAGGAAAACACTAGACTAAAGCAATAGTCTAATCTTAAAAATGCTGTCGCTATGTGATTATCATTGAAATTCGCCTCTCTGTGCATGACCAAGAGAAAAAACAAAAAAAAAAAACACGAACGACTTTCTGTTCTAGGAAAGCTAAACATTTTAAAATTGGTACCAATAACAAGGAATAACTCTGAAATGATTAGCTCTTTTAACAAAATTTATACTTTTTGTGTAGTTAAGTTTTTGTCTATTTCTCTCGGTTTACCAATTATGAAAAAACCATCTAAAATGAAGAGGACTTCAGAAGTTATTCCAAAGTAATTCAAGATATATATTTTACTTGTCATATAAATATCTATAATATAAAGTGGTTTCATCTAAATCATTTGAGCCACTTTTTATATAATCGAAAATTTCGAAAATTCTTCCATGCAAAGGGTAGCTTGGGGAGAGAAAATTTTCTGGAAAATCTTAGTATCACATCCTTGGAAAATACTGATGCTAAATACTAGGTTTGATGTTTAACTGAATTTTCGTTTTTTTACTTTTGCGGTACACAGATGCACACACATACACCCATATACACCGATGTTTCTAAAACTGCTTTCTTAAAGTTTAGAGGTCCTCTAAACATGATTTCCGGTGAATCTTGGTATCAGATTCTTTCGGGGAATTACAATATCTCCTCTACATACTATGTAATTAGTACGTGATATAGAAAGTAAAACTCTAACGAGTTCCTTCATAGGACTTTCTCTACACAGCTGTAACAAATTACTGTTAAAAAAGGATATCTTTCTATCTACTTTATGATAATCTAGATAAACATTACTATTTTCTTAATTACTTGGTCGCTGTAAGTAGAAGGAAAATAAGGGAATTCACTAGGCTGAAGCGATAGTCAAATCGTTTAAAAGATGTTTGCCATGTGGTTGAGATCCGTTTCTATGCAGGCCCAGAAGTTTACAACTTTCCATGTGAGAATTGTTTAAGTATTTTAAATCTGAATAAAATAAAAAGGAATGTCTCAGAAATGGTCAATTCCACGAAGAAATGTATATGACATAAATTGCGTGTTTTTATCGTGATTTACATTTTTTGTGTAGTAATTCTTTGTCTAACCCTTACGGTTTACCAGTTACGCAAAATTCAGAATACTCTTTCAGAATAGAGAGGTCTTTAGAGGCTATATCCAGAAAGTTCAAGATATACATTTTATTTGCTATATAAATATCTTTAATATACAACATTTTAATCAAAATTGTTAGTCATTTTTGAGAAAATCAACATTTTAAAATTTTTTTCCATATAAAGAGCAGTTTGGGGTGAGGAAAGTTTTCTCAAAATCTTTGTGCCGCATCCCTGGCAGATATTGATTTTAATGCCAAGTTTGGTGTTTAACTGAATTTTTTTTTTTATTTTATTTACTTCTGCGGTATACAGATGCATATACACGGGGTTTTCCAAAACTGCTGTTTTATATTTAGAGGTCCTCTAAACATGTATTTTTGGTGAACCTTGGAATCAGATTCTTGGGTGGAATACAATACCTCCTCTACCTACTATGTACTTAGTACGTGGTTTAGAAAGTAAAAAGAGGCGAAGAGAGAGAGAGAAAACTGGACACCCCTGTTGCGGTCCATGTACCGCCAACGTATCAGCATCCCTCGACCGCTCGCCATGGTGCGGCCGACCCTCCACTAAACGTTCAGTTTGTCCATGTGTTGTGTTTTATTGTGACCACGCTGTCAAAATCTCTTCCCTTCCACCCCCAACTGATTGCGGGCTGCGCTTGCTACCAGCCTGCGCCATATTGAGGCAATTGAGTCCATAGATTCCCTCGCTCTATATAAAAAGTATGAAACGTAACACATTAGAAGTGTCTTCCTTAATAAATATACTGGAGCAAGCGCTGGGAAAACGTGCATAATAATTCACTTTACGTAATGGTCAAACAAGAAGGGGGTCCTCGCCTCGGTGCGGGGAACGGGGTGTAATGGTCCGATGACAACTCGACGTACCACGGTACAAAAAAGTAAAAAGAGCTGTAAAGCGAGGTGTCCTGAATCAATACTAGAAAATTAATATCGTATCCTCATTTCTTCACACTCCGAAGAGCTTCAAGTGTTTCGAGACCGGTGGTATCTTCTGCAGAATGTATATTACTTGCTCTAGCACGTACGTACAATGTACATAGTAAATAGAGAGGGTATGGTGTTCGATACCGATACTTCACCAGAAATGCATGTTTTGAATACCCCTGAATCCAAGAAAAAATTACAAATATATTCGTGTGAGTGTCTGTGCCTGTGGACAGAATAGCATACCAACCTTGGTATTTAAGTTAAGCATCTACCAAGGATGAGACACGAAGATTCTCAAGAAAATCTCCCCGCTCCTAACTACACTTTATATGGAACATTTTTCGAAAATTTTTGATTTACTCAAAAATAGTTGTAACGATTTTGATTAAGATACCTTGTTTAAGATATTCTCATGGTAAACGAAGTTATATTTTACATTTTCTGGGATTAGCTTCTGAAGACATCTTCAATCTGGATGGGCTTCATGTAAATGGTAAACTGTAAGAGATACATAAAATCTTATTGCACAGAAAGTATAGATTTCGTTGAAACACACAGTTTATGTATACATTGTTTAGAGGTAACCGTTAACAAGATGTTTGGCTTCAATCTTAAACTACTTGTAGTTTTCTCAAAAGGAAATTCAAATTTCGTTTCACACCACTTTTCTTTTACTCCTAGCTAAGCAAAGAGAACTGAATTTGAGTTGCATTAATTGTTTTTTCACACAAGCCGTGTGTAGGACAGGAGTTGGTTACTTAGAGTCAGACTGAAAAAAATTCAATGTCATTGCCGGAATTTGAACCTCGAATCTCCAGATCTCTAACCAGTAGCTCTGCCACTGAGCTACCATGGCAACGTGCCAGCATAGCACTGAATTTCTCAACTGACTTGCATGTTTCCCGGTAAACCACAAGCTGTTCTCAATTATTTTGAGAGGACAACCCCAATGGTGACTTACAATGTTGTATGTACTTAAATCCCAGGATTCAAAGTATAGCCAATATAATATATTCAACTGATCATAATAGTTGACTACACTATGAATCCTGGGAATCCAGTTTAATTTCAGTTGTTTCACATAGCGATAGCTTTTAAAAGATCTGACCATGGCTTTAGCCTAATGTATTCCCTTATTTCCTTCCCTATTATGAGAAAGCAAGTAAAAGAAAATTTCTGCTAATGTTTATCTTAATTATCATAATGTAGATAAATAAATAATATTTTGAAAGAACAATTTGTTTGCAGAAAAAGTTGAAAAATTCAGGTCAAAGAACCACATTCGAATTTTTTGTTTATTGTTTGTTTTGGAGACACCGCTGTAAGCAGAGTTTGGTGCACTTGATGCTAAAATCGTGTAGGGTGGTAGTAGGCCTTATAAGAAGATTAAAACATGAGCTAATAAACACACTTGACGAAGAAGGTAAAATCATTTATTTATTTACCACTTATTGTGGTGCATGTTTAAAATTTAGAAAATCACAGTATGCAAGATATCCAGTTGAAATTTACAGCGGTTATTGTACACAGTAGTAGTGATAATTTTTGCCATTAATTAAAGCTACAGATTAAATGGTATTTAAATAATAACAATTTTCTTGTTTGAATTCATTGTAATAAAACTAAGCCACGTGATGCATTACCACATAGCGGTACCAAATTATGGAGAAAATTAGTTTACAAATAGGTCTGTCATATTTTTCCATATTAGCCCTAATTATTGTAGAAAAGTTATTACTTTTCATACTTTGCAAAGATCTTGATTTACCACAAATTAATCATTTATTCCTCACTATTGGAGCATTATATTGACAAAAAATGTATTACCATTTCCTTTAAAGTACCTTTGAGAGGCAGCATGAAATTTGTGGAAGAAAGTACTGAAAACTGCATCGTATGGAACACATTGAGTATGGAAATATGTTTGAAAACATTTTGCGAGAGAAATAGGTTTAAAGTTGGGAGTGTGTATCAATAAGCATGTGCCTACCGATCTATAGCTTCAGTTAATTGGCAGCTGAAGTGGTTCATATTTTATTATGTAGAAAAATAATTTTCTAATTTTTCATAATAAAATCATATGCATTGTAACGTTCAACAAAATAATAATATTTCCCACTTGCCGGGCATTAAATGCCAATTAACTGAAGTTATAAATGGGCACATGCATGCTTTGTAATAAGAACTCCCAACGTTAAATCTTATTCTCCCACAAACTTTTTTCAAACATGTTTTCCATACTCAAAATGTACAATGCAATTTTTCACTAATTTGTTTAAAAATGTTAAATTGCCTCTCAAAGACATAATCCTCAAATTTTAGGAAATAAATTATTACTTGCGTAAGCTTTGGCGGCCAGTGCCCGTTGTGTCTATGTAGGTCTTCCAGGAAGGCCGCGTGTTGGCTGAATTTGTCTGGAGAGATGACAAGCCCTGATGAAGCCCCACATAGAGAGGCGAAACATCGCCAATAAATTCAGCCTTCCCGGAACACCTAGACACAATAAATTATTAATTTTGAATATTCAGGAGTTTTGGAGACTACGAAAAGCATTGATGTGTCTACATTAATTAGGGCTAATATATAAAAGATATATAACAGGACAGATCTATTTTTAAGCTCAGTTACCGTTAAACTACGATTACAAGTGAACGGAGAGGAGATAGGAGAGAGAGAAGTCTCGTGCGCAACTGAAAGTGTGCTGTAGGTATTAGTGAGCACATAACATATAGCCTGACGACTCTGGTGAGACCGGCGCTCCAGGGAATTCGTGGGCTTTTCCATTAGGCCAGTATATATTTTATAAATCGGTCCCTTTACTCCAGCAAGGACGGAAGTTGATACGCCGTTTACATATACGCGTCAGCCCCATAGCTAGATGACTACCAAAGACCTCGGTCGGGGTGATAGTTGCCAGCTTCTGTCTGCGAAGCTCTCTAGTTTAGTACCGGATGCTATTAAGACGCTTCATAATCCCGCCCACGCTTCACCACACAATCTACCATGGGTTTCGGCAACTACTGCCCCGCCGAGGCCAACCCAATCCGAAGAGCTCCCTTCTGGGATGGGCTTAATGTTCGGCCCCACGTAACGGCAGAAGCACCATGAGTGCTGGGGACCACAGTACTTGCACCGGAGCAGCTGGAGAGATTGTAAGAGGCTCGTTTATTAAAAGGTACATAGTTATTTAGCACATTAAATAAAATTAATATAATTGAGAAGAATGAAAATAATACATTTTCCTGTCCTACACACGGCTTGTGTGTAAAAACAATTAAACCAACATATGTATATGTATATGTGTATATGTGTTATATATATATATATATATAAGTTCAAAGGTATTATTTGAGGAATTAAGAATTATTAATTTACTGATATTTTAATGATAATATTATATTTGAACAATTACTTGAAGCTTTCCTGGCGGTGATATGAAAATAACTTTTTTGGGCTATCAGCCAGGTCAATTCGAGAAGGATTTCCAAGCTTTCAAGAGCTAACGTCGCTCTCATCTTCAGGGAATGATGAAGCCCGGCCTTTATTTATAGTCAGTCCGGTGGGGGGGAGCGGCCCAATGCCGCTCTGTGATTGGCCCAGGTCCGGCATGGGAGACGTTTACTGGGGACCAATGGCGTCCGCTGCCGAGACGTACCTTTCTGGTTGGCCCGCTGCCAGATGTGAGCCTGTATTAAAGCCAGGGCTAGATTTAGCAGTTTCGCAAATCTTTGTGCGTGTTGGCTGAGCAGCGAACTCCAAATGTCATTCACCTGCAAGCCACTGTCCCTGTTGATATTATTTTCTTCGTATTTAATAACCATGGCTTCTTTGATGGAGCGGTCCCAATAGCTTGAAGATTTGAACATGTTGGTTGACACATCCAGTCTCGATCTGTGTCTTTCTTGGGTGCTCTGCAAGACCAGCTTTTTCTGGATACATCAGACGGATTAATATTATATTTAATATTATTTTTTAATTAACTTCCTTCACCAATAGTATTTGGTATATTCCCCCTATAGGAAGGTGGGTACAGAGGTAAGCATAGAGTTGTGTAGTAAACATAAGTTTCATTACAATAAAATAACACGTCTGTGCTGTGGCAGATGAAAAAATCTGTTAATTATATGCGGTGACAACTAACAGGATGACATTAAGAAATACAGTATTTCTTAATGTATTAAAAACAGAACATCTCCAGATTGGACTGTGCATGTACTAATCGCTGGTAGTCTCTTTAGTGCGGTAGTAGCGCGGCTGCCTGCCATGCAGGAGACCTGGGTTCGATTCCTGGTACCGGCGTGGGGATTTTAACCTGGTTCAGGGTGAACTCAGTCTCGTGAGGTATCTGGGGGGGGGGGCAATTGAGGGGCTACTTGATAGAGAAGTAGCGGATGCAGGTCATGAGGACCGCATTTACCGGCTGTTCGAGATGCTGGTCATGTCCCACCCTACTGCACCCTTTCGATGACGTCTGTCATAGACCAAGATGGGGGACTCAGCGGCCGGGCGGTTGGCCAGGGTTCTTTGTGAGCTGTCGTGCCATGGAGTTATGAAACTAATCGCTTGCTTAGATTGAAACGTCAATGCTTAGGGTGGAGGAGGTCCCAGCGAAACTCTGTCTGCACGTATTTTCTAGCCTGAGAGCAATCATATCGTAACCGTGTCCGAAACCTGATACTATTTAGTCTGTAATATATCAAATCATTTCACTGCTACTTTTACAATCAAATGCATACAGAAGGTATGGTTCTGTATGGATTTTTCACTTACATGAGAAATAGAAAAGTAATAAGCAATAATAAAAATAAATTAATACATTGTATTATCACAACCATGGAGTAGTGATGGGGGAAATAACTAAGAAACGCAGATTATTTGTTGTTATAAAACCAAACTCAGGGCTTGGCTTAACCGATCATGTTATAGTGAGGTTTCCGCAGTGAGGTAAATACGCTAGCATGCTCACTCATCACATTTCGGTTGGCCACGGATCGAGCTAGTTATTACGAATGAAGACGAACCGAATTTACCACTGACACAGATGGTGTTCAAAATTCTGTAGGCAAAGCTGGTTCATCATTTTGTTTCGAGATAAGGCACATTTATAGGGACGCAAATCCATTACCTTATTAACGGTTCTCTGGTCACTAAATAGAAACACTTGTTTTTGTGCTAATTTTTGCATTCATATGGGGTTTCTTTACATAATATCTGTAATGTCGTCCATTTTAGCCTCTACTAATGGTTTAGGTCTACCGCTTTTTGGAGCTTCGTGTACGAATTATGGTGTAGTAATTAAATACCTCACAGTATCACAATGAGGACATGTCGAATGTGCAAAACCTTCAAAAAGTTGCTGTTTACGTTATCTGAAATCTTATCATCAATGAATAAGTTCTCACTAAAACACTCTCTCTTAATTGGATGACTTCACTTCACAAGTACAGCCATACTGTATTGACTTTAGGCACACAGTTCTCACAGCATTATTCAAGCAGCAGTTGGAGGTAAGACACTACCTCTAAAAGTATTGCTTCTCCTCCATAACTCCGTCACCAACTTAACCAAAGTCACTAGCACTGAGTTCACTGCACAGACTCTGTTGGGACTCCCGTTATTTGCAATAATAATAGAATTTCAAAAGAGTAAGGGTTTGTTTTAGAATAGTGGGGTATAAATCTAGTTAATCTTCCTCTAGGGGCTCACACTTATCGCCACTGAGAAGCTAAATCAGGCGTCACCAATTTGCACAATTTTGTACTTGAGCAAATAGGATCGCTCCATGTAAGCAGTGGGTAAATACGTGACACAGCGATTGTATCTCTTCCTTTAGGTTGTTATCTATGTCAGTTTATAATGTCGGGAACAGAAAGCAATCCATCACGCTGACCATCTACTGCTACATATATGTCTCTAGAAGGAATCTTTCTTATTTATAGAAAGTGGTGGAATAAGTATTTCGTTTTCGCCAAAATTCTGTATTTATAAAATTAAATTTGCAGCGCCATTATATACTATGCAATGCACCTACTGTACTCGTGACAAAAAAGGTGCAGTTATATTGTACAGCAGAAGTTACCAACTGGTCTAATTTTTTGTCGAAGCAAACAGGCTTGCTCTGTGCATAGAATAGGTAAACACGTGACAGCAGATATTGTCTTTCTTCCTTGTACAGTACGTTGTGTATTACTTATAATAACAGGATAACACGCAAACGATCTACTCCTACGTTTATGCATGCCTATTAGGAATCTTTCTTTATTTATATATATATATATATATATATATATATATATATAAATTTCACAATAAGTATTTATTTTTTGGCAAAGCTTTTCACTCAGTAAATTCAATTTTCAGCGTCATTATGCAACCATGCAAGTGAGCAACATTTAGAAGAAGAAAGCTTATTTTAAATTACGTTCGATCCTTATTAATTCGGTACTAAGTTGCCTGTTCATATTCACTGCTGTAAGTGTGAAAGTTTTTCGTTACAAATTAATTACGATACTGTTGGTGATAAAATACTCTTACAATGGTATTAACTAAGTTAAGGATCTTGTTGTTTCATTATGCTAATACTTCAATAATTGTCATTATTTTACAGTTATTTATGTTACCACCTAACCAAATATGTATATATTCCTACCCTAAGTATAAATACTAATGCAAGACATAATAGAGCAGTTGTTCTACATGAACCTTGGATAAATTAATTGAGAACGGAGGATAAGAAAAAGAGCAAGAGCAGAATAAGAAAAAGAAGTAGAACCTTGGTCTTACTCTGTGCAACTTTTCTCCTGTAGTAGAGCACCGAAAGATACAAGAAGCACATTTTGGCCTGAGGACTGGAGGACTGTTAACAATGGACCATTGGAGTCCCTCGACAAAATTCATAGAACCCTAAAAGGCTTTATAAACGTTAGAGATCCTGTTGCAAAACTGCTCAGCTATTATTGTCCTGACTTAACTCTGTTACAGCTGTTTTTTTTTTATTTCTTTCATTCAGAGAGGTTGACGCCAGCACGCGAGTTAACATGTGCTCGTAAATGGGACATGTGTTACCATGTCCACTTGAGCGAAGGGCAGGCTGGAGGCCCAGAGTTATTCACAAGTTGAAAGTTATTAATCGACTCGCGAACTAGCAGGAATTTTAAACCCTTGATATAGTCGTCCCTCAGTTCGGCGGCGGCTTCCCTGTGAAACATCATGAGGGGCGAAGTTGGGGTGAAGGATAGTTAATACCATTTCAACACAGCTCCCCTGGTGTCCAGGGGTAGACCAACTCCTCTCGTATCGAGCTGAGAAAGTAATTTCAACCAATAGAAAAGCTAATCATTCAGTTTAGTTGAAATTCTCGCAACAAATGCTTTAATTTTATAGAATTTAAGAGTGAACTACAAAATTTTCATTCCTATTCTTAAAGATATGTGAATCTTTCTGCTGAAAAACAGAACTCATCATCTTTAAATGTAGATAATATAATGATTTTTCTGTTTAGAAAACTTGTTAAAAATGATGCACGTTTATGGAAAAATTAATTTATTTTGAATGTATCCACATGGGCCAATGAATTTTGTCATAGAGATAGGCATACCTAAAATTTTGGGCTGCTATCACTTTTTAATTAAAATTATGAAAGCTGTTTCGTGAGATTGAATGTGAAACATTTAGTTTCATTTTCTACTGAAAATATGTAATTTCGTGAAATCTTCTTGCACTTGAATTTCACAGCAAATAAATGACGACACAATAATAGGTGTTTGTGACCGTGACAGCAAAGCATGAATTTCCTATAGTGGATTTTAGGAAATTATGTACTATATTTTGATTAAAATGATTAAAAACATTTGGCCTTCAATTTAATGGAGCAGCCTTCATAACATTTTAAATTAAAAAGTTATGGGAGGCCAAGAACCATTTCAGATAAGCGTACCTCCATGATAATATCCATTCAAGAGTAAAATAATTTTTTCAATAATAAAGGCACATTTTTAACAGTTTTCTAAACAAGATATTTTTAAGTTGAAGATTCTGGTTTGCAACACATAACTTCATTGTTTAGAGCATTTGATCCATGCATGAATATCTTAGATTTAACTTATGTTTAAGAACAGAAATGAAAATTGTTATATATACTTCTCCTTAAACTTTTGATATTGTATTCTAGAGCAAATCATCATTCGTAAAAAAATGAAATGGAGCTCTATTTAATTTTTATCCAAATTCGAGCAGAATGGCATTAGATCTCTCACAAGTAAAATAAATGTAAGGTAAGAATATTGAATATTGAAGGAAAGCCTAGACCACGAAACATGAAACAAACTAAGAACTGTAGAATGTATGAAGAATTAAATTAAAAGGAATGCAGCAGAGAGAAGATGGAAATGGAGAGTCGCTGCAAACTAATTAAAGGATTAATGACTATAGAAGAGAATAAGAATAAGTTGAAGAAGAATTCATAAAAATGAATTCTGTACATCCTTATAAATCTCTTAGATTTGTGAACGCACACAAATTCCATGAAGTAAACCTTGAGCCAGAAACGTTTTCTTATTTCCTGAGATTTCTGGAACTTAAATTACTATCACTACTAATCCTATTCCACAAGTTTGCCCCATATCTCCCAACTATCACGTTCTCGTTGGTTACCGTAGTGGTAGGCGGCTATCCTTCGTTTAAGGCCTCCTCGCAGAATGCAAAAGCCCGTATGTGCTTTTATGGCAGTGTGTTTATATCATTTTATCGCCTTACCTTGCTCAGCATAAGATTTGTATATCGCATTCTAAAGTGTACTTAGCCAATCAGGGGAAAGGGGAAGATACTTGTTAGCAACAGATTTATATACCAACGGGCTGTTTATAAGAAACATGGATAACTTAAGTTAAGTAATACTGGAACAACTTATATCGAATACACTTTAGGATTCGAGCTAATTCCTCTGCCAGGTCTTACCAAGTAACAGAATTGTAATCTGTACTTTTTACATTATTCGTTGACTTCAACATGTGAAAATATTTATTATAACTATGTCTCATTTCCACATTATTTTTTCATAAATAATTATTAGTTTAATATGAACATAATTTTTGTATCAATTCTTAACTCCGCCTCTCCCCTCAAGTAGAGGAGTATCAGCGGCGACGTGCCAATGTCTGACTTTAACTCTGTGATTGCTTTTATAGTACGGAAAGCGGGAGAATGTTGACACTGGAATAAACAAATGATTTTTGCTACTAATATTGTAGGAAACCCAGTATAGGATAGTTACCCCTAGCACTGAGCATCACGAGGGGGCAGTAAGTGCAGGAGGGGTATATTTGGGCAGAGATCGGGAGCTATAAATAAGTACACTAAGGGTGCGAGGAGACACAATGCTTTTACTATTATGTGGAGAAATTAATATGCTTACACAATCAGGAAGCTAAGGGAAGAACACCCAAGGGACTACCCTAGTACCACTCAACTCACCTGGTACATTTTGATATTCTTGAAGTTCACACTTTTAAGAAGCAGTATGCCCTCTCTGTAAACCTCGATCCGGAGTGCTCTGACGGTAAGGGACCTCCGTTACTAATCTGGTTATCGGAGACTTTATAGCTGAGATAATTCTTATGCCATCATTGCTGATTTGCTACATATTGCTACCGATATCGATTACTGAAACTGGTGCACCATTACCACTTGTTAAATTATATAACATTTATTCACAGTGACCATAATCAATGAGGCTACTACGTTTCTATATCGGTAGCAATGTTTGCGTCTAAGTATACAAATATAAAATATTGTACAAGAAAATGGTTTTAAAATACGGGGTGCTTCTAATCAGACGAAAAAGAACTAATTGTGGTTGTGTAGAAAGCTATAATGAATAACCAACTTCATCCCAAGAGGTCATCCCAAATTTTGTCCTTCTAGAATTTCGACAATCAGTAAATATTGATGGTCAAAATTTTGGAAATCCAAAACTCATTGTAACAGCGAGAAATGTCAGATATGGTTTTTAACTTTATACATATAGAGGTGAATGTTAGATTAAAATTGTTTCAATGCGGCGCCTTCCACTAAGGGTTGATGGAATGATCGGAAGTGGCGCTTTCAGCTAACTTAAATCCCGGAACTCCCTCAAGTTGCAAGAAAATATCTCTGGGTGTTCTTTCGTGGACCGACTTTCCAGAAAATGTGTATGAATTTTCCAGAAAACTCTGCATTTATGCAGAAGTGAGTGTGCTCACTGCTCGTGAGTCCGTGAGTTGATGATGGTTATGGTGCTGTTGCTACGTAAGTGCGAGTTACAAGTGTGTTCAAACAGTGCGCCATAGTGCTGCAACAGACAGGAGCATCCGGAACAGAAACTAAGAAAGAAAGGGGAAAAAAACGAATGTGCTCTATTCACATGACTTTCACTCTCTGTTCATCAACAAGGTATTCCTATAGACGCTCAAACTTCATCCATGTTAATTAAGATGACTATTAGCATAAGCTCAACTTTTCACTTTTTTTTTGTGGGCACATCGGAAATAAAGTAATACATTAGGCTAAACCAATGTTTTTTTTTAATTGGCATGGCATTGAGCTTGCTTGACACTTTTTTCGAAAAGTTTGATTTTCTCAAAAATGGCTCAAACAATTTTGATTGAAATATCGATTATGAAAGAAATCTACCTGACACATAAAATGTATATCATGAATTTTCTGGGAATAACCTCTGTAGAGTACATTATTCTGGATGAAGTTTACGGAATTTTGCATAACTGGTAAACCATAAGAGATAGACAAAAGCTAACCAACAGAAGATGCAGAGCTCGTTAAAACACACAATTTATGTTCTATACATTTTTCCTGGAGTTGGTCGTTTTTGAGATATTCCTTGTTATTGGTTACAGCTTTTAAAAACTTATATTTTTCTCATACAGGAATTTATTAACTCCTGTCCATATAAACAAAGGAACTTCAGTCACTTAGCAACAATCTTGTGACTTTAACTTATGGTATTCTCTTATTTCGCTTGTACTTATAAGGAAGCAAGTAATAAGACTATTTCTGCTAATATTTTCTCGATTAGCATGAAGAAAATAGAAGCATAAGCTTTTTAAC
Source organism: Hymenopus coronatus (assembly GCA_030762935.1). NCBI lineage: Eukaryota > Metazoa > Arthropoda > Insecta > Mantodea > Hymenopodidae > Hymenopus > Hymenopus coronatus. The sequence goes on from CM060892.1 coordinate 157,430,293, forward strand.
AATAATTTGTTGCAGAGATGTAGAGCAATTCATGTGAATAGGACGCATATTTTTTAAATAAAATTTTCTCGGTCTCTTTTCAGTCTTGTCTGTTTACCATTATACAAAAGATATCCATATTAGAGGAGGGCTTCAGAGACCATTCCGAGAAAGTTCAAGATATGCATTTCATTCGCTACAAAAATTTTTGAAATATATGGGATTTATTCAAAATAGCTATTTCTGTGAAAATCTAAATATTCGAAAAAATGTTTCATGTAAAGGGTATTAAGGGTATTAAGGGGGGTGGTCCTGAAAATCTTCGTGTCACATTCTTGGAAGGTGAAATTAAATTTAAGTTGTTTATTTAAAAGAATGTTTAGTTTTTAATAATGGCTGATCATATACTCACATAGACTTTTTTCTAAAAATACCATTTTTCATTCAAAGGACCTGACAACAGGTATTTACAGCGAAATCTCGGTATCGAATCTTTGAGTGGAATGTAAAATCTTGTCTACCTACCAAGTATCTTGTATGTGGTAGAGAAAGTGATAATTAAACATCAGTTAGGTATAGACAGACCACTAACATTTGACAAGTACGGTAATCGTCAACATTCTAAAATTCTCATCGGATATGAAACTAATCGTGTACAGTATATCTAGGATTTGTTGATACATAATTTGCAGTCGAAGTAGACAACTTTTAAAATTGTTCATTGTAAAATTATTAATGTTATCAGGTAAGCAATTAAACATGTAATATTTTAATGACTGCAGTTAGTATATACTTTACCTATATTGCGTTTTCATTTTCAATAATAATAGTGATAACAATAAGAGTTACTATAATAGTAATAATAACAACAATAATAATATCTATCACGTGCGTAAATGTTTGTCAAAAGCTTAACTCAAAAGCGAAAAAAGTAAATTAAGTACTACACTTATGTTTCATTGCCCTCCAAGATTACGATTCCCCACCACAAACTACACTTTACATGAAACTTTTTTCTAAATTTTCGATTTTCTAAAACGTAGCTCTAGCGATTGTGATTAAAATGTCATATATTAAAAATATGTATATGGTAAAAGAAATGTATATCTTAAATTTTCTGGAAATGGTCTATGAAATCTCTTCGTTCTGGATGACTTTTCGTAGCTGGTAAACCATAAGAGATAGATAAACTATATTTTCTTCTTTTGTGCATCCAATAGTTTCCGAGAAATTTCTTCTTATTACTTTCAATGTTTCAATAACTAGGGGTTCCCTAAATGATTCATTCGTATTCAAAATGCTATATTTTCCAAAGTAATAATTAATACATCAAAAGAATCATAACCTCAACAAGTTTTCTCCTCATACCCTACACATTTTATGTGTGTGCTACATCGATAACACGACACGTCTAGTCCGTCCATGTATTTTTAGCATCATTCTAGGACTTTTGTTGTTTTGTCGCCATTTTGTGCAGACACCTCACTAGTTCTGCCAACTGATGCACACGATGCAAACGGATGAGTTCACGGAATTTTTGATGAGAAATCATTGTCGTACTTGTAGGTAATCTTACTTCGAAAAATATAGCGCTGTGAAAACGAATGAATCATTTGCAGTAACCCCCTACTTTTCTTAAATGAAAAATATTTGTTAATTTCTTCTTTCTCCTGGTTAAAGAGAACGGAATTTCAAAGTCATCCTATTTTACCAGCTTTTAAAAGATCCGACTATTGCTTTAGCCTTGGTATTCGCCTTTTTCTGTTATATCTACAAGGGAATAGTTATGCAGTAAAATAATGTATACAGTTGTTTATTTCGATTAATGCAAAGCATGCAAAAGAATGAACATTTTTGAGGTGATGCATCAGTGAAATTTAGAAAATCCACTGTATGTAAAATTTACTATTGAAAAATATACCAGATATTAAGCACAAAAACAGTGATTTTTTTGCCATGTATCAAAATTCTAGTGTATAGTTATTCAAATAATAATTTTTACTGTCTAAATTTATTGGTTATTGTTTTATTAAATGAGCCGTAAATGTGTTCACATGATATTCACATAATAATACAGTTTTACGGCAAATAAGTTTGTAAATAGATCTGTCATTATAATGTTTATATTAACTCTAATTGGTATAGAAAAATTATTCTTTTCGTATTTCCGGAAACTCATTTCGTTTAGGATGAATTAAATGGATATTTTTTTTACAGGGGTTTCTCTACTCGAATGTTGAGTAAATTTAAGCTCCATGAACCTCGAGATCATTGCATCCATTATCGTACGATATTAGTAAATCAGATTAAAGGACGTTAAGCTACCCCCCAAAAAAAATCAAATGCATTAATTTATTTCTCAAAATAGGAGCACTAATTCGAAAAAGTGTATGACAATTTTAATGTGCTTTTGAGGGTAACTACACATATTTTGAAACAAATTAGTGAAAATTGCATCGTGTGAAACATTTTGAGTATGGAAAATTGGAAAATTATGGGAAAATTTTTTTCGAGAAAGTAAGGATTAAAGCTGGGAGTGTATATTAAAAATCAAGCGCCTGTCATTTATAGATTCAGTTTATTGGTAGTTAAAGTGTGCCAAGTGGTAAAAAAGATACATTTCTTAAAAATTTATAATTCATATGGTTCATTATTAAAACATGATTTTAATTTTCACAATTCTGTTGAAATTTCACAGAATAAGCATATTGTTGAGGATTAGAGACAGTCAATGGGATATAACACGTATAGGATCCTGACTAGTGTGAAGCAAGATGCCACACACAGCTGCAGGAAGTTAAGGTGTCGCTGTGCACCCCTAGAGTTTAGGAAAGAGGGCGCACCTTGCTCCACCCCGCAGTGTTGCTACTACTGACAAATTACGGACAAGCTCTTGGGGTTGATCCGGCGGCTTCACCACCTGGAATCATTCCACCTCTCAACTCTTAATCCAGCTAATTTTTCAAAAACCTATAGTGAAAATAAAAAGGAGAGGGAGCCTATAGAGTGGCACCCTCACTACCCTAGCTGAAGGGGAGGAAAGAAATGAATGAATGTAGGAGGGAATGATATAATAAAGATAAGAGCAAAGAAAACCTAGTTAATCCTCGCCATTCATACCATTTCTTCTGGTGGCCACTATAAGTCTACATTTTGTCTTCAGTTCCGGACTGGCGGTCTTACCGCTCCTTATCACCTGTATTCATCACTTCTTCTTTGTGCTCTTTGTCTTCTAGAATCTTCGCCAGTGTATTTGTCAACATTTCAATATCCTACTGACCTACTGATCGCATACCATGCATAAAATTCCTGATGCACAGGGGCCGGGTTTTGATATTAAAACGTTTTGAAACATGACTATAAAATTAATGTACAGTTTTTCAAAAACATACTTACAAAAATGGTCCTAAACCATAGGGTTGTTAAATTATAAGGTAACCCCTGTCGCGGTCTCTCACCATTGCGCGAGAGATAAGAAAGTATACCGGGAAAGTGGTGTCGCAAATGCGCACAAAATGCATATCTCAAGATAAACTACGGAAATATTGACCTGCTCACACATGGGCAGCTCAATTTTCGAACATATTCTCTCTGACTCATCTAAGTTTAGCAGCTGGAATCCTTGTGATTTCTGCTGCTGAGATAAGGTGAATGAGCGAAAATATCTTTAACTTGTTATACTACCTGTTTGGGAACAGATGGTTCAATATAATTTTTCAGCATTTATTTAAGGTAAGGGCTCCACTGCGCCTTTGCCGGTACCTCTTTCCTGGCAACTTTCGGTTTTCTTGAGCAGTGGAGAGAGGCCGCGAGAGGGGATACTTTATGATTTAATGACTCTATATAGTAACATTAACGAGTAGAACTTACAAATTAATACAATTAGAAACAAGTAAACGAGCAGATATGTTTCAGTCATATGACTTTCTCTATTTATTCTGCAGCAATATATTCTTACGAATTCTTCTTCTTTTATTATTTCCAGAATGAAGAAGTTTTCTGAGGCTATTCACAGAAAATTCAAGATATGCATATTTTTCCATGTAAATATGCTTAATATAGGGCATTTTTATCAAAATCGTTACAGTCATTTTTGAGAAGAACAAAATTTTGAAAAAAAAATCCATGTAAAGAGTACTTTGGGGTAGGAAAAATTTGTTGAAGATATTCCTTGGATGGTACTAAAGTTAAATACCAAATTATGAACTTAACGGTCTTTTCATTTTTGAGCTATGCTGTCCTTACACACACACACACACACACACACACACACACACACACACACACACACTACGTTTAAACACCTTTTTATGGATTTAGGGAACCTCAAAGCACATGTTTCCGATGAAATCTTGACATCTAATTTGTGGGTGGAATACAGTTCAACTCGTAATATATATATAATTAAAGTATACGCATAAGTAAAACGTATGATAAGTCAACAAAGATGAAATTCCTAAGAGCAAAAAAAAAAAAAAAAAAAAAAATCCAGAAATAGCCACATGTATACAAACACACTACAACAATATTTTCTTCATTTACAGACTTATCACTGTACTAAGTACATGTTTTCAGGTTCGTTGGTACCTACAAGGAGACGTGGCACACGCAAGACACGCGCTTTATCTTCCTCGAAACCGCGGTTTGGGAGGCATAACTTTAAGTGAAAGTTGTATCGGAATCGAGTTTCAGTGATATCTGCAAGAACAACATCCCACATTATCCAAGCCAGCAGATGACGTTATATATGCGGGCTAGAGATAGTCTCGACAAGACTGCGGAACTGTATTTTATATGTATATATACACATAAATTACATATATATGTATATATGTCAAGACTATCTCTAGCCCGCATATACAATGTACATTATGGGTAGAGAAGGTGTTGTATTCTACCCAAAACTTCGATGTCGAGATTTCACCGGAAATATATGCTTTGGGGTCCCCTGAATCCGAAAAAAGCATTTTTAGAAAAATGTTTGTGTATGTGTGTGCCTGTCTGGTTGTGTGCATATGTTTGTGTATGAGTGTGTGTGTCTATGTACAGCAAAGCTCAAAAAAAGAAAATACCGTTAAATAGCGAACTTGGTATTTAGGTTTTGTAATTTCCAAGGATGCGACATGATGATTTTCAAGAAAATCCCCCCACCACAAACTACCCTTTATAAGGAAAAAGTTTCGGAAATTTTGATTTTCTAAAAAATGGCTGTAATGATTTTGATTAAAATCTCGCATGTTAAAGACATTCACATCCCAAATAAAATGTTTATCTTGCATTTTCTGGAAATAGCCTCTGAAGACCTCTTTATTCTGGATTAATTTTTCCCGAATTTTTCTTACCTTTTAAACCTTAAGAGATAGACAAAAACTTACTGCACGAAAATGTAGATCTCGTCAAAACACACAATTTATGTTCTTTACATTTTTGTTGTGGAGGTAACCGTTTCCGCGATATCCCTTGTTACTAGTTTCAATTGTAAGTTATTTATACTTTTTTCAGACAGGAAGTGTCCGTTTTCTTTTGTTCTGTTCCTGGCCAAGCAAAAATGCAATTTGCAGTGGCAATGGCATAACGTCAGCTTTTAAAAAATTTGACTATCACTTTAGCATAGCACATTCCTTTAATTCCCTTCTACTCTAAGGAACTAAGTAATAAGAACATTCTGCTAATGTTTATCTCGATTAGCATTGTGTAGAAACAAGAATAATATTTTGTAAGAAGTTTGTCTCTAGAGCAGCTAGAGAAAATCATGCGAGTAATACTTCAGATTTTTACTTTCTCTACACGTACTATGTACATAGTCTATTGAGAAATATGATATCGAAATTTCACCGGAAATACATATTTTGAGACCCCCTGAATCCAAAAAAATGTATTTTTAGAAAAAGTTCCGTGTGTGTGTGTGTGCCTATGTGTGTCTGTGGACAGCATAGCGCAAAAACGAAAAGACCGTTAAAAACTAAACTTGGTATTTAAGTTCGATATCTTCCAAGTTGGCAACACGAATATTTTTATTAAAATCCATCCATCCCCAACCTTTACATGGAAAAAATTTCGAAAATTTTTATTTTCTCAAAGATGGCTTTAACGATTTTAATTAAAATCTAGTATATTTAAGATGTTTATGTGACAAATAAAATTTATATCTTCAATTCTCTGGGAATAGATTCTGAAGTCATGCTTAATTTTGGATGACTTTTGCGCAATTTTTCATAACTGTTAAACCATAAGAGATAGACAAAAATGTACCGAACAAAAATATAGATATCGATAAAACATTCAATTTATGTTATATACATTTTTTAGTGGAGTTGACTGTTTTTGAGATATTGCTTAATATTAACTTCAACTTTAAAATACCTAATACTTCTCATACGGGAGTTTGTCAACTCTAGACAATACAGTCAAAGGTACCTCAATCACACAGAAACCAGATGTGACTATCAATTATCTCTCATTTTCCTTCTACTTACAAAGAAGCAAGTAATAAGACCTTTGCTGCTAGTTTTTTCTGGATTACTATTAAATAAATTGAAGAATAACCTTTTTAACAATACTTTAGTGTGGAGATGCAGAGAAAGTCATATGAATGGACCAAATCAGACTTTTTATTTACAAATAATACATACATATAAACAGTTACAAACACACTTGCCCAAGGTGGGACTCGAACTCCCGATCCCGTGGGAAGCATCAAAGTTGGGCGCTATAGCGCGTGCGGCCATGGGGACCGGCAAGCGTATTGAGGTGTGAAAATTTGAAAAGAAACGGATAGTCTATACCAGTGTTTCCAAACCTTTTGAAGTTCACGGCACCCTTGGGAATAACATTAAACACCAGGGGCACCCTTCCTTGAATTAAAAGAAAATTAAGCTTAATATGTTAATTTATTGAAATTTTATATAATAATAACGTACACCATAACATAATACAGTAAACTTTACTACAGTCACTGAGTAAAAATACATCAATAAATTTTGTTCGATTAATGATTAATGTGAAACTTGTGATTGATGCTTAGAGTACAGATATGTGATGTCGGGTCTTACAGTTGACAGTGAAACACGCAAATCATCCTCAAGGTTATTCAATCTATTTCTTGCTTTGCATTTTATTGTCACCATAGCAGAGAAGGCTTGCTCGCATAGATAGGATGTTGAAAAGAGCAAAAGTGCGTTAATTGCTTTCTTCATTAGGTTAGGGTACTCCTCTCTCCGTTGAAGCCAAAAACTAGCCACCGACGCCTCACTCTTGGTGAACTTACCTTTGAGTGTGGAATCAGCGCAAAGATCAACAAATTCATCTCGTTCGCAAGCAGTGAAATCTATTTCCTCTGCACTATCTACGAAATCAAATGGTGAGACAACCCAGTCGAGATTCGTAGTGGAAATAGTTGGAAAGTACGCATCTATTGCATCTTGCAATCTTGATAAGTGATCACAAATGCGGTCTTTCAGTTTACCCAGATCTTTATCTCCTGCCACATTAAGAAGAGATGGAAAGTTCGACAAATCTCCTTTTTGAACTGCAGACTTCCAAGAACCAAGTTTTCTTTTAAAACCTTTCATTTTATTGGTTGAGGAGATTATTGTTTCATGTCGACCCTGCATTGAAACATTCAGTTCATTCAGCTTATGAAAAATATCTGCCAGATACGACAGTTCAAAACACAAAGAATCACGTAGTAAGAGCTCATGAAATGTGTCTTGATTTTCATCCTTAAAAAAAGTTTTTAGCTGTTCTTTAAGTTCAAGAAACCGGTTCAATACACGACCCCGCGACAACCACCTTAGTTCTGTGTGAAGTAACAAAGAGGTATGAGCTGCATCCGTTGCGCGACATAACTGTTCAAAAATTCTGCACTTTAAAGGTCGAGACTTCATATAGTTCACCATTTTCACAACTTGGTTAAACACTTCAGCAAAATCTGCATTACACGCTTTCACGACTAATGCCTCTCTATGCAGAAAACAGTGAGTTATAATAATGGATGGATTTTCATTGAGAGCTCTGGCAGTAAAACCTTTAATTTTCCCAGACATAGATTGTGCACCATCTGTACATATACCACAACAGTCTTTCCATGAAAGATCATGGTCATTGAGATAGGAATTAATAGAAACGAAAATATCATGGCCTGTGGTTGTAGTCTCCAGCGGTCTACAGCACAGAAACTGTTCACTAACACGTTTTTCATCAATATATCTGATATAACCAAGGAGTTGCGGTTTGTCACCAATATCGAGACTCTCATCTACTTGCAAAGCAAATGTTTTATAAGTTTTTATTTTCTCCGTGACTTGTTCGTTGATATTGCATGACATTTCAGATATCCTGCGGCTGATTCTGTTGTTGGACAGAGGAACTTTCGAAATTTGATTAGCTGCTCCTTCGCTAAGTATTGTTGAAACTATAACTTGACATGCAGGGCCAATGATTTCCTCTCCAAGAGTTTGAAGTTTCTTTTTTTAGCTATCAGTTCTACTACTTTAAATGAGGCTTCAAGAGCAGTATCACTTATGGTCATTCTCTTTACCATTCGCACAGCTGTTTTCTTCTCCCCTTCTAATATATGTGAAAAATACATTACACTTTTCTGTGACACACTATGATGCTTTGTTGTAAAATGCCGCTTCAGTTTGCTAGGTACCATGGCCTCGTTGCTAAGTGTTTCGCCACAAACTAAACTCACAGGGATAGGGTTTTCCTCGTTGTTATTCCACTTAAATCCATACGCTAAGTAACTGTCCTGGTATGTTCTTTTCTTTCGTTTGTCTTCTTTATGTGGTGAATTCGACGGTCCGGGAGAAACTGTAAGATTTGGCTTCTTAAAGCAAGCAGTAGGAGCCGACTGTTCACTTTCACTGTCCTGGCGTTTACGTTTAACAATGAACTTATCCATAGCTAAACACTGTGAATCAACGCGAGGAAGACAACTGGAAGCGTCAAGCGGCGTACACTTTTATATATTCATCTGTCGAAGTCTCGGGAATGTTCGTGAGGAAGCGAGTAGTCTCGGGAATGTTCGGCAGGGTATAGCTGTAATGCCATCTGTGGGATACTAGTATAACTGAATTATTGAAATGAATCGACCACTATCACCATCTGCCGAGCATGAGAGATAGACTTATTTTATTTCACGACCTTACAAGACTTAAGACTTCAGTAGAAGGTATTTTTGTTTTGTTTATCTCAATATCTCGCGGCACCCCTTAGCCAATCACACGACACCCTAGGGTGCCGGGGCACACCGGTTGGGAACCGTTTATCTATACTGACAGGCGTTGTTCGTTGCGCAGTTAAAGTAATGTATCTGAGCAATTTGGAAAATATTAGGGTATCTGGTTAAAATTTGTTCTAATTATTACTTATTACTTGTAACAAGTGATTTTTTTGTGGTGTTACAAAATTCTAGCTTGCATGGTTTATTTAAATAGCAATCTTTTTCTACTTAAATTCATTTTTCGGATATAATGAGCCATGTGATGCATTTTTAAAAATATTCACATCAAAATTAGAAATATTACAAAATATACGTATTATATAAAATATAAGTATGAACTTTTTATATTAACTCTAATTTTGTGGCAGAAAGATTATTATTACTTTTCCTAAAGTACAAAGGTCTTGATTTTTCAAATGTAATAATTCACTTCTGAAAATTGAGCATTATTTCAAAAACTATACGAGCAATTGAAAAACAAATTAATAAACAATTGCATCATGTGAAGCATTTTGAGTAGGAAAGGTGTTGGGAAAAGGTTAATGACAAAATTTTTAAATTTAGAGCTATCTATTAATAAGGAAGCGCCTGTCAATATAGAAATTCAGCAAATTATAGGTCATATACACCAAGTGGTAAAAATTACACATTTTCTTACAGTTTAGATTCATATTATTTTATTATAAAAATAATACTTTTTTAATTTTATAATTTTTGTTCCGATTTCACACAATGCAGAATACATCAAGTAAACTTTTTGATTGGTTTGTAGGAAAACTGTAAGAGGAAGAGAGAAAACAATTAACACACCAAAGTGGTTTCAGATTAAGATGCAATTTATCAAAATGTCTGTGCTCCTAACATCCTGTTTATAAAAATAACTTTTCTCGGGCTATCAGCCAGGTGAATTCTGGAATAATTTCCAAGCTTTCAAGAGCTAACGTCGCTCTCATCTTCAGGGAATGATGTAGAGACTCCGGGTACGCATTATATATCGTAGTCCGGTCGGGGGGGGGGACCGGCCCGATGCCGCTCTGTGATTGTCCCGGGTCCGGCATGGGAGGCGTTGACTAGGAACCAATGGTCTCCGTTGCCGGGACGGACTACTCTGATTGGCCCGTTGCCAGATGTGAGCATGTATCAAAACTAGGGCTAGCTTTTGGCAGTTTCACAAATCTTTGCGAGTGTTTGCTGAGCACCGAACTCCAAATGCAATTCACCTGCAAGCCACTGTCTCTGATGATGTTATTTTCTTCGTATTTAATAGCTATGGCTTCTTTGATGGAGCGGTCCCAATAGCTTGAAGACTTAAATATGGTGGTTGTGTCGCCCAGTCTCGGTCTGTGTCCTTCTTGGATGCAGTGCTCCGCAAGACCAGATTTTTCTGGGTACATCAGGCGGATGTAGCTCTCATGCTCTTTGCATCTTTGTTCAATCGTTCTCCCCGTCTGTCCGATGTAGGCTCTACCACATTCACATGGAATGCGGTATACCCCAGGAGTCTTGAGGCAGAGGGAGTCTTGAGGCAGAGGGAGTCTTTGACCTGTGTTAACATATGTCGAGTTTTATTGGGTGGCTTGTGTATAGTCTTGATGTTGTATTTGCCCATAATTCTACTCAGTTTACCAGACAAATGACCTGCATATGGGAGGTAGGCTTTATGTTGTTTCTTTGTGGCTTGTGACTCATCTAGCTGGGATGCATACGCTGTGCACAGTTTATACTGACAGCGGCCCGTTTTAGTGCCTTGTTGATGCTGCTCTTGCTATATCCATTTTTCTCTAGGCTGGTTCTGAGATACTGAAATTCTTTAGCGAGGTTTTCACTGTCTGAGATGGCTACTGCTCTATGTGCAAGCGTCGATAGAACTGTGTTTCGCTGAGCTGGGTGGTGGCAACTGTTTGCGTTTAAATATAGATCGGTATGTGTGGGCTTCCGGTACACACTATGGCCCAGGGAACCATCGGGCTTTCGGCGTATTAATATGTCCAGGAATGGTAACTTCCCTTCCTGTTCAATTTCCATAGTAAACTTGATGTTTGGATGCTGACTGTTTAGATGGTTCAAGAAGTCCTGTAGCGTGTCTTCCCCGTGAGGCCAGATGACGAAGGTGTCGTCCACGTATCTGTAGAAGGCAGCCGGCTTTAGAGTTGCTGAATCTAAGGCCTGATGCTCAAATGCTTCCATGTAAAAATTAGCTATGGCTGGTGAGAGAGGAGCGTCCATGGCCACTCCATCTGTGTGCTCGTAATATTGTCCGCGGTAAAGAAAGTAGGTCGACGTGAGCGTGTGCTTGAATAATGCAATGACCTGCTGGGTGAAGTGCGGTTCTAGGAGCTGGAGAGAGTCTAGCAGCGGGACCCTGGTGAACAGAGACGCCACATCAAAACTGACCAGTAAATCACTCGGTTTCACCCTTAATGTCTGAATCGTCTTTACGAATGCTGACGAGTTGACCACATGATGAGGGCTGGTTCCTATCAATGGCTGCAGCAACTTGGTGAGGTGTTTTGCAAGGTTGTAAGTGGGGCTCCCAATAGCGCTGACGATTGGCCAAAGTGGCACACCCTCCTTGTGCACCTTGGGCAAGCCATATAGTCTCGGAGGAACAGCTGCAGGTGTGGTTAGAGCCTTAGAGTAGAATTATGGGCAAATACAACATCAAGACTATACACAAGCCACCCAATAAAATTCGACATATGTTAACACAGGTCAAAGACTCCCTCTGCCTCAAGACTCCTGGGGTATACCGCATTCCATGTGAATGTGGTAGAGCCTACATCGGACAGACGGGGAGAACGATTGAACAAAGATGCAAAGAGCACGAGAGCTACATCCGCCTGATGTACCCAGAAAAATCTGGTCTTGCGGAGCACTGCATCCAAGAAGGACACAGACCGAGACTGGGCGACACAACCACCATATTTAAGTCTTCAAGCTATTGGGACCGCTCCATCAAAGAAGCCATAGCTATTAAATACGAAGAAAATAACATCAACAGAGACAGCGGCTTGCAGGTGAATGTCATTTGGAGTTCAGTGCTCAGCAAATACTCGCAAAGATTTGTGAAACTGCCAAAAGCCAGCCCTAGTTTTGATACAGGCTCACATCTGGCAACGGGCCAATCAGAGCAGTCCGTCCCGGCAACGGAGACCATTGGTTCCTAGTCAACGCCTCCCATGCCGGACCCGGGACAATCACAGAGCGGCATCGGGCCGGTCCCCCCCCACCGGACTACTATATATAATGCGTACCCGGAGTCTCTACATCATTCCCTGAAGATGAGAGCGACGTTAGCTCTTGAAAGCTTGGAAATTATTCCAGAATTCACCTGGCTGATAGCCCGAGAAAAGTTATTTCCATACCGCCGCCAGGAAAGCTTCAAGTCATGGTTCATCCTGTTTATAATCTAAATAAAAATCTGATGAGTTACATTCACATGACTTTTTATACATTTGTGTAACAAATTATTCTTAAAACTCTTGTTCTATCCACTTCATGTAATCGAGATAAGCATTAGGAGAAATTGCTTATTACTTGCTTCCTTGTAAGCAGAAGGGAAATAGGAAATACACCAGATTAAAATAATAGTAAAATATTTTAAAAGCTGTTGCCATGTGGTTGAAATTCGTTCTTTACATGGCCAGTTTACAAAAATGCATGAGAGAACTGAATTTTAACATTTTAAAACTGAAATCAATAACAGCAAATATCTCAAAAATGGTCAACTCTACGGAACAAAATGAATGACATACATTGTGTCCTTTAACCAGATCTTCAGGTTTCGTTTAGTAAGTTATTGTGTAGCTCTTGCAGTTTACCAGACATGCAAAATTCGGCAAAATTCGTCCAGAATAAAGAGGTCTTCAAAACTTTTCCAAGAAAATGCAAAACATAAATATTTTATTCTCATGTAAATATCTTTAATATACGGTATTATAATCAAAATCGTTAGTCATTCTTGACAAAATGAACATTTTCGAATTTTTTCCATGTAAAGGATAGTTTGGGGTGGGAGGATTTTCCTCAAAATCTTATGCTACATTCACAATGAAATGCAAGCGCAGACGCAACGTAAGCAGAAGAGTTTGGACTCAAGTTATTTAATGTAAGCATTCGCATAGAAACACACAAGACGCAACGCAATGCAACGCAGGAGTTTAAAAATTCCAAACTTTATCGTTGCGTTGTATGCAAAGAGGATGAATTCTGCTTCTTTTCTCTATGCATTGCCTATGAACTAAACAACAGATGATCGCACTGCGAGACTTTACAGGGCCTGCGTACATTCTTGCTCTTCTATTTGGCCGTGCAGTGTCTAAATTCCCTCAAGAGGTTATGACAGTTTCCTTGCAAATCCTCCTTTGATTTAATGGATGTAACTATCATCCAGATTTCTTGGTTCTTATAAATCGGAGATGCAGAGAGATAATTCTTACGAGTAGTTTATTAAATGTGTGGCTTTTTCTGCCATCTCTATTCTTGTACTATTTTCAATAATTTTGAATGAACAATTATTGTGACGTCACTGCCGTGAGCGTCAGTTATTGGTATGTAATTTTATAACCTATTTATTTGTAAAAGATTGAGTATATTTTCTTGTATGGTATTGTTGGTTAAGTTATCAGTTTGAAACTTGCGGAGCGCTTGGAAGATATTCGCATGTAAGTTACAGATCTAGAAATCCGTGTCAACTTCTTGCGTTACGCTTACGACTGCATTGTGAATGACCTTCTCTCGCGTTTGCGCTTATGCTACGTTATGTCTGCACTTACATCTCATTGTAAATGTAGTGTCATGTTATTGGAAGATACAGAATTTAAAGTCCAAGTTTGATATTTTACTCACTTTTCGTTTTTGAGTTAACGTGTTCAAAAACACACGGACATGCCTGCGCGCGGAATACAATCTTGGTATCGATTTATGAGTTAGTGCAATACCTTCTCTATCTATGTGTACCACTTACTAAGTAGAGAAATTAAAAATCTGATGTGTTCCATTCATATGGGCTTCTTTACCTGCTCTGCAGAAAAGTTCTTACATGGCCTTCTTTCTACTTCATGCCAATCACGAATGGTATTACTACTTAGTTCCTTGTAAGTATAAGGGAAATAAGGGAATCTAGGCTAAACTAGTAAAACGTTTTAAAGCTAATGCCACTAAAATTCACTGCTTTTCATAACCAGGAGTAATTCAAAGGAACACGGACAATTTCCTTTTTAAGAAAGTTGTAAGCGTCTTAAAATCGAAACAATAACAAGTAATATCTGGGAGATGTTTAACTCTAGACGAAAACGATATGTGACATGAATTGAAGTTTTAACGACATCTACATGTTTTGAGCTGTACGTTTTTGTCTATCTCTTACGGTCTATCTGTTACACAAAAACCACCCACAATGCATGGTCATCTGAGTCTATTCCAAGAAAAGTCAAAATATACATTTCATTTGATAAGAAAATATGCTATTTTACTCAAAATTATTAGAGCCTTTTTGAGAAAATCAAAATGTTCGTAAAATGCTCCATGTAAAGGGTAGTTGGGTTGTCGAAATTTTCCTATAAATCTGCGTGTCACATCCTTGGAAGATGCTTAACTTAAATAACAAGTTTAGTATTTAACGGGCTCTTCATTTTTCAGTTATGCTACACACACACACATACATACATACATACATACATACATACATACATACATACATACATACATACATACATACATACATACATACATACATACATACATACATACATACATACATACATACATACATACATACATACATACATACATACATACATACATACATACATACATACATACATACATACATACATACATACATACATACATACATACATACATACATACATACATACATACATACATACATACATACATACATACATACATACATACATACATACATACATACATACATACATACATACATACATACATACATACATACATACATACATACATACATACATACATACATACATACATACATACATACATACATACATACATACATACATACATACATACATACATACATACATACATACATACATACATACATACATACATACATACATACATACATACATACATACATACATACATACATACATACATACATACATACATACATACATACATACATACATACATACATACATACATACATACATACATACATACATACATACATACATACATACATACATACATACATACATACATACATACATACATACATACATACATACATACATACATACATACATACATACATACATACATACATACATACATACATACATACATACATACATACATACATACATACATACATACATACATACATACATACATACATACATACATACATACATACATACATACATACATACATACATACATACATACATACATACATACATACATACATACATACATACATACATACATACATACATACATACATACATACATACATACATACATACATACATACATACATACATACATACATACATACATACATACATACATACATACATACATACATACATACATACATACATACATACATACATACATACATACATACATACATACATACATACATACATACATACATACATACATACATACATACATACATACATACATACATACATACATACATACATACATACATACATACATACATACATACATACATACATACATACATACATACATACATACATACATACATACATACATACATACATACATACATACATACATACATACATACATACATACATACATACATACATACATACATACATACATACATACATACATACATACATACATACATACATACATACATACATACATACATACATACATACATACATACATACATACATACATACATACATACATACATACATACATACATACATACATACATACATACATACATACATACATACATACATACATACATACATACATACGCACTGACCTTTCTTAAAAAAATTTTTTTGTATTCAGGGTTCTGATGAAATCTCTCGATATATATACGTGGTATAGAAAGTAAACATTAACTCAAAAAAGTTTTACTGCATTGTAAATATAATAGATATCGCAAAGTAGGAAGACCAACAACAATATGGAGTCCAATTTGAGAACGGAACCGTGGAAGAAGGAGGAGGAGGAGGAGGAAGAGGAGGAGGAAAAGAAGAAGAAGAAGAAGCATTGGGATGCGATATATTAAGTAGTTTAAATTGAGTTGCAGTTCCTAGTATTGATTTTGAAAAGTGATTCCATATAGAAGAATATAAAAGTCAACAGGTTCCTGAAATCTGAGCGGATCTGGAAAATGAGAGATCAATACAATACAGCACCCCTGCTGAATCCTCAAAACGCAGCCCAGAAAGTAATAATACGTTGGAGAAGTGAAGGAATATTACACCCTCCCCTACTAACAAGTCCATGGTAGCAATAATAGCCAGGATTGTCCTTATTACAACAAATCCAGTAACGGGAGAACGTGAGGGCAAGATTAGAAGCTACGACCATCGCGTTGTAGCATGTACATGGAGGGATGAATCCGAGTTGACAAGCGATCGTTTGTTTGCAGCATCATCAACTTGGGGTTCGTCCTTCAGAAAGGGTACACTCGCTGCAGCATTGGCATCTAAAGTGGCCCCTAGGCGGTTAATATTATTGTGGAATATGTGCTCCGGACAATTCAGCCATATTGTACAATAATTAGTTGCAATCATGCTGTGATAAAGACAGGACTTGTGTAGCTGTGTGGCGTGCATTACACTGAACATACATACAGCGTGGGAGGTGGTGATATTAAGTAAAGAACAATACGTATAACACATTAGTGTATCTCATTTTTACTATCTCTTACATGTGTATAAAAATCTACATAATAGATAGAGAAAATGTTTTATTCAGTCCTAAAATTTGATATCGAGATTATACCGCAGGCGATGACACTGCTGATACATGAAATGAAGATGGAGCACCGGTGAAATGTGATGGCGGGGAAAACCGAAGAACCTGGAGAAAACCCGCCCCTGTGGGGCTTTGCCCAGCACAAATCTCACATACGATCGCTAGGAATCGAACCCCGGCCGTCTAGGTGAGAAACGAGGTGTGTGTGTGTATGTGTGTGTGTATGATGTTTGTGCAGCATAGTTCAGAAAGGTAAAGTTCGATAAATACCAAACTTGATATTTAAGTTTATTACCTTCCAAGGATGCGACACGGAGATTTTCATTAAAATCTCCCCACACCAACATGGATTTACTTGTAGCCTTTTACGAAAATTTTGATATTCTCAAACACGCTTTATAATTTTTATTAAAATACCATATGTTTAAGATATTTTCATGACGAATGAATATTATCTTGAATTTTCTGGGAATAGGTTCTGAAGACTTCTTCACTCTGGATGACTTTTGTGTAATTAACCGTAAAGGTTAGACAAAACTTACAACCCCCAAAATATAAATCTTGTTAAACACGCAATTTATGTCATATAACTTCTAAAGTTAACGGTTTCCAAGATATTCCTTGTTATTAGTCTAAGTTTTTCTCAAAAGGGAAGCCATCTTTCGTTTCCTTATCTTTTGTTTTATTCTTAGCTAAGCAAAAGGAACCGAATTTTATTTGTTACACGTAAGGAAAGCTTTTAAAATAAATGACTGTCGCATTATCCTAGTGTATTTCCTTATTTCCTACAGGAAGCAAGTAATAAGACAATTTGTGCTAATGTTCATCTCGATTAGCAAGATGTAGCTAAATGAATAATCGTTGTACGAACAGTTGCAGACGGAAGAGAAAGGCATGTCAATGGAACACGCCAGATTTTTTCCGCTTATTAATAGTATTGTCATAGACAATGCACACATTTCAGGATCTAAAGTGTTTTGAACTGCGTTATATTTCTTCTGTGTTTGTATACATCACGTAACGATCAGCTCCTGTGTTTAGTATAAGTCGCACATCACCGTCCCGCATTCAAATGACTCACGTTGAGAAAACGAGGGACCGATTCCGTCGCAAACATTCCTTTACATTATGCTGAATTGTGTAAGCTGAATTACCAGATATTCATTTAATTTACCCCGCAATTAGGGTATATGCCAATGTTGCGAGGGACTGTATCATCGCTATTTCTAAATCACCATCCTCCGAAAAAACGAAAGTTCATTGCAGCGTGTCTCTTAAATCCCGATTTTAAGTTTTTTTTTTTTTAAGTGTTGAGGTTTAAGGTTATTTTTTCTCACCTTTGTAGAAGAAATGAGGGTGAATTGTTATTTAAAGAATGAAAGAGCAAATGCTTATATGTTACTTTGAGTTATGCATTTGTTCAATAGTTCGAGCGTATTATTCTCTAAATCCTTCCACCTATAGTCGAGCAGGACAAAGGGTAGAGAAGAGTGAACCTGTGACCTGTTATGTATACAATCACCAACCGTCTGAACAAGAAATAATAATTATCCTAAAAATGTCGAGAAACTCTCCTCATGAGCATATCTTTAGAAAAAAGCGCAAAAACCGCAAATACCCTATCATCACGTTGGCCTTAAAACGCTGATATAAATATTTGCACTTATTCTCCTCCCACCCTGCAGATGTCGTCTGAGAAAATAAAGGAGCGAAGTTGATCTCTCTCTGCAGCTAACCAGATTTGATTTGCATTTACTATAAAATTTCAGTAGAGCTAGGAGCTCGTGATTTCATATAAGTGCTTTGTTGGATGCTCTAGGATGTAAAAGGCTTTCAAAACATCTCGCATGACTTTCTTTAACTGTTCTACAAACAAACTTCTTACATAATGTTATCCTACTTTCTATACCATGCCTCAGATGTCGCAGGCATAGATTAGCATGGGACAAAAGAGAGACCTAAAAAGGTGAAAATTAAGGGAACCTGCATCATGGATTTCAGCATCGGAAATAAGGAGGCCGCAGTCCCAGTGCCCAGACACCTCAGTTTCCTGAAGTGCTCCCCAAAAATGTCGTTCTTATCTAGCTTCGTTCCCAAGCAGGTGATGGTGTTCGTCCATTCAATCCTTCGTCTGGGGTACGTGAATGAAGGGGAGTTTGCGGAAAAGCGGCATTTTGTGAAGAGGATAGCGTGGCTTTTCTCCAGGTTGATGGACAGCCGCCAACGCTCGCACCACTCTTGGAGGAAAGAGCACAACCTTGAAGGGAAGGCAGTTAAGCATGGTGGGGGTGAGCCCGTCATGTCCCGCTGCCTTTTTGAGGTTCAGACTCCGGAGTGCGCCTTGAAGTTCACTTGGTTGGATGACAGGAAGTCGATCCGCCTCGTCAGGGGGACGTCGAAGGTGTTGGCAAACCTCTCGACGAGCGAGGCTTACTTCCTAGAGATCATCTCGCGGCCCCAAAATCCATTCGAGATAGTCTGCTTTGGTTTGGGGGTCATATGCCAGGTTCTGGGCGCCTTACAGTGGGAGGTGATTTGTTCTCTGCTGTGCCGGAGAATTTTGGCATTCCTCCACATGTCACCATCATCGAGGCTCTTGCGGGCCATCATATCCTCCCATGCTCGTACCCTGTGTTCGCGTTGGCGGGTCCGGACCTCTCGGCGTAAACGCCTCACGAGTGCTCGATTATGCGCCTTGCGGTGACGCTAGTAAAGTCTGCAGGATGCTCAGGAACGGCGGATAAGAAATTGGAGCTCCAAGGGAAGAACTTCCGGGTGAATGGGGAGCTGGGGTGTGAACGGCAAGGCTATGGACAGTTCGCGGCACGATGAACATGTAGGATGAGACCGCAGCCTCTATGGATGGAATGTCTATGATCCTAGGGTTAGGCTGGATGGAGTCGTTTAGGCAAAAGCTGACGCATTCTCACGTCGGCTAACACGGGATTGTGATCAGAACGATTGAAGTGAGAGATGTATGAAGAAGGGATTTTTTGACTATCGCGCGAAGTCTATAACGGTTGCCCGCCTTGACGTCGAGGATAGAGCGTGGGACCCTCTGAGGTGAGGGTCCGCATCTACCATGCGTATAATTTCATTGCATCGAGCGTAGGCCAGGGGTCGCCATCAAAACGCGGATGTTTGGCATTGAAGTCCCCGGCTAGAATTACATTAAAATGTAGGGCAAGGATGGAAAAGTAATCGTTTCGTACGAACTGACATCAGGATGGGTGGTATACAGACACCACTAGTACTTCCGTACCGCCTAGATCAACAGAGACAGTCGTGGCTTTTATGGTTTGAAAAGGCGGAAACTGGATGTGTCGATGGACTACCCTATTCCTCACGAGGATTTCTGTGCCACTTCCACGGTGATCTAGTGATCTATCCTGAGGGACTTGTAAAAAGGAAACCCCTGGACCGAGATGTGTCTCACTGACCAGCATGAGGCCAGGGCAAATGAGGCGGCAAAATTCTGGAGATCGTTCCCCTGCCCAATCAGTCCGCACGGGTTACAGAACGCGAATCAAATCGAGGTACGAGACCTAGTTCAATTCGCCATTCTGGGCGGTCTGGGTGATCATTGTCAGGAGTGCGAGCCCCTCCATGACAACATCCATTTTTGCGACCGCGTCAGTGGCAGAAAGGAATCTGACCAGCAAATCAGATGCGCTAGTTGTGGTTCAGTAGAAGTGCTCTAGTCACGCCATCATATCCGATAACTGCGTAGGGAGAGTTTGGGTGATAGGTGAGGGAGGAATGCGACGCGGCGCAGGTGCGCCGCCAGCCTCCTCGAGCCTCGGCTGTCGCTCGGGCATGGGAGCACCATGCCTCTACGGAGCTCTGGCGGCCGAGTTCGGCTGCCTAGCAAGCTAACGTACCCTAGCTTGGGTGGGTTGGTTTGATTTGGAGTTGGCTGGAGCTGGTGTTGTACGTTGGGCTTGGCGTGTATTAATAGCATCCTGAGATATAGCATGTATGAGCCTGTATGTAACATGCCTTTGTTTTATACCTGTTGATGACGTCGCTAAAAATCCGAAGAGCGTAGTCATTATTGGGGGAGTACATTACACACAAATGTGACATTGCTCGCTTTGTTCTAGAGTATCCATCAATTGCACACATGTTCAATCACGCAGGTGCGACAATGAGTGTGACTATGAAAATCAAGTCAACCACATACGTGCGCCAATTCAATGGCAAGGTATAGGCGGCTGCATGGGCGTGCAATCACGATATGCTTATAAAGAAGGAGTCTTTAAACATCTTTATCCACGTTTAGAGAAAGTGTTATAACATTTTTACATTAATAAATGCTTTTATATTGCAAATATCTAAGTTTACGGGAAAGTGAACTTTATATTAATGTATAAAACATAATTGCTTATATGTCATATACGAGGTGCGTTTAATAAGTTCTTAGAAAAGTTTGTATTTAGTAACCGTCGTCTCTTAATAGATTGCAGTTAAAGTTTCAGCTATATCCATTATGTGGTTTCTTTGCCATACACAATTGAATCAACAATCTTGTTCTTTTTAGAAAAATGGGGGGAAAGAAAACGTGTGATTAAACACTTCTATTTAAAAGATTTCACCAGAATGAGAAAAAAACCAAGTTGGAGGAAGTTCATGGCACATCTGCTCCTGCGTTTGCAACAATTTACAATTAGATAAATGCATTTAAACGTGGCCGTACATCCACAAATAATGAACATCGAAATGACTTGCTTCGAAATGATTTACAATATTCAGTATATGATTTTCGACGAATCAAAGTTCGCGAAATAGTAGAGGCTTCAGACATATCAAAAAGTACAATGTTCTCAAGTTTGTACCAAAAATTAGATCTGACAAAGGTCTCTGCAAGATGGGCACCGCATTTGCTCTCAATAGAGAAAAAAACGCAATCGTGTGATCAATTTGGAAGCTGTTTGGCGCACTTCCGTCGCAATTCTGACACGTTTATGCGTCGATAAATAACTGTGGATGAACCGTGAATACACTCCTATACTCCAAGATAAAGGTACAGTAGAAACAGTAGGGTTTTAAAGGCGAAAGACTTTGAAAAATGCAAAGGTAGTGAAATCTGCATAGAAGGTGATGGCATCGGTTTTGAGATGCACGTGGAATCATCTACATTGATTACTCGCAGAAAGAAGGAACGATAAGCGGAGAGTATTATGTATCGTTAGCTGAACGGAGAAATCAAGAGAAAGCGTCCTCATCTGGCAAAAAAAAAAAAAAAAAAAACATCTCTTCCATGAAGGCAATGCAAAGGTGCACATTGATGCAGTTTTTATGGCAAAAATTGTAGAATTAACGTTAGAACTACTAAAACATCCACCATATTTACCAGATTTGGCTCTAAGTTACTTTGTTTTTATTTCCAAACTTAAAATAGTGGCTCGGCGGAAAACGATTGACGTCTAACAAAGAGGTCATCTCCCAAACGTATATTTTGAGGACCTTCCGAAATTCTACTTTTTTGGAATGCTTTAAACGGTTGAAGATAGCTGGGAAATGTGTCGAGCTAAAACGAGATTATGTTGAAAAATAAAAACATATCTACAGAAAATAGCTTGTTTTTCCGTCTTATTGAAAGACTTATTGAACGCCCCTCGTATAGTCCAAAAATGGTGAAATGGCTATTCAAATTCTTATTCTACATCTTTATGATGTTTATTAGTCTTTGTTTTGTTTGTTTGTTTTTTAATCTTGTAGAAAATTTAATTTCGGCTACACTTTATTGCACTATAATATAAAAGCTATAAGTATCCTAGCAAGGGACTTCGAAATTCTGTTCATATACAGTTAAACAAAACCTCCAAAGACTGCCTCCGTGGTCGAGTTGTCAGCAAGCTGACTTCTCGCCTGCAGGTCCCGGGTTCAATTCCCGGCTGGGGTGGGTAATTTTTCTTTAACCAGAATTATTTCCTATCCCCTATAGAGTTTGGAAGTATATATGTGAGAGTGAATGTGCGTGTATTTAGTAATGTAAAATTGATTAACCTATTGTTCTGAAGCTACAGTTTCACAAGTCAAAGCCCCCGATATGACCATTGAAGTTAAAGGGAGCTATACAAAGATGTGATTGAGTTCTTAAGAATCTTCCTTACACAGGTTGTTTTCCGATCTCTGGTAACGTAGTTCTGTTTGAAATTTCTCTTAGGAAATGTCATGTCTCCACCAATTATCATGCTACCTTCCATAGCTACATTAAGGCTTTTGAAGAGTACAATAATCTCTATCTTATCCCATTCGTCTTTACAAGCTTTACATAAACCATTAGTAAGTGGGTGCCTGTCTCCCAAAGCTCCTTTTGGAAGTGCAAATGCACAAAAATCCTTACGTGATGCACCAGGCGACTTCTCTGGAATGTTGCTGAAAGGAATAACATGCATTCCTGATTCTTACTCTACTGCCTCTAGAAAACTGAGGCTTGAACCGATGTGTGACTGGAAGTTTTATCCTGGTGCACCCAATCCTATACAGAGCGGGATATCACTGCAGTAAATTGGGGTTAGAACTTTCTCCTGATATAGCTGGGAGTTGATTTTGATCTGTATAGCAACTCGGGGTTTCTCAATTTACATTGTAACAGTATCCAACAACATTCCTTTGGAACCCATTGGAAAAAAAAAAGTTTCCTTACATTCCGAATACCATTTTTGAACATTTTTCTCTGCCTATGGCGGTAATAATTGTAAACCCTTTGGGGGTTTGTTGCAGTCACTTGGTGTATTCCTCATCCAAGTCAGAACAAACTGCCAATGTTCGCCCATCAGGTGTCTCTCATACAGTTTCCTACTGTTGGAGCTGCCCTCTGAAATGTGACTAGGCAACCAGTCCAGTCCAGTGTAATTGGCAGGCTGAGGGCAGCCCGAGGTGTGCTAGACGTGTCCCTGTTCTCGGAGAGAACAATTTGTGATCTCTGCTTTTATGACGATTTTCCAAGTTCAAATCCCTATTGGTAATTGTTTTAACAGCTTTTAATGATATTCCTAACCGACATGCAATGGTTCATTGTGTTGCTAGGTTACTGCTGAGACAAGGTTTTGACTTTGTACACCATAACTGGAGTTATGGTGTACAAAGATCTTTGGTTTGCATGTTTATTTCCTTTTGAAATTAACCCCGACGCCTCTTCTCCCACTTTTACTTTCTCCAAGCATACTATGCACACAATGTATAGAGAAGATATTGCATTCCAACCAAAAACTCGTTACTAAGCTTTCATTGGAAATAGATGTTTTAGGGTCCCCTGCATCCAAATAAAGCATTTTTAGAAATAGGTCGTGTATGTGTATACCTGTATCAGCGTGTCAGTGTTTATATTAAACATATTTACATGACAAATAAAATGCAGGTATATCTTGAATTTTCTGGAAATATCCTGAGAAAATCTCTTTATTCTAGATGAATTTTGCTGAATGTTGCATAACTAGTAAACCGTTATAGATAGACAAAAATTTACCATATATACACTTAGAACTCGTTAAAACACATAATTTGTGTCATACATTTTTTCTTGGAGTTGACAATTTTTTTTAGATATTCCTTGTTATTGGTTTAAGTTTTAAAATACTTAAAACTGTTCACATACGCGAATTTCTCAACTCCTGGCAATGCAAAATAACGAAGTTCTTCTACATGACAAGCAACTTTTAGAAGATTTTATTATGTTTTTAGTTTAGTGTATACCATAATTTCCCTTCCACTTCCAACAATATTTGGATTTGCTTCTGCATTGTTGTAAAGAGCACATGCTAACCATAGACAGAAAAAACTGAAAATGATGTACATAATATGTTTACCGCGCAAAGAATTGACTTTAGCTCGCAAACAGTAGTACCACAACACACTTGAAAATTCGTTTCCAGAGATCGGAAAGCGCCTTCCGTAACTATTATAGCGTATCTCTTTATACCCGCAATGTCTTCACATTGTTGTATTTACTAATGGTAAATTTTGAGTTGGATTATGGGCCTAGCTTTAGCAACTCTGTTTTGGTTATAAATGAGTCATGCAACTATTTGACTACCGTAGCCTTCACTGCCTTTAGCAGCACTGAAAAGGGATTAGAGACAAATGACTATGGCCTTCGAAATAAATGGCGTTCTAATGAGGTAGTGCTACGCATTTTAGATTTTATTATAAGGTTATGGTTATCCCGAAGCAGAGCAGGATATGGGCAACTAAGCTTACATGAAGGATTTTTGTGGAAACTTCCAGGAGGATGGGGTGAATTTAAGGACACAGAAAATGACCAGAACCGAGGGAGCAGAATGGGATCAGGAGGGATTCCTAATGTTTCCAGATATTACATCTTGATGCCGGCGAGACCTCCCAATTAGACCTTTGGAGACGTCTCTTAGGGTAGTTCGTCATACACCGGTAGGGTAGGCAGTTCCTCAAAGTAAACTCCGTCACATGCCTCGCCCGTACACTCGCCTGATCCATCGATGCTAAAACATGACAAGCAAGTGAAATGGGAAACAGGAAAATTCGTGACATTATATAATTCAAGTCAGCGCACGCCACTTCTTGAATATGGGTTTCATACATTATGAAGTCTGATTATATCTATACCTTATTCGGGTCTTCTCTACCAGCTTATGTTTTACATAGGCATTAATATAACATCTTTCTGCCAATGTGAGCTTTTTTTTTTGGTAGTGTTTAACGCCCGCTTTTACTACTTGTGGCGATGACACTGGTGATACATGGAATGAAGATGGTGCACCGGTGGAATGCGATGGCGGGAGAAACCGGAGAACCCGTAGAAAACGCGCCGCTTTGTCCACCACAAATCTCACATGCGGTCGCTTGGGATCGACCCGGTCTCGATGAAAGGCGAGTGATCTAACCACTCGGCCACCAATGTGACATTATACTACTTTCGCATAATTGATAAACCATAATTAACAAAACTCATCCTCATTTTCTTTTCGTGAGACTAGTTTCCCTTTCGCTTCTCACAATTATTCCTTCCATCTTCTCATAAATTCCTTTTAGTTTATAAATCATATACTACTTTAGGTAATCCAAATTGTTTCATTGTATCCTTTGATGCTGTTACATGAAAAATACAAAAAATGGCCTTGAGCTAAGTACAGAAAGCGAACGTTGGGGATGACAATCTAATAGGAATGTGAAAATTACTTTGTAGTTAACACCTCAGAGACATACTAAAATCTTAGTGATTGGCTCATGAAATTAGACGCCATTAAGCGCGCCAAGATAAGCCAATCAGAGCATAGTTTTAATCCTTCGCCAGGACCGAAGTTTTGATATTATTCTAAGGAGACGAGAGACAAGCCACTTATAGTTCTACACACTAGTTCTTTAGTTGTTCTTGAGATTACGTCGTCACGGCAGATATTATTTACGTAAGCAATGTGATTTGCGGATTTTCTTAAGCTTCACTTGTAAGTAAACGCGTAAGTTACTGTGTAGGACAGTTTCAGCTAGGATCAATAATGCACGGTTTGAAGTAAATACTCGAACTAAAATTGCTAATGTGTTCTATAAAAATCTGATGTATTCCATTCACCTGACTTTCTCTGCAACTCTGCAATAAATTATTGTTAAAAAGCTTATGCTTCTATTTACTTCCTGCTAATCGAGAAAAAAATTAGCAGAAATAGTCTTATTACTTGCTTCCTTGTAAGTAGAAGCGAAATAAGGGAGTACCATAGGTTAAAGTGATGATCAAAAGCTGGTTGCTATGTGACTGAAGTTCCTTTGTTTGTATGGACACGAGTTCACAAAGTCCTGTATGAGAAAAATATGTTTTTTATAGCTGAAACCAAAAACAAGGAATATCTCAAAAACAATCAACTCCACGAAAAATATGTATATAACGTAAATTGTGTGATTTAAAGTGCTCTACATTTGTTGTGTGGTAAGTTTTTGTCCATCTCTTACGGTTTAGCAGTTATGCAAAATTCTGTAAAATTGACCCAGAATAAAGTAGTCTTCAGAGGCTATTCGCAGAAAATTCAAGATATTCATTTTATTTGTCAGGTAAATAACTTTAATATACGATATTTTAATCAAAATCGTTAGAGCCATTTTTAGAAAATCAAAATTTTCGAAAAAAGTTCCATGTAAAGGGTAGTTTGGGGTGGGGGGATTTTTCTCAAAATCTTCGTGTTGCATCCCTGGAGGATACTAAACTTAAATACCAAGTTTGGTATTTTACCGACTTTTCGTTTTTGAGTTATCGTGTTCACAGACACAGGGACACACGGACACACTGACACATGGACACACGGACACACACACACACACACATGGACCTTTTTCTGAAAATACTTTTTTTGGATACAGGGGACCCCAAAACATATATTTCCTGTGAAATCTCGGTTTGGAATTTTTTGGTGGAGTGCAATACCTTCTTTATACACTATGTACATAGTGCATATAGAGAAAGTAAAAATCATTCCTTTTGCCGATCACTCCCTACTCAAGGGATACTTGCTCGACCTAACCGGAGCAAATACAAATAATGCATTTTAAATAATGATGGCGGCATAAAATAAATATATGCAGCTAATAGACGAGTGACACACCCCCGCAATTGGTGGATGATAAATAAGTAATTGCAGGCAGTGAACTTCTGGAATCCGAAGAGATGAAGAATGACAAAAGAATCCGATTTCAGTATACAATAGTGCTTATTTAATTGCATAGAGTTCATTTGAGAATGCTGTGTAAAAATCAGTCAGCCTGTATAACATACCATGATCCGGGTTGATTACAGCACAACTAGTGTTGTCATTGCACATTGAGCCGTCAGCAACATTTTATATGTAATGTGGATATTTTATTGAATAATTGACGATAAATTGTTCTCTGTGTGTGCTCTTTGTTTAAGGTATTCAGTGTCATATTTACTGTAAGTACAGTGATGGTCAAAGGTGGAATGGCTGAAATGGATTTAACAATTAGAGGAAAATTTAGTACTATATTTTTCTTCTGTTTTTGTTCCAAGTTTTATGGATCGTTTTGCACGTTATTGGACTTTAACATAGTTTATAATTTTGTCGTTTGCTGGTTACTTAAATAGAAAGTATTATTCTAGTTCCAAACATATATGTTTGTTGTGCGTTAATTGGAATTAGAAACGAGATAGAAGATCTGTTCACAATACCTACTGCCAAATTCAAACAGAATTTAGGTAATAGTTAATTTTGTTTTTTTTCCTAAAGAAAGCAATAGTAGAAAAATTGAATAACCTCTGTTTAACAACCTAAATGGACAAATAAAACGAAATTTTTCCTCCAATTTTTGATCTTACACCTTGCAAATAGTTTGTTTCAAATTATATAAGGGATGATCAGAAACTAAGCTTACAAGGCTCTTTCACAGCGAACTTAGCAGTTTGCGGTAATTTTAATACATGCCGTTGGCAACTGTGCAGAGTTTCAGCCAACTACCACCTACAGCGCTACTGCAAGGTAAACAAAATTGCAAGTGATCTCGCGAAGGAATCCAGTCAGTTATTCAATTTCTGTGGAAGAAACATGTAACTGTGGCTAACATTCACCGACAGTTGGTAGAGGTTTATAGAGATACTGTAATGTCTCGCCAGCATGTCGTAGAATGCTGTCGAAAGTTTGTGGTCGGTAGACAAAACGTCGCCGGCGAGATTCACAATGTCCACAGTTTTGAACACAGCTGGCGTGGAAGAGCTGATTCAGGACAGCAGGAGGATCATATTACGACATATGACAGTAAAACTGGGAATGTTATTTGGAAGCATTCCTAAGATTGTTCACGATATTCTGCAGTACTGAAAAGTTTTTTTAGCGATGGGTTCCACAAAATCTGTCCAACCAATACAAGGAAAAGCGTGTGGGGGCAAGTCTGTAACTTTTGCAACGGTTCTTCAGGAAAGGGAACAGTTTTATTCACCGTATTACCACGGGTGACGAAAACATGGATCCACCACTAAGCCCCTAGCATTAAGCGTTGTCAATGAAGTGGAAACTCCCCTGTTCTTCAAAGAAGATAACATCATCTCCCGGGAAGATGATGGCCACAGTGTTTTGGGACAGCACGAATGTCATGCTCATGAAGATTTTGGAAAGAGGGCACACAGTGACCGCTGAGAGACCATGTCACTATTTCGCGTAGCAATCAGAAAGAAACGGCCAGGATTTCTCACCGAAGGGTTCATGTTCCTTCATGACAACGCGCGACCTCATACAGCCCAGAATAATACCACTCTGTTGAAGAAGTTTCGCTGGAATATCACCGACAGACGGATCTCGCACCAAACGACTTTCACCTTCTTTCTCACCTGAACGAATACCTAGGAGGCCGATGATTCGCTTCAGATGAAAAGGTGCAGCTCTTTTAACAGCGTGGCTGAACATGCGTGGATAGATTTTTTTACCAATAGGAAATATTTAAATTCATTCCACGAAGGGACAAGTGCCTCAAACGATATGGAGATTGTGTGGAAAAATAACCAAAATTATTTACTATAGATGGCTGTATCAGTTGTACGACATAAAATATACGCGTTTCGCTGCAGGTTTTGTAGCCTTAGTTTCTGAACCTCCCTCGTATTCTTAAACAATTTATTATATGAAACGGGAAAATGAATATTCAGGTGCATGTTTTCATCAGTTGGTTTTATTTTCGAATAAGAAATATCAGAAGAATCAGAGAAATACTCTAGTGCTGTTCCAGTGTGACGGATAACATTTCGTTAGATACGTTCTATTAGGACGCCTCTTCCGATATGAAATCTATTACTAGTAGTCATGAACAGAATTAATCACCAAAACATGTTTACCTCTGGTTTTATATAGTTTATTTCTAGCATTAATTAATCCACTTTATTATTAAGTTGGTTTATTTGTTTTGCTTCATTTTGTATTCAGTGCGCTAAATAAGTTATTAAATGCTTTTGTAAAAACATTTAGACACATCCAACAGTAACATATTAAAATATACACTTTCATAAAATAGACCACTTTTAATATCATTGTTGTGCTAGTTGTGACGACATTGAAATATTTTAAATGATACTCTATTTCTTTGCGTACCAAGGGTTTTATTATTGTGTATGATTGCACAAGCTCTCAGTTGTTTATGGAGACCAATAAATAATTGAGACGGCGCTTGATTTCTTTCTCTTTCACTTAAAGACATCGTTATATTGTGTTATTTCTAAAAATAAGCTGTATCAATAACATCAGGAAATTCAGCTGTTTATATGATTATATTACAGATGTTTATTCTATGTAACAATGAATAAGTTGTCCAATCATAAACAAATACATACCTTAGAGGTTGCATACAACTAATATAGGAAGCCCGCCTCTGTACCGGATAGCATTACTATCGTAAGTCCAAAAAATGGAAAATCGAGATTTTGGCAACATTATCAATAAAAATCTGATGTGTTACACTCACATGACTTTCTCTATATCTCTGTAAATTATTATTGTTAATAAGCTTATCTTTTATTTATTTCATGCTAATCGAGAAAAATTAGCAGAAATAATCTTATTTCTTGCTTTATAGTAAGTAGAACCGAAATAAGGGAGTACCATAGGTTAAAGTGAAAGCCAGGCTATGTGACTGATGTTCCTTTGTTTGTATTGACAGGAGTTGACAAATTCCTGTATGAGAAAGGTGTATGTTTTTCAAAGCTGAAACCAATAAAAAGGAATATCTCAAAAACGATCAACTCCACGAAAAAAATGTATATAACATAAATTGTGTGTTTTAACGTGCTCTACAGTTTTTATGGGTTACGTTTTTGTCCATCTCTTACGGTATGGTAGTTATGAAAAATTCATCCAGAATAAAGTAGTCTTCAGAGGCTATTCCCAGAAATTTCAGAATATACATTTTATTTGTCAGGTAAATAACTTTAATATACGATATTTTAATCAAAATCGTTAGAGCCATTTTTAGAAAATCAAAATTTTCGAAAAAAGTTCCATGTAAAGGGTAGTTTGGGGTGGGGGGATTTTTCTCAAAATCTTCGTGTTGCATCCCTGGAGGATACTAAACTTAAATACCAAGTTTGGTATTTTACCGACTTTTCGTTTTTGAGTTATCGTGTTCACAGACACAGGGACACACGGACACACTGACACATGGACACACGGACACACACACACACACACATGGACCTTTTTCTGAAAATACTTTTTTTGGATACAGGGGACCCCAAAACATATATTTCCTGTGAAATCTCGGTTTGGAATTTTTTGGTGGAGTGCAATACCTTCTTTATACACTATGTACATAGTGCATATAGAGAAAGTAAAAATCATTCCTTTTGCCGATCACTCCCTACTCAAGGGATACTTGCTCGACCTAACCGGAGCAAATACAAATAATGCATTTTAAATAATGATGGCGGCATAAAATAAATATATGCAGCTAATAGACGAGTGACACACCCCCGCAATTGGTGGATGATAAATAAGTAATTGCAGGCAGTGAACTTCTGGAATCCGAAGAGATGAAGAATGACAAAAGAATCCGATTTCAGTATACAATAGTGCTTATTTAATTGCATAGAGTTCATTTGAGAATGCTGTGTAAAAATCAGTCAGCCTGTATAACATACCATGATCCGGGTTGATTACAGCACAACTAGTGTTGTCATTGCACATTGAGCCGTCAGCAACATTTTATATGTAATGTGGATATTTTATTGAATAATTGACGATAAATTGTTCTCTGTGTGTGCTCTTTGTTTAAGGTATTCAGTGTCATATTTACTGTAAGTACAGTGATGGTCAAAGGTGGAATGGCTGAAATGGATTTAACAATTAGAGGAAAATTTAGTACTATATTTTTCTTCTGTTTTTGTTCCAAGTTTTATGGATCGTTTTGCACGTTATTGGACTTTAACATAGTTTATAATTTTGTCGTTTGCTGGTTACTTAAATAGAAAGTATTATTCTAGTTCCAAACATATATGTTTGTTGTGCGTTAATTGGAATTAGAAACGAGATAGAAGATCTGTTCACAATACCTACTGCCAAATTCAAACAGAATTTAGGTAATAGTTAATTTTGTTTTTTTTCCTAAAGAAAGCAATAGTAGAAAAATTGAATAACCTCTGTTTAACAACCTAAATGGACAAATAAAACGAAATTTTTCCTCCAATTTTTGATCTTACACCTTGCAAATAGTTTGTTTCAAATTATATAAGGGATGATCAGAAACTAAGCTTACAAGGCTCTTTCACAGCGAACTTAGCAGTTTGCGGTAATTTTAATACATACCGTTGGCAACTGTGCAGAGTTTCAGCCAACTACCACCTACAGCGCTACTGCAAGGTAAACAAAATTGCAAGTGATCTCGCGAAGGAATCCAGTCAGTTATTCAATTTCTGTGGAAGAAACATGTAACTGTGGCTAACATTCACCGACAGTTGGTAGAGGTTTATAGAGATACTGTAATGTCTCGCCAGCATGTCGTAGAATGCTGTCGAAAGTTTGTGGTCGGTAGACAAAACGTCGCCGGCGAGATTCACAATGTCCACAGTTTTGAACACAGCTGGCGTGGAAGAGCTGATTCAGGACAGCAGGAGGATCATATTACGACATATGACAGTAAAACTGGGAATGTTATTTGGAAGCATTCCTAAGATTGTTCACGATATTCTGCAGTACTGAAAAGTTTTTTTAGCGATGGGTTCCACAAAATCTGTCCAACCAATACAAGGAAAAGCGTGTGGGGGCAAGTCTGTAACTTTTGCAACGGTTCTTCAGGAAAGGGAACAGTTTTATTCACCGTATTACCACGGGTGACGAAAACATGGATCCACCACTAAGCCCCTAGCATTAAGCGTTGTCAATGAAGTGGAAACTCCCCTGTTCTTCAAAGAAGATAACATCATCTCCCGGGAAGATGATGGCCACAGTGTTTTGGGACAGCACGAATGTCATGCTCATGAAGATTTTGGAAAGAGGGCACACAGTGACCGCTGAGAGACCATGTCACTATTTCGCGTAGCAATCAGAAAGAAACGGCCAGGATTTCTCACCGAAGGGTTCATGTTCCTTCATGACAACGCGCGACCTCATACAGCCCAGAATAATACCACTCTGTTGAAGAAGTTTCGCTGGAATATCACCGACAGACGGATCTCGCACCAAACGACTTTCACCTTCTTTCTCACCTGAACGAATACCTAGGAGGCCGATGATTCGCTTCAGATGAAAAGGTGCAGCTCTTTTAACAGCGTGGCTGAACATGCGTGGATAGATTTTTTTACCAATAGGAAATATTTAAATTCATTCCACGAAGGGACAAGTGCCTCAAACGATATGGAGATTGTGTGGAAAAATAACCAAAATTATTTACTATAGATGGCTGTATCAGTTGTACGACATAAAATATACGCGTTTCGCTGCAGGTTTTGTAGCCTTAGTTTCTGAACCTCCCTCGTATTCTTAAACAATTTATTATATGAAACGGGAAAATGAATATTCAGGTGCATGTTTTCATCAGTTGGTTTTATTTTCGAATAAGAAATATCAGAAGAATCAGAGAAATACTCTAGTGCTGTTCCAGTGTGACGGATAACATTTCGTTAGATACGTTCTATTAGGACGCCTCTTCCGATATGAAATCTATTACTAGTAGTCATGAACAGAATTAATCACCAAAACATGTTTACCTCTGGTTTTATATAGTTTATTTCTAGCATTAATTAATCCACTTTATTATTAAGTTGGTTTATTTGTTTTGCTTCATTTTGTATTCAGTGCGCTAAATAAGTTATTAAATGCTTTTGTAAAAACATTTAGACACATCCAACAGTAACATATTAAAATATACACTTTCATAAAATAGACCACTTTTAATATCATTGTTGTGCTAGTTGTGACGACATTGAAATATTTTAAATGATACTCTATTTCTTTGCGTACCAAGGGTTTTATTATTGTGTATGATTGCACAAGCTCTCAGTTGTTTATGGAGACCAATAAATAATTGAGACGGCGCTTGATTTCTTTCTCTTTCACTTAAAGACATCGTTATATTGTGTTATTTCTAAAAATAAGCTGTATCAATAACATCAGGAAATTCAGCTGTTTATATGATTATATTACAGATGTTTATTCTATGTAACAATGAATAAGTTGTCCAATCATAAACAAATACATACCTTAGAGGTTGCATACAACTAATATAGGAAGCCCGCCTCTGTACCGGATAGCATTACTATCGTAAGTCCAAAAAATGGAAAATCGAGATTTTGGCAACATTATCAATAAAAATCTGATGTGTTACACTCACATGACTTTCTCTATATCTCTGTAAATTATTATTGTTAATAAGCTTATCTTTTATTTATTTCATGCTAATCGAGAAAAATTAGCAGAAATAATCTTATTTCTTGCTTTATAGTAAGTAGAACCGAAATAAGGGAGTACCATAGGTTAAAGTGAAAGCCAGGCTATGTGACTGATGTTCCTTTGTTTGTATTGACAGGAGTTGACAAATTCCTGTATGAGAAAGGTGTATGTTTTTCAAAGCTGAAACCAATAAAAAGGAATATCTCAAAAACGATCAACTCCACGAAAAAAATATATATAACATAAATTGTGTGTTTTAACGTGCTCTACAGTTTTTATGGGTTACGTTTTTGTCCATCTCTTACGGTTTGGTAGTTATGAAAAATTCATCCAGAATAAAGTAGTCTTCAGAGGCTATTCCCAGAAATTTCAGAATATACATTTTATTTGTCAGGTAAATAACTTTAATATACGATATTTTAATCAAAATCGTTAGAGCCATTTTTTAGAAAATCAAAATTTTCGAAAAAAGTTCCATGTAAAGGGTAGTTTGGGGTGGGGGGATTTTTCTCAAAATCTTCGTGTCGCATCCCTGGAAGATACTAAATTTAAATACCAAGTTTGGTATTTTACCGACTTTTCGTTTTTGAGTTATCGTGTTCACAGACACACGGACACACGGCCACACGGACACACGGACACACACACACACACACGGACCTTTTTTTGAAAATACTTTTTCTTGGATACAGGGGACTCTAAAACATATATTTCCGGTGAAATCTCGGTATCGAATTTTTTGGTGGAGTGCTATACATTCTCTATTCACTATGTACATAGTGAGTATAGAGAAAGTAAAAAGTAATTCTCTTTGGAGCTATACTGTCATATATTTTGTATTTTTGATAGAAGGTGAGATATTGAGGACCATATGATTGTAAGTCCCTCCACTCTTTAATGCCAAAGTATCTGAAAAGGACTTAAGATTTGCTGACTCTAAAATCAGGGCTTCTATGATTATTGTTAGTCTACATAAGATTGTTTGGTTCATTCAATGCCTACATGGGTGAAGCTTGGCAAGAAATACACGCTTATCTTCAGTTATTGACTATGAAATCAACAATACCAATCATTGGTTACATTATTTAATAGTGTGACATGGCTAGCAGAGGAAGAAAGCTTGTTGAACTGGCTCTATTAAAAGGTAAGGAAATTATTATTTATAACGGTTTCACTCTGACCCCAATGTTTATCGAAATCTCTTTACCACTTCCTCTTTACATATCTGTTCCACCTTATTTAATATCGTGATGCGGTCAGAATATTAATATGCTTTTCGTGAAACACTTCTCTTTATATAATAATTTTGTAAAATAGTTCTAGGAAATACTACTCTTGATTTTCAAACGCTGCAGATAAATTCTGTCGTCACTTTGGATTCATGTATAAATCATTAAAGATTTAGAAATAACTCGTGACATTACCAATTTTATTTGAAGTTATAATCATAATAGTTTCTAAATATGTGCATACAAATACAACAATTAAACAGTTGTAAGACTTGAAGCTTTCACGGCGAATGTTATTCATTATGGCTTCACGGGTGATCAACCGTGTCAGGTATATAAAATCCAAGCTTTCGACCATTGCACACTCCATGGTCCCTGATGAAGACCATGGAGTGTGCAATGGTCGAAAGCTTGGATGTTATATACCTGACTCGGCTGATCACCCGTGAAGCCATAATGAATTAAACAGCTGTTTGTACCTTACTTGAAATTTTTATTTCTGAGTTGATCAGTTCTAATGCACAAAATGCGGTTCAACGCTACTGAAGGTATTGAAAATCCACTCACCACTAACGAGGGACTTCAGGTAGATAAGACTATAATTTAACATACAAAGCTACACATTAATTTGCCTGTAATAAATTATGTTTTCAGTACTTGAATCTCTAATCATTTTGATTTTATACTTTTTTTTCAGTTTTAGGACTCCTTAATGGTGTTTCCGAAAGTCAGCAGCTGGAAATATCACATTTAATTAATGAGTCATTAGGTAAAATTATTAAGGAGAAAATAGTAGCCCCAACATTTTAATCGGTGTTGAATGTACGTTTAAGCTCATTTGTTGACTTTACCAAAATTCTATTACTGTATTTTACAGATTTTCTAAATGAAGCTCTGCCAGTATTAAATGAAAAATTGAGTATTTCTCAGGCCTCTGGGGAAGTGAATGATGAAAATTACTGTAATGATGAAAATTACTTCAAAATCCCAAACTTCGTAGCAGCGACTAACCGTATGGCACCTTACAAGGTGATATATCTAAATGCTTCTTATTAATTGCAATGAAAATGAAGAGAAAAAAAACAAAAACAAAGTGCTCGCAATCACATAAACTGCATCGTGCAGTAACCAACTGGTTTTCTTCCAACACCATTGCTCACTATTTCTCAATTTTTATTTGAGGAAGCTGTGGACGTTAAACTATACAATACAGTACCCAGTTTCTAATACTTCTTTCTGCATGATGTATGATGAAAGCATAGGAGGTCCGAGTGGAAATGAGATGGACTCATATTTTTTTTTAAATGGGCAGCAGAGGAAGTAATTGAAAAGAAAGTGGAAACTTTGACAGTTTAGTCAGACAACTGTTGTCAAAATCGAAATCGTGCGGAACATATTCTCCTGTAACGATTGGATAGAGCTTGTCAAACAAAGTGGGAGAAACCTTAACGTTCTGAGAATGGAGCTAGAGGATTTTAAAAACTTCATCAGCTTTATTGCAATATCAACTCGCTATTTGTAAGCCGAAAAAGGGACTTTAATTTTCTAAAATCGTGCACCTTCAAGTGCGAAAGCTGAACATAGGATATTATAGTTATAAAAAAGCTTTTGATGAAGATGAATTTCACATACTTGATATTTGAAGGAACAAAAGATTTCAGCTTCACTTACCTTCAAATATACCGCTCATTAGAGATCGAAGGAAGCCCATAGGTAAAGCAAAATATGTCAGCATTCTTAAATTATTACAGGATTCCAGAGGAATACACATATTACTTCAAAAGCGTACCACATCAGAATGACATAGCTGATTTTCCTGAAGAACATTGACTTTAGTATTATCTAGATTAAGATTTACCCAAAGTCTTGTTTAAGAGCTGTACATATTTTTTAATTTTATACTGGCATAATTACTTCAACAATATAATACTGTTTAATAGGTTACTAGTTCGAATCTCTATTGTGCGTATTATCCGGATAAGGCTTCTCCGGGGTTTTCCTTATCCTATGTAGTCTCTAAGTTCTATAGACTCCAAGCTCATTTGAGCATTATTTCACACATTTCATTCAACCATCTTCCGATATGACTTATCTGATTAAACAATTATATTCATATATACTGAGACGGTATTTCTTTACGACACTGCTCCTGAATGATTACCATTTTCATATCAAAAGGTTTACAAATTTTTACCAAGGTTTCTATTATTATTATAATTATATATTTGTATACGTGATTTATGTTATTTCCTTGTATTTAATTCGGAAGCTTTAGCTTTAACTATGTTAACATTTCCAAGGCAAAGTTGCAAGATACTGCGCAGTTAAATCTAGCAAATAACACCCTGCATTGTCCTCAAAATCCTTCAGAATTCGTGATTTTCTTTTATATCTTATGCATGCATTCGGATTACAAGTGCTTGCTCGGTAAAATTTCCTAAAATTTAGCAAGCAGAGTATTTTTATTTATGTGTATGAGTAACCTAATCAGAACACATTGAAATCATATGACATGGTCACGCTAAAGGTAAGTTTTAGAGGCAAATTTTAGTCAATAAAAATTTAGAAAGCGTAAGGCAGACATCTTGCCTCTTTTGCTATACAAGTAAAGCCAAATTCGGCAATTACACAGTCTCCTTTGTCAGTCAAACGACGACTCCACGTTACTCAGTGGAAAGATTTTGCGCCGAAAGTATCAAGTCGCTGTAATTCCGCGTGTAGTGAAGCGTAATGTTAATAAGTGCTAAGATGTAACAAGTGTTATTCAAGTATAAACCATCAGTAAATATCCAGTGTTAATACAAGTTTATACGAGTATAACTAGAAATGTTCAACGAGGTTTGTCGAGGTGACTTCACTTTAAGTGTCTGATGTTTCGTCGAATAAATATTTGAAATGAAACAGGATCTTTTTATAAATTTAAAACCAGTTTCCGTACCCAAAATCCTTCCTGTACTCACCCCGAGGAACAGCTCTACAGAGACCACGAATCCTGAGAAGTGGTTTCTTTTTATTTCCAAATTTTAAAAAGTGGAAAACGATTTACGTCTAACGAAGTCATCTCCCAAACTGATGTCTAATTTGAGGGCCTTCTGAAGTCTTACTTTTTGGAAGGCTTCAAACAGTTGGAGAAACGCTGGGAAAGATGTATTGAGTTAAAAAGATATGATGAAAAAAATATTTTAAGGACCTATTGAACGCGCCTCGTAGCATGACTGAGACAGAGGAACAAGCTTTATAAGAATAATTTGCTGAAGAATTGGAGAAAAATTCTTGTAATTTTTAAAGGTTTTTGTGATATACCTACTTTTAGTAATGTGAATTATGCACTCAGGAAACGCATATAAATGGATCACATGTTCATTTTTATTTCATTTTCGGAGCTCATATGACACATTTGCATTAACGAGCAGAATTTAAAAGAGTGTAAATTAAGTTGGCTGGTGTAAAATAAATTGAAGCGATTTGCGGTAGACACAGGTTGACTACGACGCTTGGAAGTGACTGTACAGCAAGCCACCCCCGTCACCAACAGTTCTATATCCAATGGTCCCTCTGTGCTCGATGTTGAGCTTCTAATTTGCATCCATATCAGGAATTTGCGCGCGCCGGCCAAGCCTACCGAGAATTATGAATATAATTACAGACATTCACATTTATAAACGTTGAAGCCTTCAAATTATCACCCATAAACATTGCGAAAGGGGAACTCCGTTTGTGTATAGAGGGGATGGGGGAGAGCCTGTAATACGATCCACATAGGAATGGCTTACTTTATACCATGTGCATGTATATGTCCAAATATCTGCAGTCGCCTCCAAGAAATATGGCCTATGTTGCGATTTCGGAATATTAAGACTGTTAACATCCAAGCCATGATATGCCCGCTTTTCATATTGAATTCCCCGCTCCCAAATAGCCAGCATATCTCTCTCTGGGCAAAAATGCCTCTGGACTTCATTACCATATGCTTCTCTTTATTTTGTTTGAGTCTCATTTAAAGCGGAGAATTACGAAGTCTTTTTATAGCTCACAAAATCGAATACCCCAAAGGTTTATAAAACTTTAATGGGACAACTATTTATTTGTATATATGGTCAAATGGATCATTATTCACCATCGATATTTTCTAGAAAAATCTGATGTGTTCCATTCGCATGAATTTCTCTACATCTCTGTAACACATTATTGTTAAAACGCTTATTCTTCTACTTCATGCTGTCGAGATAAACATTAGCAGAAATAGTGTTATAACTCACTTATCTGTAAGTAGAAAGGGAATAAGGGAGTACACTAGGCTAAAATAATACTGAAATATTTTAAACCATGATTGCCTTTTGGATGAAATTAGTTTCTTTATATGACCAGGAGTTGACAAATTGCCATATAAGAACTATTTTAAAACAGAAACCAATAACAAGGAATATCTTAGAAATGGTCAACTCCGCAAAACAAAAGTTTGTGACTAAATTATGTGCTTTAAGGAGATCTACATTTTTGTCCAGTTATGCAAAATTCATCCAAAGTGAAAAGGTTGATGAGGGGAGAATTGGATTGACTGATGAGGGGTGAATTAACTAAAAATAAACACAGGCCTTAATCAAAATCGTTAGATCCATTTTTGAGAATATCAGAATGCTCGAACTTTTTTTCCATGTAAAGTGTAGGTTGGAATAGGATTTTCCTAAAATCTTCATGTCACATCCTTGGAAAATGCTAAACTTTAATACCAAGTTAGTAGTTTACCAACTTTTCGTTTTTGGATTAACGTGTTCACAAACACACGGACACCCAAACCTTTTTCTAAAAATGCTTTACTCTATACAGAGGACTCTAAAACTTGCATTTCCGGAAAATTTGATGTCGAGTTTTTGGGTTGAGCGCAATACCTTCTCTACCCACTGTAACGGTTCAGTTACTTATACATGATTCTGAACAAACGCATATATTTTTTTTATATAAATTGAGCTGTTACAATATTTTTTTTTTCTTAGGGTAAGATTAGTCACAAAAAGTTACGGTCTGAACGGAACTGTTTTATGCAGAGAAAAAGATGACATCTTAAGCGGGAAAAGTTGTAATTTGCCCACCAACCAGTGCGACACTCCCTGATCACGAGGTTTTGTTTACATCTCCTTTGTACTTACACTGAATGATATAAGTGAGCAGGCAGACATGTTTTTTAAGCACCCCGCGCAAATGGCAATGGACGGTTGTCGTACCCAGACCGAAGACAGCTGAATTATCCAATCTTGACTGCGGTTTATCGTCGCGTTGCTGAGACAGGTTCCCTAGCACCACAGAGCGCTGATTGAGGAAGACCATGAGTTGTTCGTTCGCCTGATCAGGAAGCACACGTTCTCGAGTTTGTCAGCACAAGTGGCCCTGGCATGTGATACATCTGAAAGTACAGCGTTAAGGATACCTCACGAGCAGCTTATGTATCAATGTCATCTTCAACAAGTGCCGACCAACCACGGGAGAACTATTACCGATTTTTTTTTTTTTTTTTTTTTTTTACAAGAACTGCCAATTCTTGTTTTCTCACTTCAGTAGGGGCAGTTATTAATCTTCGTTGTACAGTTCAGACTAGACTCAGCGTCAATTTAAGATTAAGGTGTAGGCTGGAATTGTAAATGACTGTCTGGTAGGTCACTACGTCTCCCAGCATAGCTTAGAGGTGCTGTCTTTAGGGACTTTAATCAGAACACTTTCCCCGACTTACTGGAAGATTTGGAAATAAGAAGAAACATGTGGTTTATGCATGATGGGGATATCAGTCTCATTGTTCAAGTTGCACATGACCGATGGATAGATAAAGGAGGACCATTCCCATTGCCTGCAAATTCCCCCGACTTCAATTCTTTGGATTTTTATGTTTTGGGGCTAACTTTCTAGCTTCGGAAAATATATTATTTTATAAAGATACACATACATTTTATTTTATACTATATCCAAGGTGAAAATTGGATTTATTGCTCTCATATTACGTAGAGGAGCTGAAACATTTGAAGAAATATATATTAATTTTGAGATTATGATAATTCAACACAATGAAAAACATAATCTTTAAAATACAACATTTTCCCAATTTGGTCTGCCTTTTATATGAGAGTAATAATTTCATATTGGATACATTATAAAATAATAAGTATAATTCCCAAATATACTTTTAATTGTATTGTGCACCGAATATGAAATATAATGCACTATTACTCTTATGTAACAGGGCGACCCATTATTGGGAAAATGCCGGATTATTTAGGATTATGTTGTTCACGGTGTTGAATTATCATAATCCCAAAATTAATAGATTTCTTAAAATATTTAGCTTTTCTATGTAATATGAGAGCAATAAATCCAATTTTCACAACGTAAAATTATATATATATATATATATATATATATATATTTATAAAATAAAGTTTCCATAGTTCGGTAAAAGTAGTACATTAAAGCCAAATTAGCTGCAATTTATGGTAAAAGGCTCAACACTATATTGTGGTGACACTTCCTGTTTGTAACTTATCAAATAAGAATGGTCTGAACGACAGTTTAATACAATATTCAAATTTAAAGTTAACAAAAGCAAATAAAAAAAAAGTATACAGAATTAATGTCACTGCTTAATATGGCCGTTGGTGCAAATTGCACAGCTGCATGCTCAGTGGAAAAATTATTCCTCGCGGACACTAGGTCGACGAGTCGCTTGCATGCCCTCTCTGGGAGCCCGGCAGTGGCATGTTTCATCGGGCTTGGAAACGTTAGGGAGTTCCTTCCTCAGGTCTCTGGTGGCTCCTATACCAAATTAACTCAAAAGCATATAACATTAATACCTTCGATGGTAAATAATGCAGTATTATTAATAGATATTTGTGATTATAATCTCTTCCTAAGATGAACAGAATACTCAATATGCAATAGAAAATAATGCTTAAAAATATTCGTAAAATAGTAAAGGTTCCATTACTACGTTCTATCTTACTGAGATGTATTAACAAAATAGATCTGTAAAGGTCGCTGTGAGCGAGATGTCTCTCTCGTTTTTCTACCCTTTATCCTTTTCCCCTTTAATGTATAGTATAAACGGTAAACATGCGCTTATTCTTTCAATTATTTGACAGTGATTATAAATAGTTAGTACTAATGCTCTCAGCCTGCTGAGTTATGCATTCGAATCACTTCCCTCTATGCTTCTTTCGCTCCTTAACCCCTTCTTTTTTGCTTTCTCTACTTAACACATAGTACACAGTGCATAGAGCACTCCAACCAAAATACAATATATTTTCACCGGAAATACGGTTTTAGGGTCCTCAGTATTCAAATAAAGTATTTTAAGAATGAGATCCGCATGCATACGTGTGTTTTACTTTCTCTACACGAACTATGTACATAATGTATAAAGAAGGTATTGTATTGCAAAAAATCGATATCGAGATTTCACCGAAAATACGTGTTTTGGGACCCCCAGTATAAAAACATTTTTAGAAAAATGATCGGTGTGTGTGTGTACGCCTGTGGGCAGCATAGCTCAAAAACGAAAGGTCTGTTAAATACCAAACTTGATATTGAAGTTCAGTATCTTCCAAGTATATGACACGAAGATATTCAAGAAAATGACCCCATCCCAACTATCCTTTCCACAGAAAAAGTTTCGAAAATTTTGGTTTTCCCAAAAATGGCTCTAACGACTTTGATTAAAATCTCTTGTACCTAGGATATTTGCAAATGTAATGTATATTTTGAATTTTCTGGGAATAGTCTCTGAAAACCTCTTTAGTCTGGATGCATTTTTCTGAATTTTGCATAACTTGTAAACTGTAAGGGATAGACAATAACTTACCACACTAAAAATGTAGATCTTCTTAAATCACACAATTAAAACTTCTCTCGTACGGGAACTTGTGAACTCCTGGCCACGGAAAGATACGGATTTCAACCCCAAAGCAATCACATTTTAAACAATTTGACTATCGCTTTAGCCCGGTGTATCCCCATATTTCCTTTCTACTTACAAAGAAGCAAGTAATAAGACCATTTCTGCTAATGGTTATCGCGGTTAACACTAAGTACATAGCAGAAAAAGCTTATTAACAGTAATTTGTTACAGAGATGTAGAGAAAGCTATGTGAATGGAACACATAAATTTTTTATGCGTTGTTTTGTGTCTGTATACGTGTGTCTATGTGTCTGAACACGATAACTCAAAAACGAAAATTCGGTAAAATACCAAAATTGGTTTTAGGTTTAGTATCTCCTAAAGATACGAAGATTTTGAGAAGCAAACACCCATCCCAAACTACACCTTACATGGGAAAGATTTCGAAAATGCTGATTTTCTCAAAAATAGCCCTAAATATTTTGATTTAGACACTATATATTAAAGATATATAGGAGGTCCGGGTTCGATTCCAAGCGCCTAAATGTTGGATTCATGGTGGACGAAGCGGCGTCTATCTGGGTTGCCTCCGGGACTT
This sequence comes from Hymenopus coronatus, assembly GCA_030762935.1. Taxonomy (NCBI): domain Eukaryota; kingdom Metazoa; phylum Arthropoda; class Insecta; order Mantodea; family Hymenopodidae; genus Hymenopus; species Hymenopus coronatus. The sequence continues at coordinate 157,474,526 of CM060892.1, forward strand.
TCGGTTTCCCCCATCACTCATTCCACCAATTGCTCCATCATTACCTTTCCTATCATCAATTTCGCTTACATTTCATATCATCCACTTCCTCTTGTTCATGCCTGGCTACGGGCCCACCCCTCGTAACAGGTTCTCCATTCTGTGGTTTCGTGCCATTGGCTCCCCGACAGGCTTCTGACCCCTAGGCACTGGCTTGTAAATCCTACAAATACCGAGAGGGTAAACCAATCACGAAACGAAACGAATATTAAAGATAAATACATGACAAACAAAGTGAACATTTTGAATTTTTTGGGAATAAACTTTAAAACCCCTTTATTCTGGATGACTTTTGCATAACTGGCAATCCGAAAGAGATACACCATTACTCTCGTTAAAACACACAATTTGTGTCATCTTTTTTGTGTATTTGACCCCTTCATAAATATTCCTTGTTATGGGTTTCAATTTTAAGATGCATAAACCTTTCTCACTTTTCTCATTGGAATTTGTCAACTCCGGACCAAGCAAACAAATTAATTTCAAGCACGTAGAAACCAGATTTTTAAACATTTGAATATGGATTTAGCCTAGTTTATTCCTTTATTTCCCTTCTACTTATAGGGAAGCAAGTAATAACACAATTTCTGCTGATATTTATCTCGATTAATATGATGTAGATAGAAGAATAAGCTTTCAACAAACATTTGTTATAGATAAGTAGAGAATTACGTGAGTGGAAAACATCAGAATTTTTGTTTGATGCTATCAAACTGCCATGTTTCCAGTTGGTAGAGAAGGTATTCCATTCTATTCAAAATTCAATAACTGATTGTACTGATTATGTTTTGAGACGCCCTAGTACAAAAGACCATATTTACCTTTACTACCACATATATAAAAATTCTATATAGAAAATTTATTGCAATATACCCAAGAATATGATACGAGATTTTACCGGAAATGTATGTTTTAAGGACTACTGGTTGCATTGCATTGTAAATATTGTACATATTTATAAAGCTGCATTAGATTATAAAATTAATACATGCTTTAGCATTACATTTAATTACTGATATCCTGAGAACAATAAAGTTGTAAGATGAAATGTACTATAGTTGTATAGAATAATGTATCATAATAATTAATAGTACATTTAGATACCATCAAAAATAGAATAAGAAAGACACTAAGAAGAAGAACCAAGAAGTCAATGATTAGAATTAGCACGTAGTACTTTAACACAGTGGAACATGCTGTATATACTACTAATAAAATAACAAATCGGTTAGGCACCAAACTTACAATTGAAGTTTAGTATCTTACAAATATGCGACATGAACATTTTCAGGGAAATCCCCCAAATCAAACTACTGTTTACGTGAAATATTTTTTACATATTTTATATTCTCAAAATAGCTCTAACGATTTCGATTACAATTCCTTATAGGTATATAATATATATATGTATATTTCCTGGGAATATAATCTGAAGCCCTCTTCATTCCGAATGATTTTTATATAATCGGTAAACCTCAAGAGATAGAAAATATCTAATTATACAAAAAAATATAGAATTTGTTTCAACACAAGTTTTGTCAGACTTTTTTTTGAATAATCATTTATGAGATATAGGTTGTTATAGGATTTAAGTTTAAAATACCTAAATATTTCTCAAACAGAAGGTCGCTATCCGTTTTCTGTTGTTTTTTTGTGAAGTAAACTTTTGTCTATCTCATTAAATAAAAATCATCCAGAAAGAAGAGGTCCTCAGAGGCTGTTCCCAGAAAATTCAATATGTACATTACGCTCCTCATTAAAATATTACAAACATAGGGTATTTTAACATAAGCGTTGTAGCCATTTTTGAGAGGGTCAAAATTTTCGAAAAGTTATCCATGCGAAAGGTATTTGGGGTGGGGGATTTTTTTTTTTTTTTTAAATCTTCGTATCTCATCCTTGGAAGATTCTGAACTTAAATACCACATTAATACTTAACAGAAGTTTCGTTTTTGAGCTTTGCTGGTCCCCTTCCGACACACATAGACATGCTACTAAAAATGCTTTTTCTGAATTCAGGGAGGCTCAAAATATACTTTTCCAGTGAAATCTCGATACCAATTTTTTGGGTAGAGTACTAATATTTGTGCTCTCTCACTACTATGTAGAGTGCTAGAGAGAGTAAAAATTTGTCTATCTTAGTGTCTTCCCTTATTTCCCTGCTACTTATAAGGAAATATGTATTAAGACCAATTATGGCAAAGTTATCTCCATAAGAATAATCTTTGGTAAGAATAGTGAACTTACAAAATGGGATGAGACAATCTGGTGACTGGCGCACATCCGTTTATATAAGCTTTCTACGCGTTTTTGCGAACAGCGTTTGTAAGAAAGAAATAGTTTCATAACTACTTCGTACCTTAAAAAAATATATTAAGATTTTTACCTCACATGAAAATGTTTCCGAAATGTTTGATTTTGATAACCACAGATTTAAGAAAATGCCATGTGTTTATCAAATAAACGTGAGAAATAAAATATATTGTAATGAATTTATTAGGAATAACCTTTGAAGCCCTTTTATTCCGAAGAAATTTTGTATAATTTTGAAAGTCACTGAACGTTAGAGAAGACGGAAAACGTATAATACAAAAGGAGCATTTTTTCTTTAATATATTTACAATTTTTATTTGGAATACTTTTTGTGGTATTAGTTATTTTTTATATACAGTTATCATTACTTTGAATTTAAAAACTTGTAATTTTTAATTTATCTACTTCTATAGTAAGTAAGGAAAGTATTGTATTCCACCTAAATATTTGGTTTCGAGATTACATCGGAAATACGAGTATATGTTTTTAGGTCCCCGAGTCCAAAAATAATCACGTTTAGAAAAGGTCTGTTTCTGTGTGTGGTAAAATAAAATGGCGTGTTATTTATGGACGCTCTATAACTGATGTGGTTCTCAGCGTCCCATTCTATGTAGGGCGTGAAAAACCGCTTAATTTTGCTCAGAGGCCGCGCTATCAGGCTTGAGGTTCTTTTGCGTGCCGTAAATCTACGACACGGGACCAACGGCTTTACTTCCCTTCCGAAGGAAGCCATGCCAAGGATTTTTACACCCGAAAAAAGCCATCGTCCTCCGCTGGCTTTGAACCCGAGACCTTGGGTATATAAGTCAGCATGGTAATCATTACACCACTGAGGGCGACTGTGTGTGTGTGCGTGTGTGTGTGTATGTGTGTGTACAATATTTCTCAAAATGAAAAGTCGGTTAGGCACCAAACTTGATACTTAAGAACGGTACACAAAGATTTTCAAATAAATCACTTCACTGCAAACTTCTCTTTACATGGAACATTTATCGAACATTTTGATTTTCTTAAAATGCGTTCAACGATTTTAATTCAAATATATTTTATAGACATTTTATATTGAATGAAGTGTATATCTTACATTTTCTGGTATAGTTTCTTAATTCCTGTTCATTCCTGATCACTTCTGCAAAACGGGTATACTGTTAAGAGACAGAAAATATCTTATTACACAAACAACACACAAACAGAGAGCTTATGTCAAATACATTCTTTTTGTGTAGTTACCGTGTCTAGAAACTCCTAGTTGCTGATTCTAATTTTAAAATACTTATACCTTTCTCAAATGGAAAATCGTTATTTAGTTTTCTTTTCCTGATTATGCAAAGAGAAATGAAATGACAATGAATCAGATAGCGACCAGCTCTTGAAATATTTGAATAATCACTATAGTCCCTTATTCCCGCGTAACTACAGGAAAATGTATACGTATTTGTGCAAATGCTTATATCTGCTCTACATGAGATAGAGAAATAAACTTTTGTTAGAAGAATCTGTTACAGAATTAATAGAGCAAGTCATGCGAATTTAACGCATTAGATTTTTAAATACATTTCCCTGTGTATGTGTGTGTGACCATTTACAGCATAAACCAAGATAAAAAAGTCCGTTATATATCAAACTTGGTATTTAAATTCGATATATTGTAAGGGTACAAGAAAATCCCTGCACCTCAAGATTCCCTTTACGTGAAATATTTTTCGATTTTTTTATTTTCTCAAAAATTGTGATTCTCTCAAACATTATTTGGATTAAAATAACTCCCCTCATGACCTGGAGCCGCTACTTCTCCATCAAGTGGCTCCTCAATTGGGGGCCAGAACCTCACGAGGCTGAGTGCACCACGGTCTCTCAGCGGGGTAAAAATCCCCATACCAGGACCAGGAATCGAACCCAGGTCTCCCGCTTGGTAAGCAGCTGCGCCACCATCACGCTCAGGAGACGATCTTGGATTAAAATACCGCATATTTAAGGTAATTTTAATCAAAAATATCAATGAATATCTTGGATTTTCTGGGAATATGCTCTGAAGTTCTATTTATTCAGAATGACTTGTATATCTGCTAAACCGTAAGTGATAGAAACATTTACTTTACAAAAATTTAAATCCCTTCCACACATAGTTAGAGAAAAGAACATTAGAGAACGCTAATAAATGGTCATCTGCAGAAAAAAGTGCACATAAAACTGTAAATTTTAACGAGATCTACATCGATTTTTGTGTAGTTGGTTTTCGTCCTTCTCTTATAGTTTATCAGTTATGCAAAAGTCTCCAGAATTAAGATGTCTTCAGAGGCTACTGCCAGAAAATTCAAGATATATGTATATTTTGTTTATGGTGAAAATATGTTAAGTAAACTAGTTGGGGCCTTTTTTGAGAAAATCAAAACTGTACTGTAGTGGGAGGATTTTCCTTAAAATTTTCATGTCGTATGGTTGAGAAATACTAAGCTTATTTACCAAGTTTGGTATTTAACGATTTTTCGTTTTCGAGTTATCCTATTCTCACTCTCTCTCTCTCTCTCTCACACACACAAACACACACACATTTACAGATCTTGTCCTAAAAATGCTAATTCTGGATTCAGGATTTTGAATGAAATCTGCACAATGAATTTTCGGGTGGAAGCTTCTCTAATACAATATACATAGCATGTTAGAGAAACTAATAGTTTCATAAATAAATCAGTTTTAAAATAATGCAACTGTGAAATTCGGAAAATCCACAATATGCAAGATATCTTGTTGATATTCTTTATATTATTACCGATTATAACAGTAATAACTCTGCTGTGTTTGATAGTTCTAGCTTGTATGGTTGTTTGGTTTTATAATATCTTATAGTCATCGTAAGAAGTTATTACTTTTTACAGTCTCCAAAATTATTAAGTTTCTACTTCTCAATATTGGATAATTATTTCCAAAGAAGTGTATTTAAATTTTTTAACTCATTTCTGAATACCGGTACAAAATATTTGAAAAAAATAGTAAAAGCCTACATTGTTTGGTGCATTTTAGGTATAAAACTGCTGCAAAAAATCTGATGTGTTCCATTCACATGACTTTCTCTAAACTATTATTAAATAGGATAATTCCTTTATCTGCATCGTGGTAATTGTTATAAACATAGTAGAAATAGTTGCTTTAGTTCCTCGCAATTATAAGATAAGGAAAATAAGGTAATACAGAAGGCTAACGCGATATCCAAATGTTTTAAAAAGCCGGTCGCTAAGTGAAAAAATTGAAATTCAGTTTGGTTTGCATAGCCAGGAATAAAACAAAAGACAGATGAAACGAAATATAAGCTCCCGTTTAAGTAAAGTTTAAGTAGCTTAAAACTGAAATTTGTTTCACTCAAAGGCAAAAATAAATCGTTTTTCTATTATTCTATTTTTTTTTCTCTGTGGAGCACATGGTCTGTTGGCGTTAACTCGTGTACGTTTGTGTTCTCACTGGGTTTTCAGTTTTTTTAATTGTATTCATTGCATATAACGCAAAATCAAACACACATACACACATCAACTCACTTTCATACTTCCCATCTCTGGGGAATATAGGTTATAATCTGGACTGAAGAATACTTAATTTCCAGCTGGGAATCGAACCTGGAACACCCCAACACAGCAGGCCGAAGCTCTATCGGCTGAGCTATGAGGCCAGCCAAGTTCGAATAGTTTTTCCCAGCAGATACCTAAATTTTTACTTTCTCTAGCACATATACACATACAATATACATAGTAGTTGGAGAACGTATTTACATTCCACCCAAAAATTCACTGTCTAGATTTCACCGGAAGTATATGTTTTGAGGTCCTTTGCGTCCGAAAAAAATCAGTTTTCGGGAAATGTGTGTGTGCGCAAGTATGTGTGTGTGGACAATACAGCTCAAAAACGAGATCTTTAAATAAGTTTACGCCTGTCAAGAATGTGCCACGAAGATTTTAAAGAAAATCTCCCCACCACAAACTGCCCTTTACATGGAAATATTTTTGGAAGTGTTATCCTCAGAAATGACTTTTCCATACATTAAAGATATTTACAACAGAAATAAAAAATGTATATTTTGAATTTTCTGGGAATAGCCGCTGAAGATTTTGTTTATTCTGGATGAGTTCTCAGAATTTTGCATAACGGTTAAACCTTAAGGTTTAGACAAAGGCTTACAATACAAAAATGTATATCCCGCTAAATCACATAATTTATATCACAGATGTTTTTCTTGTAGTGTTTCATAGATGTTTTCGAGATATACCTTGTTATTGGTCAGAATTTTAAACTAACTTTTCTAAAACCGAACCATGATAAGCGAACCTAACCTCAATTGTTTCACATAGCGTCCAGCTTTTAATAGATTTGACTATAGCTTTAACCTAGTGCACTCCCTTATTTCCCTTCTACTTACAAGGAAATGATAATAAGACAATTTCTACTATTGTGTGTATCGATTGGCATGACGTAGATAAAAGAATAATACTTTATACTATTAGTTTGTAAATGGGGCGGCGCCCCTCGGCTCCCATCTAGGCGGCCCGGGTTCGATCCCAAGTGCCCACATGTGGGATTCTGATGGACGAAGCGCCATCTGGGTGGGTTTACTCTGGGTCCTCCGGTTTTTCCCGCCACTCATTCCATCAATTACGCCCATTATCACCTTTCCAATAATCATTTCGCTTATATTTCATATCAACCACTTCCTCATGTTCATGCGGGCAGACTCCTCGTAACAGGTTCTACATTCAGTGGTTTCGTGCCGTTGGCTTCCCGACAGGCTTCTGACCCTTAGGCATTGTCTTGTAAGTCCTAGGGGTGGGGGTATCAGTCCTATAATTACGGAGAGAGTAAACCGATTACGAAATGAAAGTTTGTATATGCGACAGCTAGAATGGAACACATCACATTGTTTTAATTCAAAACGCTTTACTACATTTCTATGAAACGCAGAATAAATACTTGTAGACTTTTCAACCTTGTTGTTGAGATTTATCTCTTATTTATTCAGTGACTTGTATATCCCTTACACTCAGTGGGTACGTATAAACTCAGAAGTTCTATGAGAGATTGTAGAGCGTTCTTCTTAAATTAGATAATTTAAGAGGCGACCAAACAGGGTGGTCACAGAAGTTTGGTACACCATTCTCGTGTTTTTAATTTTGTTCCTGTTGTGAGAGTGCATCTGTAAATCGGAGTAGCTCTTTGATACTCTTATTAGTTGGACCATTAAGCTGGCAGTGGAGCCTATTAGGCCAGGCGTCGCATGAAACCTGCACGTTCAAATCACGTCGTTTGCCCGCTGGCCCTCGCTCTCCCCCTTCCCCCTTCCTCGTTACTCCAGTGAAACAGTTGTGCTATGTACATATATCCGGGTGAACCTCGCCCCTTCAACGTGCAAGCAAGGGTGAAATTCTCTCACAAGGTTTCGAACGAGATTAAAAGTTTTTGTGGGAAAAGCCAATAGGCTATAAGTGATAGCAGGCTTTCAGTGTTTTCAGCATTTTTGGGAATCTCGGCTAACTGCCGACGCTGGAAACTACAGAATATAGTGGTGTTAACCAGAATTCATACAAAATACAACAGAAAAAAATGTGATGCGCTCCATTCGCATGACCTTCTGTAGCTGCTCGGCAAACAAAGTACTCCTCAAAATATTCTTTTTTTATTTTGAATGGCTGCATTTATCATCGTAAATCACAATTAAACATTTGTTACTTATTGTACAATGATACACCTTTCTCCATTTCTCTTTCCTTAAACACTTCAGCTAAATTTCTGTCGCTGAGAGTTAATTGTTTCTTTGGACGTCACACACATAGACACACACACAGACACACACACACACACTCACTTACTAACACCCTGGTTATGTGTGTATAAGAATCCTGTTTAACTAATACTAGATAATTCCATTCGCTCCTCTCCTTTTATCTTCCTTGCATAGCCTCTCAATTCTATACTACTTCTCGCACACCTTTCCTTGTAGCTCTCCGTGTTGTAATGGTTACCATGCTAACTTCATATACCTAAGGTCGTGGGTTCAAACCCGGCGGAGGACGATGGATTTTTTCGGGCGTAAAAATCCTTATCATGGCTTCCTTCGGAAGGGAAGTAAAGCCGTTGGTCCCGTGTCGTAGAGAACCTCAAACCTGATAGAGAAGCTTCTGAGCAAAATTAAGTGGTCTTTCGCGCCCAATTTAGAATGGGACCCTGAGAGCCGCAGTAGTTAAAGAACGACCATGAAATAACACGCCAGTTTTTACACATATTTCCGAAATATTTTCTGCACACTATAATAAATTAATGTACATTATTTTTAAACATTCTTTTAGCTAATTCCTCTATCCCTAGTTTATTCCATTTATTCCATCACAATTTTTTTCTTCATACCTCTGTTTTCTTGTATTTAGCAACACAATGCATGCTTCTTCATTTTCCCCACACATAAGCACACTTTTCTTGACCAAGCAAATCTTTATCTCCCCATTTTATCACACAGGTCCACATCTCTCTCTTTCTCTCTCTCACTCTCTCTCTCTCTGTCCCAATCAGTTTTTATATTTCTGTATAATTTCACCGAATGTTTATTCTCTTAAAACACCAGGCTAAAACTATACTCAAACATTATGTGAAACAAGTAAAATTTGCTTCTGTTTACATGCCCAGGAGCAAAACAAAAGAGAGATGAATAGAAAAATGACTTTTCGTTTGTGAAAAGTATCAGTAGTTTAAAACTGAAACCAATAAAAAGGAATATCTCGCAAAAGGTTAGCCTTTAAAAACTGTACTATATGGCACTAATCGTGTATTTTTACGAGATCTACATTTTTCATAGTAAGTTTTTGTCTATCCCTTACGATTTATCAGTTTTACGAAAGTCATCCAGAATGAAGAGCTCCTCAGACGCTGTTCCCAGAAAATTCAAAGTATAAATCTGGCCTGTCATAAAAATATCTTAAACATGTGATGTTTTAACAAAATCGTTAGTGATTTTTCAGAAAAGAAAAATTTTGAAAAAATGTTCCATGTAAAGGGTATATGGGAGTGACAATTTTTCTGAACATCTTTGTGTTGCATCCCTGTAAGATGCTGAACTTAAACATCAAGTTTGATTAACGACAGTTCCTTTTTGAGCCATGTTGTTCAAAGGCACACACACACATACACATGGATCTTTTTTCTAAATGTTCTTTTTTTATTCAGGGGTCTCAAAACAACCATTTCCAATGAAATGTCGGTACCAAATTTTTGGGTGAAATATAATAACTTCTCTACATACTAAGTATATTGTACATACCTGGGCGAGAACGAAAAATACATTTCACTAGTGCTATCAAAGAAATAAGAACCGTTTGACCTTGTATTTAAGGCGTTTCGAAATGTTACTGAACCAAGAAGTGAACGTTATTTCTCAGATCTTATGTGATACGAAAATATACAGATATCATGGTCAGAGTGGATTAGGCAGTTATCCAGTTAAAAAGCTGGGTTCCTGGCCCACGCTATCGGAGGTAACGCAGGAAGAGAGGAAAGTACGGAGTCACGCGCTTTAGCATTTTTTTCATGAAATCTGCTGTACCATTAGTTATTTGTTTTCTCTTCCAACGTACAATGGCGTTATAATAATAGTGAATGAAAGGAAATGGCTGGGAAAATAAGATGTTATACATACGCCGCTAATCTTAGTGATGTTGAGAATGGAGGCAAGGAATTGATAAAGAGAAAAGAGTCATGAATAAAATCATATTACTACCAAGACATGAAAAGTTAAATAAAAATGTCCATATATCCATAACTCGCAAAACAAATGAAATACGTGTACCTTTAACAGCAACCTCTTATTGTAATTTACAAAATCCTTTGAGAGTTTACTATTAAAACAATTATTAATGATTATAATAATATGCACAAGATACTCGTGGTTAGGGAGCAATGTCGAGGCAACTGGTGTCAGAGATAGGCTTTGAGTAGCCGTTTGTCTCATTATCTGAAAGCTAGGGCAGGTTTACTGACAACGAGCAAAGAGAAACCGTTTGTTTTCATGACACGTGCTTGCCAAGAACTCCTGTTCTGAGTATGATGGCTTTATGTCTATATCAGACAGCTGCTTCCAAATTGAAATTATTTTTATATAGTGTTAAAGCCCGATTTTACAGCTAATGGAATCGCAAGCGATGACACTAATGATACATGGAATGAAGATGGAGCTCCGGTGGAATGTGATGGTAGGGGAAACCTAGAACCAGAAGAAAATCCGCCCCTGCACCGCTTTGTCCACCACAAATCCCATATGCGGTCGCTTGGGATCACACCCGAGGCGCCTAGATGAGAGGCTAGTGTTCTAACCACTCGTCCACGATGTGGTTTCAATCAAAATGGTGATTTGATGTGAAATGTATGAATAATATTCGATCTAAAAATCAGCGTTTATTAAAAGTATTAAAGATAATTAATCTAATTTGTTCCATTCCCATGATTTCCTCCATCTGTCCTCCGAACAAACTTTTCTTACAAAATATTATTTTATACGTATCATGCTAATAGAGATAAATAATAACAGCCATTTTCTTATTACTTGCTTTTTTAAGAAGAAGAGAAATAAGGAGGTATGCTAGACTAAAACTATAGTAAAGTCTTTAAGCTGGACGCTATGTAAACAATTGAAATTCGGTTCTCTTTGAACGGCCATCAATAAAAGAAAATAAATACGAAACGAAAGGTGACTTCATGTTGAGAAAAGTTGCACAGTTTAAAATTCAAACCAATAACAAGGGATATCTTGAAACGGTCAACAGTACAAAAATTATGTGATGTAAACTGTGTCTTAACGAGATCTACATCTTTGGAGTAGTAAGTTTGTCTATTTCTTACGGTTTATCAGTTATGTAAAATTCTTCTGGAATAAACAAGTCTTCAAAGACTATTCCCATAAAATTCAATATATTCATTTTATTTGAATTGTAAGCATCCTTAGTAAGCATATTTTAATCAAAATCGTAAGATTTTGGACAAAAACCAAATTTCTTAACAGTTTTTCATGTAAACAGTAATTGGGGTGGGGAGATTTTATTGAAAATTTTTATTGAGGCACCCTTCAAATATACTACATTTATATACCAATTTTGATATTAAACACACACACATACACACTCACACATTCACTAATTTACTCACTTTCTTCTAAAAATGTTTATTTTTATTCAGGAGACTTCAAAATACTAATTTCAGGTGAAATCTCGTGATGGAATCCTTGCTGTATACACTATGTACACGGTGCCTACGTGCAGAGAAAGTAAAAATAATAAATTATGATTTAAGTGTCAAACTCTACTACTTCACTTGTGCCATATATGATGCCTAATATTCACAATTTATTTACATATACACATATAGTGTAACTTGTAAGTTATAAGTGCACTGGTGAAATAGTAGAGGTTGATATTTAATGTGCATATACACACACGTTGCTTACAAACGAGGCTTATATTATTTCTCATATATCACTACCGCAATTTAAGCATTTATGATATCCATCCACGAGCTTTCTAATTTCGTGTTATAGTCTGTGACCGCCAGTCCATTAATTCAAGATCTTCGGACACAAATTCAGCAAGCAAATAACGAGAACTATCTGGGTAAGAAATATGCTTCTCGTTTAGGTTTATACGTCTGTTTTGCAAGGTTTTGTTATTCACTAGGTTCCTGAAATTGTTTGTGTGAGTTAAGCTACATTGAAAATGAGATGCAAGTGCTGACGTAACGCAGCATATACTACATTCACAATGAAATGCAAGCGCAGACGCAAATTAAACGCAAGAGTTTGGACTCATATTATTTAATGTAAACATTCACATAGAAACACACAAGACACAAAGCAATGCAATGCAACGCAAGTAAATTTTCTGCTGTGATATTGTTGGTTATGCTATTACATTTGAAGCACGCGGTACATGATATTTTCATGTATTTATGAATCTAGAAACCCGTTCGAACTTCTTGCGTTGCGCTTACGATTGCATTGTGTCTGCGTCTGCGCTTATGCCACGTTACGTCAGCGCTTGCATCTCATTGTGACAATAAGCAACAAGCGTGGAAAACCATTTACAGTGCAATTAAAAGCGTAATGTAACAAGTTGGCAGGGTTTCTAGAGCTATAAATTACATAAGGATATTTTCCAAGCGCTCCGCAAGTTTCAAATTGAATAACTTAACTAACAATACGATATAAAAAAAATTCACTCAATCTTTTACAAACAAATGAACTATAAAAATTACATACAACTGACGCCCAGGGAATGACGTCACAATAATTGCTGATTCAAATTTATTGAAAATAATACAAGCATAAAGACTGCAGAAAGTGACGTGGCTACACAATTAATGTAGGCACTAAGAATTGTCTCTCTGCGCCTTCGATTTATGAGAACCAAAAAATTAGATGCAGATGATAGTTACATCCATTAAATCAAAGGAGAATTCACAAGGAGTCTGTCATTTATACTCTTGAGGGAAATTAGAGATGGCACGGCACTGCACAGCCAAATAGAAGTGCATGCATGTACAGAAGGCCCTGTAAATCTTGCAGTGAGATTGTCTGTTGTTGAGTTCATAGGCAATATATAGAGAAAAGAAGCACAGCTCCTCCGCTTTGTACGCAACGCAAGGATAAATAAATTTGCATACTCTTGCACTGCGTAGCCTCTTGCGTGTTTCTATGTGAATGCTTATATTAAATAATATGATTGCAAAGTCTTGCACTTACATTACGTCTGCGTCTTCATGTCATTGTAAATGTAGCATTACGGACGTTTGGGAGAATTTCTCATATACAGTTATTTGTCCATTTTTGAAGAGTTCACAGTACTTTCCCTTGTTTTCTTTTCTGTATTAGTTTCAGGATACTCTTCCTTTAGTTGACATTAAATTTTTGCAGTTTTAAAGTTCTTAAATATTTGTCATTTCACGATTGGTGGGACATTAATCACAGTTCATTTTCAACAATCAGGGAATGCACAATAGCAACTTATTTGGACTGCACCCACAAAAAATTGAGAAAGCAGATAATCCCGATAACTATCTGCTCAGCGGGAATGCGCAAACATCGTAGCATAAGGTTGTTTTAAAAATATTCTTTGGAGTCTAAGAGCTGAGATACAAAGGACACAGAAATTTGAGCATTCTATTAGAGTAGACATTTTCTAAGACATGCTTTGGCACTTTCTGGGGAAGATTGATAGTTAAATGCACGAAACACTACTATCTAATTCAAATATCTATCAACAGCTTCCGAACTAAACTTTTATCGTATATTGGCTTACTTAATTAATTAAGTCACTTGAGTAAAAGTGAAAGATGAATACTACTGAGGTTAACTTAAATTAAACTGAAAAATGCTCACAGCTAAAGCCCTTGCTGATATTTCAAGAAGATAAAAATCAATATCAGTCTATGAATTATACCATCAATGATACGCATTTTTCTAAAAGAAAAGATGCATTCAAGGAGAACAACAACAGTCAAATGTTTGAAAATGGCATCGTGCACTAAGGTTAACATGACATGCTGTTTCCATGCATTCGCAAACAATATCGAAAGAATTTTAAAACGATAAAAAAGTATTGAACAAATTAAAGTATTAATAACTGATATTCTGGTAATGATTGATGCCTAAACATAGTTATTTGAAGCAAAGAAATTTGCGTGTTTGAAAGATATATATATATTATTTTCCCTAGCACAAATGTACAATGTACAATGTTCGTAGTAGATAGAGAAGGTATTGTATTCCATCTGAAATCCTGATACGAAGATTTCTCCAGGAATACATGTTTTACGTTTTTCTGAATCCCAAAAATAAGAGAATAAAAATAAAAAACTTTTAGAAAAGGCGCGTTGTGTGACTCAAAAACAAAAAGTTGAGTTAAATAACAAGCTTGGCATTTAAATTTAGTTTCTTCTAAGGATGGAGCACTAAGGTTTTAGAAAAATTCTTCCCCAACTACTTTTACATGGAAAATTTTTGAAAATGTTGTTTTTCTCAAAAATGGCTCTTACGAGTTGTATTAAAATATCACATATTTAAACTATTTTCCTGACAAACGAAAAGTTTTCTGGAAATAGCCTCTGAAGACCTCTAAGTTTTAGATCACTTTTGTTTAACTGGTAAACCATAAGACATACACAAAAACTTACCACACAAAATGTAGATCTCGTTAAAACACACAATTTCTGTCATATATATTTTTTGTAAAGTTAACTGTTTCCGAGAAATTCCTTGTTATTGGTTTCAATTTTTAGTGGCTTAAACGTTTCTTAGCTGAGAAGTCAGTTTTCAATTCATTTCTTTTGTTTTACTGCTGGCCCTGCAAAGAGAAGTACATTTCAATTGTTTCACATAGCGACCAGTTTTTAACTAGTGTACTAACTTATTCCTCCTATTTACAATGAACTAAGTAATAATACCAATTATACTAATGCTTATCTTGATTAGCATGATGTAGATAAAAGAATGATATTTTGTAGGAATTGTTTGTGTGTGGAATGACTATAGAAAGTCTGTGAATGGAACACATCACATTTTTTTTTTTATTTGTTCTTATAGTATGTTTTTGTCTATGGCGTAACATTTACGCCTGTATACAAGGTTATTTCTTCTAATGAAGAGGCCTTCTCAGTTTATTTTAAAAAAATCTACATTTTATTCATCATATACACATATTTAAACTATAATACGGCTATTTTAATCAAAATCGTTAAATCATTTTTGAGGAAATCTAAAATTGCAAAACAATGTCCACGTGAAGGATAGTTGAAAATGGGGGATTTTAATGTTGCATCTTTGGAAAATGCATTTCAGGCATTTATCGAATTTTTCGTTTTTGAGTCTGCTATTCACACACAAACACACACGCACAGAGAAGCGCACGCGGATCTTTATATAAAACTACCAATTCTGGGTTCAGGGATCTCAAAACAAGTATTTCCATCGATAACTTGATAACATGTTTATGATGGAGTGCAATAATTTCTCTACATTCTGAGTGTTGGCAGAGAAATTAAATATATATAATACTTCACTTTAATTTTATTAAGTAGCTACTTACACATTTCATAATAGCTACAAATAGAACAAATAGAGTCAAAAGTTTAAAAACAAGAGTTTTCTGAACCTTAAAGTTCCATACTCTTTCCATGCAGTCGGGCTAAATAACTGATCATTAAAAAGATAGAAAGATTGACCAAGTATTGCACAATTGAAACCATTAATCATTATCTTGGTTATTTTTTAAGGAGCAAACAATTATTTAAAGTAAATTATGTGTTTTAAGTAGTAGTATTTTTTGTGCAGTACGCTTTAATATATTGCTTGATATTTGCCAGCTATACAATATTATACAAAATTTCTTCTGAATGAATTGCACTTCACAAGTTATTTCCAGAAATTTTAATGTGTAAATTACATTTTTCATTTACATATCTTTAAAATAAGGTAGCATAATCAAAATTTCTGTAGAAGGATTATGCTGAACATCTTCGTGTCGCTTATTTGCAAGGTACCTACTAAACTTAAGGGGGCAAATAGATGTCATTTTCGATAAAAGAAAAAGCAACACCTTTTTGCAAAAACCAAATTATCAATCTTGTTTTAGGTATTCTCAAGTTTTGTGGCCCAATGTCGTTTGTAACTTAAATAAGCTTCGCTATTTTAAAGTAATTTTAAACCCTTTAAATATCCTTTATATGTAAACTTTAAACTTATTTTTCCCATTTCATCTTTTTTTAACATTTTGGAGCAATTAAAAGCC
Organism: Hymenopus coronatus; assembly: GCA_030762935.1. Lineage (NCBI taxonomy): Eukaryota > Metazoa > Arthropoda > Insecta > Mantodea > Hymenopodidae > Hymenopus > Hymenopus coronatus. The sequence goes on from CM060892.1 coordinate 157,490,677, forward strand.
ATTTTCTTACAATTTTAATGCAAAGAAAGTCTGGCTAATAAGCCTAAATGTTGCAGTTTTAATATAGAGCATGGCTTGTGATACATAAAATCTGTGTTTCATTCACATGACTTTCTCTGCATCTCGGTAACAAATTATTATTACGATTATTATTATTATTATTATTATTATTATTACTATTATTATTATTATTATTATTATTATTAAAACGTTTATTCTTCCATCTAATTCATGACAATTGAGATAAACATTAGCAGAAACGGTCTTATTACTTGCTTTCTTGTAAGTACAAGGGAAATAAGGAAAACAACTAGGCTAAAGCCATAATATTTTTTTTTTAAAAATGGTTGCATGCGGTTCAAATCAATTTCTTTGTATTGCCAGATGTTGGCAAATTTCCGTATGAGAAAAGTATTTTAAAACTGAAATCAATAACAAGAAGTATATCAAGAATGACCAACTCCACGAAAAAATATATATGACATAAATTCTGTGTTTTAAAGAGATATACACGTTTTTTGTATATTAAGTTTTTGTCTAACTCGGACAGTTTACCAGTTTTACAAATTCAGAAAACTTCATCCAGAATAAAGATATATTCATGGAATATTCCCAGAAAATTTAAGATCTATAAAGACTCCATGGCACGACAGCTCACAAGGAACCTTGGTCTACCGCCCGGCCGCTGCGTCCTCCATCTCGGTAAAGGACAGACGTCATGGGCGCAGATTGGAGGATAAGATGTGGTTAATTATTCCATTAAAATTGTAAGAGGAAATATATTCTGTGGACTCGTGTGTTTTTTAACACAAACACAATAGTTAAGAACTATTAAAACAACAAAAATTAAACTTAAATGGGTATATAAATAGTCATGCAGCATTTCTGTTCAAAAATTAAAATCTTTAGTTTTGAATATCTAGAAGTTAGATTTGAAGCCATTGGGCACCTTAAATACCAAATTTAGTATTTAAGAGCTATTTGTTGTTTACTTATGACTTTCACTTACAAGGACGATTTTTAATTTTTTTCTATTTAGGCAAATTCAAAACCTATATTTCCACAGAAATCTCAGTGTGGAATTTTTGGCATTACGTCCATTATTTACTCTAAGTACTAGAGAAAGTATTTTTATGGAAAGCACTGTGAGTGAATGAGGGCGAGATAGAGATAGAGAGAGAGAGAGAGGGGGGGGGAGAGGACAGCATGAATAAAAATCTGATGTGTTCCATTCACACAACTTTCCCTATCTGTTCCATATACAAACTATCCTTGCTTTAAAGATCATTCTTTTACCTACAGTATGCTAATCCAGGTAAACATTAGTAGAACAAGCCTATTTACTTCCTTCTTTTCAAGTAGAAGGGAAACAAAGAAATACATTAGGCTAAACCCAAAGTCAAATCATTTAAAAGCTGGTCGCTATGTGAAACAATTGAGGATCGGTTCGCTATGGTCCCGTTTGAGAAAAGTTAGGTAGTTGAACATTGAAACCAATGACACGGAATATCTCGAAAGCGTCAATTCTGCAAGAAAAATGTATGTGACATAAGTTATATGTTTTAACGGGATCTACATTGTTTGTGTTATAAGTTTTTCCTTGTCTCCTACAGTTTAACCGTTATGCAAAATTCAGCAAAACTCATCCAGCATAAAGAAGTCTTGAGAGGCTTTTCGCAGAAAATTTAAAGTATATATTTTATTTTTGATGTAAATATATTTAATAAACAGTACTTGGTTTAAAATAGAGCCATTTTTAGAAGATCAAAATTTTCAAACAATTTTCTATATAAACAATAGTTTGTTGTGGGGGGATTTTCTTGGAAATTCTCTTGTAACACTTTGAAAAATACTAAACATAAATATAAAGTTTGGTATTTAAAGGATTTTTTCGTTTTTGAGCTATGCTGTCCACATACACACAGAAGCTTTTCTAAAATTATTTTTTCGGAATCAGGGGACCTCAAAACATATACTTCCGGTGAAATCACGGCATCGAATTTTGGGCAGAGTAGAATAAATTCTCGATACACTATGTACATACGTGTTATAGAAACTAAAATAAAACTTGCTATGGAATGTAATGCATTTTGTAATTTTGCCAAAAATTGTGAAAAATTATTTTTTCATAGCGTAGGAATAACTTTGAAAAACATAGTTTTTTCCCACATGGTGCACTCTAACTACCAATTAAATGAAGTAAAAAATGAGCAGACACCCGATTATTAATAGGTGCTCCCAATTAAATCCTTTTCCTTTAAACCTTTTCCCAACATTTTTATACACTCAAATTGCTCCACACAATGCAGTGTTTTACTAACTTTTTCAAAAGTTTTATACTGCTGGTCATAAGTATATTAAATAAAATGCTCTTACACTGTTTTTTAAATAATACCACAATTTTTAGAATTAAATTATTAAAATTTGAAAAATAAAGAGTTTTGGAGAGTATGAAATGTAATACTGTTTTTACAATAATTCGGGTTAATATAAAAAAGATGGCATGATATATTTATCTGAACACTAATTTACTGTAAAAGTATTAAGTTCATTTTTATTACTACTATGTACTTAGCCAATATAAAGTCTGATGTTCAATTCGCATGGCTTTTTCCGCCTCCCTTTAAAAAATTATTCTTGAGGCCATTTTTCTACCATCTAAATAATATAAATCAAGATAAGCATTATTAGAATGGCTATATTACTTACTTCCTTGTAAGTAGAAGGTAAATAAGGGAAAACACTAAGCTAAACTGATAGTCAAATATTTTAATAGCTGGTTGCTATGTGATTGAAATTCGGTTTTATTTTAATGGTAAAGAGTTGAAAAATCCCCATATTAGAAAGGTTTAAGTATTTAAAAATATAAACTAATAACATGGAATTTCTTAGAAATGGTCATCTCCACAAAAAAAATATATGACATAAATTGTATGTTTAAACGAGATCCACAGTTTCTGGAGTAGCTTTCTTCCATTGTCTTACGGATTACCAGTTATGCAAAAGTCATTCAGAATGAACAGAGGTTATTTCCAGAAGATGCAGGATGTTTTATGTGTTTTACGATTAAAATAACATTCTACACCATAAGTACACTTAATACTAGTTTTTTATGCAGTCAGTAAGCCCTAAAGTCCTGTTCACTTAAAATGTATAATTTTAAATTTGTGGGCAAAAATAGATATTAAACATTTTTGAGATATTTGTTGATATTTGTTTCCGTTTTGCAATGCATAAAACATGTATCAAATGAGAAATGGTTATTCATTTTTATTTCTCCTAGTCAAGCAAAGAGGACGACATTTAATATCATCATATATGGATTGGCTTTCAAAATATTTGAGTATCGCTATAGCACATTTTATTTGTTTATTCCTCTTGTATCAGAAAATAATATGTAATAAAATCTGTTCTGCTAATTTACAATCCTGAAGTAAATGAAGAATAAGCACACGTATGAATAGTTTGTTGAGCGTACCCGGTGAAAAATCCGTAATTTATATATTTTGCGCAGGAAGTTTTTTCTATCTCTATATGGTTCAAAACTCATCCATAATGAAGAGGCCATAAAAGGCCATTCCCAAAAATTCAAGATATATATTTTATTTCAATATAAATATATTTAACATACAGTATTTTATTCAAAATCGTTAGAGGCGTATTTGAGAAAATCAACATTTTTAAATATTTTTGCATGTAAAGGCTAGTTTGGAGGGGGGTGGGGGGGATTTTCCTCCAAATCTTGTTTCGCATCTGTATAAGACGCCTAACTTCAATACCAGGTTTCGTATTGAGCGGTCTTTTCGTTTTTGTCCTGTGCTGTCCACAGATACTACACACACAAACGGACAATTTTTCTAAAAATGCTATTTTGAGCTTAGGGACCTCAAAACATATATATTATAAAACAGACTTGTTTTCAAAACTACATTTTCACACTTTCCAATTGTTTCATATATCTCAATTTTTTGTTAAATTAAACTAAAATTTCCCATAACATGCAGAAGGATACATTTAACCTTTAGTTGCTTGCATTAATATACTTCATATCGTTTTTCCTTTAATTCAAGTTTAAAACTGGAGTTCTAGTAAAAATAGCCTATAAAAATTATTATATAAAATAACAGAGAAAATAGAAATGAAAATAAAAGTAGATCCTTTATTAATCTTTTTCTTCTTAATTAAAAGTTTAGATTCTTCTAAACCAACTTTCATAATCCTGCTAAAGGCGCTACCAAAAAAGTGGTTCAAATGGCCATTAGTGTTAGGTGGTTCAAATGGCCATCCATTCAAAGCCAATGTTGCAAATTTAAATCCCAGTGATTGTGGTAAATGACGGGGAGAGCCCAAGTAAAATAATCGGTGTGATGCTTGGAAGCTAATGGGGTTACATTTGACTTAGTTATGCGGGTACTACATTTTGATTTATTTATTTAAAAAATTGTATATCTTTTTCAGTATAAAACAATCTTGATTACTTGTCATTTATGGTTGAAGGTTAGTATAAAAAAGTAACTCTAGAGTATAACCCTATTTACATAGTTACACTTAAAACAAGCGGAACTTATAGGTACCGACAGGCAACAAAGGGTTAATCTACACGTAAAAAATGATCCTAAATCAATAGCAACTTTAAAAAAACATTTTTTATAAAAAAAATAGTTATAGACATTTATAACTTGCAAAGAATTATAATAACTCAGTAATAAAAGTTAGTGGAATATCATCTTTATAATCCAAAGCTTAAATTTAAAAAATACCAATAAATTTTCTCAAATTTAAAGGCGCATGGAACATTTTGATTATACATATATTTACATAACAACATTTATGACAAAATATATCTTGGAAAGTATAAATCTAATTTGTATGAAATTGATGTTCATATTAACTGCAGTGCAATAACAGTAAACATTCCTACAAAGTCTGTTACACAAAATATAGAAATTTGAAATTTCACTCGCAGTGCACCTTAAAAGCTATTTTAAGGTCATTTGCATAGTGTCAAAAAAAAAAAAAAAAAAAAAAATGAGATGTCTAATCATAATTTTCAACATTCCAGTTTTTATTTTTGAGGGTTATGGAAAAGTTTCATCTTTTTACCTACATTATAGAGTTGTTAGGTGATACAAATTAGTTTTTATACTGTATTTCTCAACTGGGATAAAAATAGAAGCTATATAGCGTTAATTAGATGCTGCATGTAAAGGTTTGTTTTTGAATGAAGGGCGTAGTGTTGTAGAGGCGTAACGTTTGGTGGTTGAGATTTGCCTGGCTCTCGCCTTGATGACATTCCTGACTGATGTTACGGACTTTGATGAATTCAGCGTTGTGCCCGCACCGCTCATTAAACTGCACTGCACGACCTGTTGCAGCAGACGTAATGACGGGGCGCGGGGGAGGGGGGAGACGGCCCGGCCCGGCCTATCAGTCGGACGAAAGCGCTAAACTAATAGGACAATAGTTGTCCATCCGTTACCCGCAGGTTCTCCGCCACCGCCGCCGCACAAACTGATAAAACACCAGCCCCAGCACTGATTTAAATAAAAGAGGATTGGACATTCGAATAATCTGTATAGTCGCAGCCACCTGCACAACCGTCAGACTCGCGCTAACTGAATTTCAACCCTCGGCTTGCCTTGGGGAAACGCTACCATTTGTACTTCCACGTGATCCATTAACAGAAACAGCAACAAGAAAGAATGGCGTAATATTACTATTTCTATTTTCTTAATGTAATAAGCTGATATCATTATTCATACACAGTAGCTTCTATTTTTATAGAAAATAACAATAGGAAAGCGCAGAAAATAAGTCAGCCAACCCAGTTATTGTGACGTATTACGGTTGTGTGGCATGATAATTCGAAGGCAAGTAATGCAAGAGGACGGTGTATTACAATCATATAAGGACAATGAATGAATTTATTTGTACATATTTTCATACATATTACTTACGTTTTATATCATTACAATCCTCTTTGATGATTAATGTACTACTTTTATACTTTTATCTAGCTGTTTTTTCTTCACTTTTACTTACCGTAATATCCTTTTACAAATCTTTAAAAATAACTTAAATCTATTTTTAGTCTTTAAATTTCAATAAAGCACACGATTTATATTGAAATATACCACAAGTACTTCCTTTGCTTTGGTTTCTTAGAATAATTTTCATTGTTTCACCAGCTATCGAACAGAAATCATGCAAATTGTTCATTGTTTCCGTTCATATCGTAGAATTCAGAACCATCAATATTTAAATACAAATTGTCACTAACCATTAAAATACTGTATAACTAAGCGAAGCACTAGGATATTGTTGTGTGTGTGTATGTGTATATATAACTCATTTTCCTCATTTGGTTTTAATAATTTCCACTGGTATCACCAAAGCGCCTTGTTAGGTTTAGTTAATATGTCAATAATCTGGTTTTAATGTAGTAATTTCTACTGTTTCTTTTCCGATGAATTTTTATACGTTGGTAGCATTTACATTCCGGCCCAGAAATAGTTGCTTCCCACCTATCAACCCACCAAACTCATTTTCATAAATTTTGCTATTTAAAATAGTGTATTTACAGAGAGGGCATGATGGGTTTTACCAAGGCCAGATGATAACATTTTGGCTCCTAGACGCCTGCAGTGGATAAAAAGGTTAATTTCACTTGTTAAATGGTTTATATCAGATAATGGAACCATCGTATAGTTTGTTGGTGACTCTAATAATATTGTTACTTCAGCTTGCCTAGCTCCCTACCTTTTGACTGAACTGGTTAGCTACCTTAAACTCTACTTCCCTTCTCATTATGCTCTCTACTTTTTGATTCTTTTACCTTCCTGATCCATTTCTCACTTATCCAGCTCAGAAAGTTCCCTACATTCATATTTTTAGTTACTTCTTTAACTGTTAGGATTTTTATTGTTGCTGTTTTTTTGTATTCATTTTGTCACATTTTCCCGACATTTTTACCCTCCAACTGGCTTTTCTGTACATACAGATATACTGCGACATGCTCTCTTCCGCCCCCTCACATATTCCACATACGTTCACCTTTTCCTGTAGTCCCTCGCTAACATTATCTTTAAGGGGCATTGGGAGTGAAATTTCAAAGATTTATATCTCTGTATACGTTATTCTGAAAGTTTTACTGTGATTGTATTGCTCTTATATTGATTGATATATATATATATATATATATATATATATTTCTTTTAAATTGGGTAAATACTTTGCAAAATGTGAATTTTTTCATAAATTTTATTTTTTAAATATATTGCATAATCAAAATTTTCCACGCACCTCAAAATGGGAGAAAATTATTTGGAATATTCTGAATTGGAGTTTTGAACAACACACAAAAACCTTTAATGCACATATATTGAATTATTATAATTTTTAAAAGGTTAATCTCTAAAATTAATAACTTTCATAAAAATATATTTTCTGAAAATTATTATTCATTTTATAATAATTATTGTGCTAACTAATATCTATTTTAGGACAATCTGGAAAATTCTTGCTCTATTTAAAGAAAAACTGAGACGCGTGAAACATTTTGAAAGCCTGAAATTGTTTTGAGGAAAACGTTGTTTAATAATAATCTGCTAGGCAACAAGTGTATTGTACGAACTTTAAATGGCTGTAGAGCACGAAGCAAGGATTCTCTAGCATTTCAGGTTCCAATAACTATTTGTAATAAAAAAGCAAATTTTCGAGTTTTTCATCGATTATAGTCAAAATTTCACTTCCAATGTTCCTTAAAAACAACCAATCAGAATCAGTCAAAAACCCGAAACTGTTTTCTATTTTATACTGCGGTTGTATTCAATGACACGTTTAGTTGCCGTCAGATCTGAACATTATCAAATGAATGTTGTGTTATTTCGTATCTAAGTAAATACTATGAAAATAACGTTAATTGTTACTAAATATGCTCTCTGTTGATCCTTTAAGGTGGTCAGGGTTTCACAAAAGTGTATATTTTTCTTTCCACTTGTTAGCAATAATGATAAATTCTGTTTTAATATTGCTATTGTATTATTATATTCACTCTAGAATGTGTAATTGTCCACTGTTGGGAATCTTGAGCTCCTTAACTGTTCACATAAAAATGAAGGTGGTTGTGCAATAGCAAAAATTTCACAGTCACTGCTTTCTCCCAATGAGTGACATCTGTTTTAGTGCGTATTTGTGTGATCTTGGTGGCTGTTTGGCAGTGAATTTGGCAATGTCGACTCTCTTGGGATTCTCACTATAAAGGAAAAGAAACTACAAAGAATAAGTTATAACATTAGGATATACTACCGTAGTGTTTAACAAAGAAGTATTGTGTTCCTTGGTTCGCGCCAAATCACCATGTGCTTCAACCAACCATCTTCCCACTTATTGCAGCTGTCATTTACCGCCTTTCCTCATAATGGGGACTATTAATTAATCCGCATTTATGTTTGGGAGGATACAAGTATTGTTTGTGTTAATAATATAAACAATTTAAAAAGGCATAGAATATATTATGTATATAATTCGGAGCCTATTAGTGAAGACGCTTATATTATAAAAATTAATTCTGTTTCCGTTAAGAAGGTATTAACTGATTAATATTTCATAAAGCTGCAATTCAATCTTATTTTACTTCCTCCACACGTACTATGTACACAGTGTATAGAGCAGGTATTGTATCCCGTCTAAAATTTCGATACCAAAATTTCCCCGGTTCCCTAAGTCGATAAAATGGATTCTTAGAAAAAGTTCTCTCCCTCTCCCTCTCTCTCTCTCTCTCTCTCTCTCTCTCTCTCTCTGTGAATGTGTGTACATGCGTGCGCGTATGTGTGGACAACGTAGTTAAAACAAAAAGACCGTTAAGCACCAAAGTTGGTATTTAAGTTTAATAAGGTCCAAAGATACGGCACGAAGATTTTAAAAAAAGAATACACCAACTACCCTTAACATGGAAAACATTTCAAAGATTCTGTTTTCACAAATATGGTCTAGTGATATTGATAGAAATATCCTATATTAAATATATTTATATCACAAATAAAACATGAATCCTGAGTTTTCGGGAATAGTCTGTGGATGAAGTTTGCATGACTGGTAACAATAATGCAGGTATCGTTGTAAAACACAATTTATGTCATATATACTTTTGTTGTGTGGATTGTTTCCGAGATATTACTTGTTATTGGTTTCAGTTTTAAACTACGTAACTTTTCTGAAGCAGAAATCACCTTTCATTTCATCTCTCTTTTGTTTTACTGCTGACCATTCAAAGAGAACCGAACTTCAATTGCTCATACAGTGACCAGTTTTTAAAATATTTTACTATCGCTTTAGTCTAATGTATTTCCTTATATCTCTTCTACTTAGAAGGAAGCAAGGAATAAAAAATCTAATAATGCTTAGTTTGATTTGTGTGATAAAGATAAAATTAATGTTTTGTTAGATAGCTTTGTTTGCAGAACAAGTAGAGAAAATCATGTGAATGAAGCCTATCAGATTTGTTTTATTGTGTAAAATATCAAAACACAGTTATTATGAAGCTTTGTAGTCACAGCATTACATTTTAGTTATAATGGACTAATGGCTTATGCTAATATAACAAATTGCCATGTACTTTGAGCACTTTGTTGCAGTTTGAATTCATTTTTATTGTAGAAGCAACTTTTGCGTGATTCTAAGCTGATGCTGGAGTTGCTTAGTCTAATGGGCAACTGCGTCTATGCTCTTGCCTCACCTGTAATATACTTCTGAATCCCTAACACAAATGGCAGGAAGAGCTAGTAATTTTGTTGGATGACAAGCATTTTAGAGGCTAAATCCATCCTTCAGCCATTAAAAGTAATGCTTTGTCAATCATTTGTCATCAAAAGAACATAAGTTATTGCTATAAATTTTTAGAAATATAAAATAAAGAAATTTGATGACCTTACTAAGGATAGTTAAAAGTTAAGTAAAGTGCCTATATTTTTCGTATAATTTTTAAAGCTACTGCTTACCATTATATGAACTACGTCCAGAATAAAGAGGTGTTCAGATACTATTACCGCAAATTCAAGATATTTATTTTACATTTAATTTAATCAAAATCATTAAAACCGTTTTTGAGAAAATGAAAATTTTCTAAGTTTTTTCCATGTAAAGGGTAATTTGTAGTGGGAGAATACTCTTGTAACTCTTAGTGTAGCATCCATGGGAAATATTAAACTTAATTACCAAACTTGGTATCTAACGCACTATTAATTTTGAGTTAGCTGTCCACAGTCGAACACACACATACACACACAGAGGCACACACATAATACCTTTTTCATTATTACTTTTTTGGATTCAGTGGATCTCAAAATATATTTGCGGCGAAATCTCGCTATCCAAGTTTTTGGTGAAAAACAATACCTTCTCTATATGCTATGTATGTATTTACGAACATCTATACGAAGAGACAAAGTTAAAATAAAAATTGTTATTAATGTAAATTTAGTTTGATGACCCTTCAAATCAATTATATCTATTTACAGACCTGAGCTCAAAATAGGTTGCCAACCCCTAATATACTGGCTTTTAGGGATGGGAGTATTTGTTTTGGTAATTAAGAGCAGTGCAATTAACATTTACCTTATTTGGGTACTTATAATTTACTTACTAAGAGTAGTATATTTTCAGGTTAGTATCTCCAAGAAGGTATGGCACACATATGAAATACTGTTTATTTTCCCTAAAAAGCGTAATCTTGAGAATACAGACCTTACTATAACGAATTTTGCATCGCAACTGAATTTAAATGCTTCTGCAAGGCAAATGACATCACCTACCAGCAGGTCATGTATTGAGCTGTGACAATGTAAGAGCACTCAGATAGACCATACTTACAAGTGTTGGTCTTGACCATGCAAAACAAATCAGGTAGTAAGCTATATGTTTGATTTGTGGGACAAGTTTTTTACGAAGAAAAACAATGAGCACACACCGAAGTAAGTACAGATTAAATTGTCATTTATCAAAATATCTGTAGTTATATTCTAACACCCTGTATAGACTTTTAGCATTTTGAAATTGTTAGTGAATAAAACACACATTAGAAACCAAAATCCGCAGAACCTTACACAATCTTAAACCGACTAGAGATAAATAATTTGGAGTCGTTGGAACTGTATTAATTCAACTTGCTTATAAAATGTTCTTTCTACATTATGTGAATTAAGGAAAGATTTGTTTATATATTTGCAAGTAAGAGCTTCTGCTGATGTTTCGGAACTGGATTTGGTGCTATAAATATTGACTTAACACTGATATATCACCACACTGTTTAGTCCTCCAAACTTTTGTTTCTCAGTTGATGGTGTAAAGAAAATTATTAAAACACGAAGCATGTACTTCATTTACTCTCTAGGTGCGGCTTTTCAATAGTGACTAAGAACTAGCAATGGTTTATTGGATGTGATATAAAGCATAATCAGCTATTAATTGAATATTGGTATTTTCGAAAACCAGATAAAATTTAAACGTAGTTCCGTAAGCAGCTGAATAAAACTTTCAGATCGATTATCAAAGCCAACTCTTATTGTGGACGATATAAAAAATTAAAATACATAATATGATGTGTTACATCCTCATGGCCTTCTTTATCTATTCAGTAGAAAATCATTCTTATATACATTTTATTATTTTAATGTTAAATTAAGAAAAGATTAGTAGAAATGGTTATATATATTCAAGAGTATAATACAATAAACTAAAGCAATATAAATCCGTTCTATTTGCATGATGAGAATGAAAACACAGAAGAAAATAAAATTACATAATGACTTTTCATTTGTGAAAAGTATAAGCATTGGAAAATTGAAACCGAATCAAGAAATATCCCGAAAATAGTAAAATGCACAAAAAATAAATAAATATAAAATGTAAAATAAAATAGATGACATGAAAAATAGTGTACGTTTTGTTTATTTAGAATTGAGAATTCCAAAATCTTCCATGTAAAAGGTAGTTTGCGGTGAGAAATTTTGCCAAAAAATGTTCGTGTCGCATCCTTGGAAGGTTTTGAACTTAAATTTCAGTTTGGTACTTAATCGACTTTTCATTTTTGAGCTATGTTGTTCAGACGCACGTACACACACACACACACACACACACACACACACATACATCTTTTATAACCGTTTTCTTTTATTCAGGGCTTCTAAATGCATGTATTTCCGACGAAATTTCGATATCGAATTTTTAGCTCTAATGCAATAGATGCCTTCTCTACCTACTATGGTACGTAGTAGAGAAAAACATTGATATTAAACTGCTCCTTTGTCTTAGGCGTTAATTAAAATTTGGTTTGTTGTTTTGTTTCTTTTATTATATTTAGCGTTTTACATATCAGGTAGTCCAACTGTCCCGTTTTTGACATGTGCAGATATCCCTTCGTGCGTTGAAAGAAGCTTTAGAGTCAAAAGCAGTCAGAGGGGTGCTGGGTGAGCGTAATTATTTTACCCCACTTGCTTATCAGCGGAGTCGCTGAGCGGGTGGCGCTCATTGAAAGGACCAGTTTCTCACTGACAGGTTTAAACTTGAAATAGCTCCGAGTGAGTTATGCAACTCTTTAAAGCTTTAAGGACCTGGCTACCTGTACATGTCCAGTACGGGGCAGTTGGGCCATTTGTCATTCATATTTTTGTCGAAGTTACGTTCTAGTACGAGGGGCATACTGAAAGTCACGAGCAATAAATTCCAACAATGTAACGAAACGGATTGCAAGATCGTAATCTACAGACTTTAAGCCACATGTTGACATATTGTGACGTCATTAGCTTCTATCACGTGACCACAGACGGTGTTTGAAAAATGGCTGACATTGAAGTTTCGTTTCGTTTCGACAGCGTGCTGTCATTGAATTCCTTGGGAAAGAAGGAAAATCTGCTCCTGAAATTCATCTTAGACTTCAACGTGCGTATGGAGGTGTCTGCTGGGTGCCAGCAGTGTTAGAAGATGGGTGAAACATTTCAAAGATGGAAACACGAGTCTGCAAAATGCGCCTCGTAGCGGACGTCCTCGAACTGCCTCTACAGAACGCAACAAGGAAAGAGTTGATGAGCTCATTACAGGAGATAGGCGTTTCACTGTGGATGAAATTGCTGCGAAACTTGGAATAGGACATAGTGCAGTGCAAGAAATGATCCACAGCTTGGTTATCGAAAGGTCTGTGCCCGTTGGGTCCCCCGTTTATTGACTGAAGACCACAAACTTCAGAGAAGAACCATTACACAAAACCTTCTTCAGAGATTTCATAATGAAGGTGATGACTTTTTGACGTGTATTGTGACTGGAGATGAGAGCTGGTTCCATCACTATGAGCCAGAAACGAAACGTCAGAGTATGGAATGGCACCAATTGAACTCACCATCGAAGAAGAAAGCGAAGACAGTGCAGTCTGTAGGAAAAGTTATGGGAAGTGTCTTTTGGGATGCACAAGGTTGCATTCTGGTTGACTTTCTTGACAAACCATAAATTCTGCCCGCTACATCAAGACACTTCTGAAGCTCCGTCGGGCTTTGCGTGATAAACGCCCTGGAAAGAGGATCATCCTTCAACAGGATAATGCGCGTCCGCATACTGCCCGTGCCACTATTGGGAAGATCAGGGCATTAGGGAGGGAAACTCTTCCACATCCTCCCTACAGTCCCGACTTGGCACCCTCCGACTACCATCTTTTCGGTTCTGAGAAGGAGCAGATGCCTGGCCAACGCTACGAGACGCTGGAGGATATTCGGAAAGCAGTGCGTCAGGGTCTGCGGGCAGCTGGAACGGAGTTCTATCACAAGGGCATTTTCAAACTTGTAGAACGATGGGAAAAATGTGTACAAAACAATGGAGACTATGTCGAAAAGTGAAAGAAAGTCTGCAGATTATGATGATGTATTTGGTTTGGCTTAAAACTAAATATTAAGATTGTAAAACAGTGTTGCTCATGACTTTCAGTATGCCCCTCGTAGATAGACCTTTTCCAGAACTTTCCGTGGTTTATATATACATATATATATATATATATACATATATATATATATATATATATATATATATCTACTTTATCCATACTAATTTTTAAGGTAAATAAGCATTACGAGAAAAAAGTATCTGTTTTTTCATCATCATTAAGTAGC